>MEHQ01002286.1:121616-185713 GCA_008828725.1 Saccharina japonica
CCGACCCCCCGGGGTGGGGCGGTTGGGGGGGGGGGTATTGGGAAAACGGGAGATGAGGAGCACCACATGAAGGGAAACACCAGCACCAGCACCAGCAGCAAGCGGCTGGATGGGCAGTGAGATGGGACAGGGAGTTTCCCCATTTCGTTGTGGGAACCAGGCATATTATATATTTCCCGGTATGGCCTACCATATTGCCGATGGAGTGGATCTGCTTTGTCTTATTCTTGTGGTTGTCTCGTGTTTGGCCGATGCGTTCGAGCGAGGGGTGTCGTCGTCGTGTACCTGGTACTTAACAGCAGTGCATTTTATGTCATACGATGGAAACCCTACCGCAGCTTTGCTTGACGAATCACGGGCGGTTTTGTGATGTGTCGAGTCTTCAGCAGTGCGCGATGTTTTCAGCCTTGCAAATGATCCTACAGCAGTGCATGAGGTGTTAGCCTGCGGTTTACTGGTATACCGTATTTTTGTTTCCAGTTGCTGGGAAACCACTGCGAATTTCGTGGATGAATGCTATCCGTACCGCTATGAATATTCAGTCGATGTTTGGTAACCCATATCTTGCTTGAACAATAACGGGGGGCGGGGGTTGATACATAGCTTAATTCTACAGCAGTGCATAAAGTATACGTTGGAAAGTCCCTATCGACTTTGGATGGCATGTTTCACGTACTGCCTTGTCTACTCAAGTTAGGTACGAATAATGTTGATAAAAGGGGTTGGTCTGTGTTGCCAAAACAGCAAGTGTGCTTGTATAGACAACTCAATGTATATGGCACGATGTGATTTGACGCCATGCGTCAGGCAGTACGCTGTACATATATTTTGAGGTTATCCCGACCCACAGAAACTCGAGGAAGAAGGATCGACTAGAAATCGATCCTGACGTTGTTTTATACACTCTTATTTTCGCTGAGAAGAATCCCGCAGGAGGATTTCATGGCATTGTTCTGCTCGCAGACATGGTGCAAAAGTGCGTGATTCGTTACCTGACGATTTGACTTGGGTTCTGACGCTGCAGCTACCCATCCGATGCACCCTTTGCCCAACGAGTCCGATTAACTATATTTCTTGGATTATCATGGAACGTCCCATGGGACGACCATGGGACGACGTCTCATGAGTAGTCCCATGGGTAGTCACATAGATCTTGCTATGGGACTTCCCATTGGTCATCCCATGAGTATCATGGGTATACCCATGGGATGGCCCGTGGGCGGTCCCATGGACGTCCCACAGGTCGTGCCATGGGTCATCCCATGGGGTGCATGGGATTACGTATGGAACGACATACAGAAATTCCGATGGGACATCCCATATCGCTCTATTGTAGGAGTTCCATGAGACGACCTATGGGACGTCCGAATTGGACGTCCCATAGGGCATCTCATAGGATGGACAATGCAGGGTAAAATGCTACGCAAGGCTTGTCCCATGGGATATAGTTGCGTCCCATGGGGCAACCCCATATGGCATTTCAATCATCCCACCGGACGGCCCGTGGGGCATCCCACGATACCATACCATCCCTTGAGAGGTAAACTAATTGTATCCAATACCACGTAAACCATCCCATGGGCACTATATCACAGTACAGATTAGCCATGTTTAGAGGAGCTCGGAATAATATTGTTCTAGAAAATTGACTGATGATCCAACAATCTGTTTCCCTGATCCCACTCAGACTTAATCTCACCCGGACTTGGTCCCCTTTGGCACCCTGCCCGCACCCACAAGGTGCAGAAATATAATCAGCCCTCCGCAGGATCCGCCGAAGGCCGTGAGCGCGAAGCACGAACCGTGAACGGTTACGCATCGTCAAATGAAACATAATAGCGCAAAGCAGTAAACGGTCAATTAATTGCGAACTTTAAGGGGGGAAAATATCGAACCCTATTAATTGAATTCACGTTCGTGCGACAACACACCGAGGGTCGTCCAACGGTTATAATGTCATCCCATGGGTCGTCCCATGAGCACACTATCATCCCACGGGACTTGCCATGGGTGCAATATGTTCCCACGGGTCGTCCCATGGGTCGTCCTATGGGCAATGCAACGCATGCCATGGATCGTCTCATGGGACGACCCACAGGACGACCTGTGGCACGCCCTCCGCAAACTATGGGATGACTCACGGGTGGTCGCATGAGAAGACCGATGGGATGACCTATGCGGCAACTCATGGGCTAACCAATTGATCCCATAGGATGTCCCAGGAGACCTATGGAACGACCTATGCCATGGGAAGACTCATTGGAAGGCCCATGGGACGCCCAATGAAACACCCCATCGATCAATCCCATCCATCGCATGTCCCATGGGGTTGTTGAGATTTCAATACCATGGGACTTTCCATGGGATTGTGGTCCCCACGGGATGTTTCACGAGTCGACTCATCGGACGTCCCGTGAAATAAGCGTGCCCGTGGGACGTCCCGCGGGACTCAACGAGTCAAGCGGGTCCCTCACCATGCGGCTTTGCGATATGTAGTCCATGCCGCGGCGACGTGCATCCGCGATAGCAGACAAGCGTCGCATCCGTGGGACAAACAGCAGCAGGCGGAAGTTAGCCGGTGGGATTGGGGTCGTTCAGTACATATTGACTACATCCTCAGCAGTAGTGGATGGGTTTTAGTTTAGGTCGTTTGATTCGAATTGACTGCAGAAGTAGATTTGTATTGTTGGGCCATTTAGTGTTTGTAGGACGTTATCACTAGATGGCATATGTTTGGGTCACTTGTTTGATATGATATACTCGCATTGGATAGACAAGTATTATAGTGATATGCACCTGGTGTACTGGTACCTGATATTTAGCACTTTGCTGACTTCTGTAGAATGAACTCAGACTGCTGTTCCTAACAGCTGCAACAACAGTAGTAACATGCCACCTTTCGGTTACGGCATATCATTTATAATGACATGGGAGTTTGATTAAAACATACTACATATATTTTAGGGTAACTGTCAACCATGCGCTGAATATTTCGTCGTCTACCGAGCAGGGAGGGGATAGTAGCTGTACTCGATACCACGAGGGAGACCTCGTTATAGCAGGTCGTGGAGTTCAGTTTGAGCTATATCATAATATGATGTGGACTATGCACGGATGCTTACCGACCGAAGGCCTGTCTCTGGTGGAGCGTCCATGCGCGTCTGTGTCTTGCCTATGGTTTTCTTCTGGGACGCGGATGTCTAGAGCGTGTGTCCAACGGGGAGCTACGAAATTGACTACAAGAGCGCGGGGTACTGTCGACCGCTGTCGACGCGGTTAACGCGTACTGTCGGCAGAGCAGCATTCCGATTTCGCATTGAACCGTTGCACGATGAGAAGTTGTGTTTTGACCGTGCCTTTGTTGTGATGAACTTGTGACGATTTAACTATCGGGGGGTTTTTGTGCGTGGTTTTGGGGTACAGTATTTTGTTTTGTGGGTGTATGATAGTACTCTTTGCAGGAGTTTTCAGTGTGCGCGATGATACGTCTTTTGGAAAGTATTTGAAGAATTCACATCCGACTTACAGCAGTAGTTCCCCTTACAGAGTAACAGGTACACAATAGGGGGGCCTGTGCTATCGGGCGGTACGATATTTATGTGAAGACGGTGTTGTTAATTCCGTCAGAAGGTTTTAATAACAACGTACTCACACGTTTGTTGAACTTTTCTCTTCCTGTGGTTGCTGTTTTGTCTCGGTTTATTTTTGGGGTATATGTACGCGTACTCGAATCGAGATTGAGAGGTTCGGTATCGGGATTGCCGTTTTTATGTCGGCAGTTTTTTTACTATGGAAGTTGGTGTTGCAGTTTTACTACAGTAGAACTACTTAGGCACTGGCTGACTCAGCCAGTAGCGATCACACTGTCGTCCAAATCAACCAGTATACGTATGTGTATGTATAAGGGGTTGTATGCAGGCCTCTTGTTTTTCCTCGCTCGTTCCGAAACGCCTTTCGTGGGGTTCCGTACTTTAATATGGCGTTTTTGTTGGGCGTATATATACGTAATGTAAAATCTACGGGCGAATGTACTGGGCGGGTCAATCGCTAAATTTGCCCTGCCAGTAAACGATTGCTACTGCCAGTTCATAATGTGTCAGTGCCAAGCCTTACTATTAATAATTGTTTCCTGCTTTCAAACTTTTTTTTATGTGACCAGCCCTTCTAGAACGTTCGAGCCTCTCTTACGACCAGTGGCTGTTAACCCATTCAGAACTGAAAAAAAAACCACACTCTAATTACAAGTGGTTTGTTCCCGAATTCGTGGGACCAGTTCTTAAGGGCATAAAAAAACTGGTCCCACGTTTTGGGAGACAAAGTACTTGGAATTACAGTGAGAGGTTTGTTTTGGGGTTCTGAATGGGTTAACAAAAAGAAACTGTTAAAACACTTCCGGACTGCACTCCTGTTTTGGATAAATTAAATTACGTAGAATTAGAGTTAAAACACAGGTTTACGGGCAGTGCAGGTTTGGATAAATTACTTAGAATTAGAGTTAAACACACGTAGGCTCGTTTCGCCCAGATCATACGGGGATCGCATCCTTGCATTGAATAACAAACAAACGTAATAATAATGCTTCTCCTATCATCTACGAGGCACTTCGCTCCGCGGGCGGCTTCCGCCGCCCGCTATACGCTCGCTCACAAGCAAAAACATACAAACTGCGTGTGGAGCGCACAGAGATGTCCACGATTAATCGTCGAGGCAAACTGGCGACTTGCAAATACATGCCAAGAGCTCCTCCTAGTAAGATGTTGTTGTTGTTGTTGTCTTCACATTAAACTCGTTTCAGTTGCTAATCCCTATAGTCTGATCTAGCAAGATCACAGCCCGTGGTCACAAAAAAGTGCTAGAGCCATCAGAGAATCCTAAAGAACACGCACACTTATCATAGCAGGGAAAGGATACACCAGTCCGAAGAGGTACACCTAAAATCCCTACAGCATGTTATGCGTGTCCAAAACTGAACTACACGCCCGCAATCTCCATTCGACTACAGCAGCATCGCCCCCCCCCCCCCCTCCCACTCTTTACCAATGAATTTGCCGACTACAGCGTAACTACTGTCTGAAGTGCTGTCTGTACAAAAACACACGGTAGGCGGGGGAACAAGATGGAGCACGCAGCTGCTGTCTGAAGTGCTGCCAGAATGACAGTCCGCGGGCACACAGTGAAAAAGAACAGCCAACCAAAGCCATCACGTCAATTGACAATTACCCGAATCTATCCTGAACGGTATGTTTGTACGAGTGCGGTTGTTTTGTTTGCAGGCCGGATAGATTTCGATGTCTTCGTTCGTTTTGACACAGATAGGGCTGCGTGGAAAAATAATGCTCGACGACGTGCTTTTGGTCTCGTCAACTGTTGTTACTGTGTCTGCTGGCTTTTGCGTTGCCGCGCTCTCATCAGCACGTACGTACTTACTTGCTTTGCGCCGCTTTATGCAGGGCCAATGGACTACTGTGCCGTGCTTGCGACAGATTGAGAGACGTTCGACGACAACATGGTACGTACAAAAAAATGACACACACACAAAGGGGAAAAAAGGCTCGCCGGCACAAGAAATACAAATATTGATGTCCGAATCGGCGTAACAAAATAACTCCAGGATCGGTCGCAAACAAGCAAATAAATGTTGTGGTCAGCTATTAAATTTCAGGCTGCGGATAGCGGCTGCGAGGTGGGAGAATATACCGAGCGAGACAGCTGAGTGAGGATCGGACCTTTTTTAGTAAAAATGTAAAAACACGTCAGCTGTGAGCACGACCGATTGAACGGTGGAAATTCAACAATTTTTATTGTTATTGTACTTTACAAGCCGTGTGATACGCCAGACACGCTCATAGTTGGGCGTGCTTGTTCTGTATATCAGAGGGTACATACCATGTTAAAATATATATGGTGCTTGTGAATCAAACCTTATATATAGTAGTTGGTACTCAGTTATGTACGTCTAATGGCAAGTCGTTCTCGCGTGTCCTTTGTATCCAATCCTAGTTATTAGTAGTATGTAAGTCAAGTGTAAGTTCATGTTTTCCACTCATAATATTAGGAACGTTTTTACATTTACATGGCTTCGAAATGGTTATTATATCTCGGGTCAGCATGATGAGTGGTATGTTGGTTATCTTGCTGTCCACGCCTGCCGCATCCATCCAGTTTGCAGCGTCTGAAAAATTCCGGGTCACACAAAGAAAAGCGCAGGGCGTGTGATGATGGCTATGTTGATGCTGTGCAATGTATACGTCGGGATATAGTATCACGTTTTACTGCATGCAGTAGTACTTGTGGGTGAGCTCCTGCCCTGTTGACGAGATAACGATGGTTGAATCTTGCAATCGCGAAATGTCCATTCAATATGTACGCATGTACACATGTACACATGCTACTTCGAACTTATTTGTTTACATCCCATTCATTGTCTTCGCCCTTCTTTTCTCTCTCCTTCCTATCATAGCCGTAAAAAAGCAGATACGCAGGGACAATTACGTTCGTGGGAGGCTCGTCTCTCCCTTCCCCGCCCCGTACGGCACGTGCCTTGAATTTTGATTGCGATAAGGTTTCAGCACTTTGTTGTCTCGTCGACCTTCTTCGTCGAACTGGACCTACCCGCGCTGTAACAGGCGCCCTTCGACAGTTGGTGTCGTTTGGAAATAAAACTCTCCATACGACGAAAACTTGAACCCCCGACCTCAACATTGTTATTAGCAGTATTCGTGGCTACTTGCTATTAAAAGGCATATACGAGTACGAGTATATGTGCCCGGTTACAATTATATTTGTTTATTCAATTTGTATCGGGTCTAACTTTGCCACCTACCTGCGGACCCTGAGGGGAAATAAGAAGGGAAGGCGAGCTACGTAGGATCATTAGTCATTTGGCATTGAGGAGGGGTGGCAGAAATGACGCGCGGAAATATCAGACGATGGAATTCCTTTTATTGTGGCTTTATGGCAATCGTGCCTGAAGGGCCAGCCGCTACTATTACTACTACTACAGTAGTTACTGCAGTACTATTCATCACGGGATATCACTGATAATTAGAGAGGAAGGTGTGGTGCATGAGAGCCACTGCCACTATTAAGTCGTCGCACTGCTAAGCGTGCGTGTTCTTAAGGATTATCTGATGGCTCTAGCATTTTTGTGACCACGGGCTGTGATCTTGCTAAATTAGACTATAGGGATTAGCAACTGAAACGAGTTTAATGTGAAGACAACAACAACAACAACAACAACTAACTGCGGAGATTATTGTGTGGGGCGCACACGCATAGCATCGAGGCATACCCGGCCTAATAATTATAATGTCGTGTCAACTCCTTGCACCTCAGAGGGTGAGCTACGAGTACCTTTATCTGCTGTCTGTTCATCTCGTAATCTCCTTTCACGTTTCATTCGTGCCGAAACTTCCCAACTCTCTTTCGTCAGCTGCTCTGAGTGCTCCTTGTCCTCCTGCGTAGGTACGAGTGAAATAACGTATTCCATCACCAGACCCACATCACAACACACCATACAGCACCCGTGCACCCTGTTGAGTCATCGGCAAAGCCCCCGACCTCACCCTTGACATTCCTCAAATTATTTTTGCCAGGCATGCCGTGGTTTGGGCGTGCTATCTACGAGCACTGCTAAACGTTTCTCACGTGGTACAGCACCATCCCAGGGTCAACGTATATACGTACCAGCGTTCCGTTTCGCATATGGGCCGGGTGCCAAGTAACACAACGGGCATTACTATTAATAGTGATTAGTCGAAGAGTACCTCCGGACCCTACATCATCAGCTATGCTACTCGTCGTAGACAAACAAACAAGATAATTGTGAAAAAAACAGCTATTCACCCGTTTAGGCATGCCGCTTACTAGGGCTGCACTCCCGTTGAGGGGAAAAACACTTGAAACTAAAGTGAAATACATGTTTCTGCACAGTGAAGTGCTAAATGGGTGGAGCTACTTGCGGAAGATAGATTCGCGAACCTTCCTGGGCAGACGCTACCTACCGTACATAGAGGGGCGATATTTTACATAGTGCCATGCCACGGCACACGTTTGGCTTAGCCATATCCCACAATCGACACCGCACGACCCCCGATACGTGAGTATGAACGCGCTTCGGGTGAAATGTCCCAATTTTCTTTCATGACGCTGCCCGCTCAAGAACTCGTATTGGCCCACCAGCAAGATTTAACCTCGTACCTGGTACGTACTCGAATAAAGGACATGCGTATCACGTTCCGGGCGACGCTAATGAAACCAGAAACATAAATCATGTTCACAGCGGCGCGCGCTACCCGAACTCGTAACAGGTATACAATAGCCTATGCCCAAGGCTGTTCAATGATGGTGTCACTATAAGGTTATACGGCCGGCTCGGATCAGGCGTTCCTTGTTTGGGAGGAGGGACCATAGTGCACCCAATGACGCGCAGCAGCAGCATTCCTCTGTAGAGTCAGTAGTCACATTCTTCTCTGCACATATAATCAATACCTACGTATAACTGAGCAACTAAAACAGATTCGATATCTCTCCCTTAACCCGGCGTGCGGAACGGAAATCGCCGACATCAGATAAACACCACCACTCTGCGGAACAGGCCCGCTTCGACCGCTGTCAGCCCCAGCAAAGCATCAACAAGTCCCGGCAGAGCAGCTGCCACGTTCACCTGGGCTGCAGCTTCGCCACGAGTTTGACCTTGCTGACGGGAAGACGTTGATTTTGCGACCGTCACTACTCCGTTGTCGACACTCCTGGATATTTTTCTGGCAAAAATCGGCCCGTCACTGCACTCTCCTCGAACACGACAAGAGCTAGAACTGCTGCTGTTCGTACTGACGTCGATACCATCGGAGACAGCATCTTCTTGGTGAGCACATGGCGACTGTTTGTCGATGGCATCGACCCATCTCGATTGGGTTGGCGCCGGAACGATAGGACTGCAACAGCCACTACGATTAGCCGCCCATTGCTCACCTCCAGCCACGAGTTTCTCTACCGACGCGCGCCTGCTCGCAAGGATAACCAGCCAACCACGGCGGCGCCATGACCTCTCCTGCTGTGCGCTCTTCAGAGCCGACTCAATGCGCCTGACTGAAGCTAGGTCCAACCGCCTGGCTGCTAACGTCATCGAGCGATGCCTCGAATCCCCCATGCGGTCAAATGGGTAGCCTAGACCGATCACGTCTATGGCGACGGGCATTGAGACAATCGTGCCGGTCCGAGGCGACGACGCTGCTACCGCCTCTGCGGCTGCCCTGTCCACCGCACCAGGGTCTGCCCTAGCGTTGAGCAAGACCTCTACGATCTCGGCGTCATTGAAGCGACAAGCCCAGTGTAGAGGTGTCACTCCAGCCGAGCACCTCGACTCGACGTCAGCCCCAGCTTCCACCAAGGCGCGCACTACAGCAGCGAAGCAGCCTTCGCAAGCCGACGACAGTGGAGTTTGGCTGTGGATGGCATCACGGTGCTCCAAGTCGGCTCCGGCATCAAGAAGGTCGGCAACTATCTCGCCGCATCCCGTGCCGGCGGCGATATGTAGCGGAGATACACCGCGGTGGTCGAGAAGATTTGGGTCTGCGCCCGCCTGGAGCAGTATCCTCGAGATGGTGGCGTGATGGAAGTGCGCAGCCCGGTGTAGCGGCGTATCTCCGGTCGCATCCTGCCAATCAAGGAAGGCGCCACCTTTGACCAAGCCGGATACCATGGCCACCTCTTGTATCGCCATGTTCACGTAGTCGTGGAGCAATTTCCCCCCCATGTCACTCGTAGGCAGAAGGAGATGTGTGATGGCCGCTGATGTGTAGTGCGACTGTCTGGCGGACACTTCGGCCGGAGTTAGCCCCGCCCCATTGTGTTGCCCCCTGTGGAATCCAGCATCGAGGAGAGCTTCTACCACTCTCACGTGACCACCGGCAGCGGCGCAGTGGAGCGCGGTGGTTCTCCAGTGCTCAATTCCGCGGCTATGGCGGGTGAAGGACCAGCAGTCTGACAGCCCAGCGTGGTATTGAAGCAGCAGCCCAACGACATCCGCATGTCCTCGAGTCGCTGCCAGCATGAGTGGGGTGGCATTACACTGGCTGCGAGGGTCAACGCACGCTCCAGCTCTAAGCAGCGCGAGAACCACGTTGTGATGCCCCTGCTCCGCCGCCCAGTGTAGCGGAGTGCGACCGAAACGGTCGGGCAGGTCGCTAGAAAATCTCCCATCTGATAGCAACGCCAGGACAGAGGACAGCACGCCCTGTGATGCGACGCAGTGAAACATTTCCTTCTTGTCCTCATCGAAATATGCTGCTGGGGCCTCTCTCATCGCTGCAGTGACGGACCTTGGGAATCTCGTGGCAACGAGATCCCGATGGCTGAGGAGTGTTCGGAGGTGATGGCCAGCAGGTTGGAGCTCCATCTTGGTTTGAGGGGGATCCGACTAAACAACCAGTTTCCAGATCTGGACAGCAGTGACACATGAAAATAAAAAATAACAATCTTTTTGTACCAGGTTTGGAAGCGTTTCGATTTTTTGGGTTTATATTTGTGTCATCCCCTGTTTGTGTTTTTGTTGTTGTTTCTCCTGAAGAGCTGCCGTCTCGAGGCTCAAAAAAGGTGGTTTTTATTCGTGCAGTACGGGCGATTAAGTACATTTTTGCTGTGAACTGAAGCCAGACTTTCTACCTGAAAAGCATCCTCCCCGCTAAGACAAGTCCGAGGCCACACGTGATGTATGTAGGATGTCACATCTCACCCCCGCTGCCATTCTCGTGCTCACTGGCCTGGCTCACGATTGAGTGAGCAACTATAGAATTGCACCTCTGCCTGCACCACCACGCAAAATGAAGAACTAACTCTGGTATACGTACATACCTGTAGCTACGAGTACTGCTACGACGTGCAGCAGTTAGTTATAGGTTGCACCAGCATCCCTGTTGTTTCTGCTCTATTTTGGACTATGTAGAAAACTACTAACTGTAGTATTACTGTAAGCACTCCGAGTACATACAAGGTAATGAGACAAGCAGCTAGCTGTCTGTGTGTAGTGTTGTCTCGGTAGCTCTACTTTTCTACTGTTTGTGCTGCTGTAGGCACGGTACACGAAGTAGGCTCGTATTACTGCTGCTGTATGGCAGAACAATATTGGTACCGCCGTGCAACGATTTTTTAGGTTGTGTTTTGAGTTTGCTGGAGACAGGCCGTCTCACCTGCGGGATGAAGTGGCACTACTGTAAACTGTAGTACACTGTTGTACGTGATGGACGAGGATGGGTGGTGGCACTGAAGATGTCGACACCCAAGCAAACACGGCGAGAGGAGAATGCGCCTGGTGAGTTCCGTCTGACCGATAGAAGGAGACGAAGAAGAGGAGTGGATGGCATAGACCAAGGAAAGCGTTGCACGGCGCGATTCGTCTGAGTAGTCTTGCCGATGTGCTGTGGGTGTGGGTGTTGCAGGGTGAGAGTTGTGTGTTGTTGCGCGTTTTGTGCGCTCTGCTCCAGAATTTAGTTCGGGAGCACTACGTATATTTGTATTACTTTATCGTTAGCGAATCAGAATTGCTCCGAGTGCGGGGAAAATGCGGCGAATCAAAACTGAAGCGATCAGGCAAGCACAGAGTTATGAAGAGAAAAACTAACATTGTCAGACCGGAATGTGTTTCCTCTTCTCATCTTGCTGCCATCTCCATTCATTTTACGTATTACGTATGGATGACTGATTTGTTTTTTTGCTGGAGTTTACATATATTATTGACATCAATGATACACACACATCATATTGGCAACATGGTAGGCAGGCCACTTGGAGTATATACGAGTTGTGTACAGCAGGAGTACGGGCCTACCTCAAGAACCACCTATTTATTATTGAGAACAATCAAAGCAATAACCTGATGATGGTGATGATCGTGACACGAAGCTTGAACACAGCGCCTTGACCATATATATATATATACCGGTATACAGGCTATCCACAACCCACCTTTGGCACCCCGAAACAGTTACTACCAAAACGTTCGATAACTTTTTGTTTCCGTGGTGAATTCTTTTTTTGGGAGTGCTTATGGGCGACCAATGTTGAAGCTCAGTACTATCCTATTATTATGCTTGCCATCCGACAATGTGTAGTGTTGTTTCAAAAAAGGCTCAGGGAACAGAAAGTGAAGAACTCTCCAGATCAAAAGCGTAGCAGTATCATGCGACAAATCAAAACCGACAAGACGCAAATAGAAAGCTACCACATCCAGTATTATCCTATTAATAGAATGGCAAATAATAAACATAATAAATCAATCATATTACTATATTGGTTTTATCAACCGTCTACGAAGAGTATAGAAATTGACCAAAGGCATGCTCGGTAGGGTACGTACCGGGGTATTATTTCGGTATATATACATATACTGGTACCCGACACTTCGGTAAGTTCGGTATGGCCTCGATACCGGTACCCGACACTTCGATTCGGTAAGTTCGGTACGTCCACCCAAATATACCCCAGGTACCGGTATACCCTCGACCGCAGTTAGTACCGGGGGTACCGGTATTTGTGGTCGGTACTGGGCTCGATACCATACCGAACACATCGTCGGTAATTTCGGTACTTTTTCAATAGCGGTACCCAACACTTCGGTAAGTTCGGATTTGTTTCGATACCGGTACCCCACAGTTCGGTAAGTTCGGTACCTTTCCAATACCGGTACCCGACATTTCGGAAAGTTCAGGGTAAGTTCGGTAATTTTTCAATACCGGTACCCGACACTTCGGTATGTTCGGTACGCCTACCCTAATATACCCCGGCTATACCGATATACACTCGACCACAATAATAATACCGGCGGTGATCGGTGCGGCCTCGATACTGGGGAATCGGGTATGCATGAAATACGGACACACATTATGCATTAATTTGTGGCAGCAGCAGTCTTCTCTACAGTATTTACTACGTATCTTGTCCTTGGCTCTGGAGTGACACATCGCACTCTTATCACACCCACCATGCGCTGCCCGTAGGCACAACACAACAACCGCCGAGAGTACGGAGGATAGCTGATATTATCACCGACTCGCGCCGTTGGGGTTCGAGGCGCCGCCGAGGCGGTGCTACGGCACGCTCTGCGCAAACTGCGTGTGGTAGGAGAAGCTTCGACTGCTCGCCTGAGAAATTGCTCGTATCAAGCATTCTATATACTGACTTTTGAACGCGACTTCTCGAATCCATCGCTGCTCAAATTATATCCAAACACTGATGTACCAGCAGCAGCGGCAGCCGCACAACGCGAGGTCGCCGATGATCTAAACCGCATGCCGAGCATCGAAGTTGGGAGGTTGGGGTATAGACCGGGCTTCAAGCGTAGCACGCGTGGGCTGTATTAAATATACTGTAGTAGCGCCCACAGCAGCAGCTGCTGTTCCCTGTTGTTGTTCTTGCTGGGGCTGGTGCTGCTGCTAACCGTGCTGCTGCTTGCTACGTGGTTGGGATGGGGCGGCGGCATTGCCGTTTTGTCCGCCGTTGCCGTCGCCATCTGTTCGTTGTTGCTATATACGAGTACACATGCAGTTAGGGTACATTCGGTAACAATGTACGTACCGCAGTATACCGGGGGTATTTCCTCGGGAAACACCGGTACCTGAGGCTTGGGTAACTTCGGTATTTTTCAATACCGGTACCCGACACTTCGTTCGGTAAGTTCGGTAGTTTTTCAATACCGGTACCCGACACTTCGGTATAGTCGACATGTTTCCAATACCGGTACCCGACACTACGGTAAGTTCGGTATTTTTGTAATACCGGTACCCGACATTTTGGTAAGTTCGGTATGTTTTTAATACCGATACCCCGACACTTCGGTATGTTCTGTATTTTTCCAATACCGGTACCTGACACTTCGGTAAGTTTGGTACGCTCACCTAAATATTCCCCGGGTACCGGTATACCCTCGGCCACAATACCGAGGGTACAGGTACTTTATCGGTAGTGTGCCTAATACCCTACCGAACAAAGTGGTAAGTTCGGTATTTCTTCATTACCGGTACCCGACACCTCCGTAAGTTCGATATTTTTTCAATACCGGTACCGGACATTTCGGTAAATTCGGTAATTTTTCAATACCGGCATACCCGACACTTCGGTAAGTTCGGTACGCGCAACAAATATACCCCCGGTACCGGTATACCCCCTATATCGAAAATCCCTTTGGTAAAATGTGAAGAGCACACACACTACGTACATACACAGTATTACGTGTATGAGCACAAAATGCGGCCTCCTACGTATATACATAAAATACTATACACAGTAGTAACATCATGAAAATAACTATTAATAATATATATGCTGCGCCTGTCTGTCTCGAACGATACGCATGTAAGGAAATGCAATTGCTTGCTGCTGTACTTCGGGCACCGGGTTTGTCATCCACAAACCGCGCAGTGTCCAACGCTGTAAACTGTACGCAGTGCTCGTCATTTCCGATCGTCGCTTTTTTTTCTCTCCGCAGCCCGCAAAAAGGTTAGTATACGAGTAGGGTTTTAGTGTGGCGCTCGCCGACAAGCACGATCGATCAATCCATTTTCTCAGCGTCCTCCACAAAGTGACCCTTTTATATAATTCGTGGTGTCAATTTTAGGTTATTAATTATCCATTCATTATTATGATATTATGCCATCCGACAATGTCCAGCATGAGCTTATTCAACGTTGATCACTCATATAACATTCCCGAAAGCAGAAAACCACGGAAACCAAGGAAACATATGCATGCGCAAAGTCTAACATCCTTCTATATCTACTGTGAAGTCCTTCCGACGACGCCAGATAATGTGAAGGGTTACCTGCTATTATTGTAGGGGTTAAATATCGATCGATTACCCTGCCCAGCCAGGATAAAAAGTCCGAAAAACACTATTAATATGATACGTATATATATGAGTACAGGGCTCAGGTTCTGCTTGAGCCTGTGGCACTTTCCTTTCTTGTCTGTGTAGCGTCGAGTAGACGCCAGGTTGTTGGAGCATCCAGGCTTGATACATATACTGCGATGTGATTTAGCTGGATGGAGCCGAAAAGGGACGATGTCATGTTTCTGTGACCGGCTCTACCCAAGAGCTCGCCAAGGTAGGAGATGTCTAATAGAACGCCGCCTTGAGGTGAGAGCTGGAAACTAAAAGCGACAAATTAAATATCAAACTGAAAAAACGTGGTGGTGATGATGATGATGTTGGAGGTGGTGTAGCGCTGCTCAGTGCGCGCGTGTGGCGGCACGGCGGTAGAAGGGTTTACTGCTCCCTTCGTTTTACTACGTAGTATGTATAACATTTTCGGCGCAGACCCTATCTCTCTCCTCGATCGTGCACCAGGCAATATATACGGTAGTACCGGCCCAGCATAAGAATGAGCGCTAGCCCACAAGAAACCCACCCATAACGCTTCCTCCCGGGAAATATGAAATCTGAGAGTGATTGTACTAAAGTTAGAGTGAAATACATTATTTTTCAAATAAAAAGTCTATATAGCCCGGGTCATTACATACTATTAATACAACAACAGTGTTCAGTATACCAAGGTACCCAGGTGTCCTATATTTTTCAAGTAAGAAATCTAATCTGGCATAGGTGCAAGCAATATATATACAAGTATGTATGTAGTTCATCCGGCTCCTCCTCCGAGCACCAAGGAACGCTTACGCCAGCTCCAGCACGGAGCGCGGGCGGGTAGTAGGTTGTTGAAGGCAGCAGCGATAATGATAGGCTAAAAATCAAAGATGTCGGTTGACGGTCAAGTGTCAAGTTTGTCAAGCGTCAAGGTTGTCTGTCAAGGCCTTTGGCGTTGTCAGGCCAAAATGTCCCCTGTCCCCGGTATAATAATTCCTCCAGAACTCATGTGGAAACCCGTCGTTCTTCTAGAAGAAAGTCAGATTGACTTGCAGTGTGCAGTGTTGTGTAAAAAAAAATAAAAGCATTGAAGTTTTCAGTGATTTTGTACCGCGTTTTTGAAAACCGGAATTTTTTTTTATGTCCCCTGCTTTTTCTTGTCAAGGCTGACTGTCAAGGCGTTTGGTGAACTGTTGTCTGTCAAGGGGTTCGAAGTCTGACAACCGACACATTTGCTAAAAATGGCCCTCTCGAGGCGAAGAAATTTAACAAGTCGTTTTTTTTCTTGCCTTATTTTACCTGGTTTTCGGGGGATACGTGAATTTCTGGTCCAGTTTTAGGCAGGTTGTTATGTTGCTATTACTACAGTACCACCATCATTAGACTGCGTGTTTACGTAATAATTGGGCGTCGGATGTTTATTCACAGGGAGTCAAACAATTTTCTCAGCCATGTGTGCAGGGCTGTTTTTATCTTGTTCCGGAAAGCGAAAGTTCGTGAGATATTCGTCTTTATTCAGTTCCAGAATGACTTAGTTTGTCCCATTTTGGCCGGTCTTGCCTTTTGTATTTTGTTTCTTGATGCAGCGCTGCACTTTTATCATTAGTGAGTAACTCATTTTTCGTTCAAAATGTCAGAGCATTGATTCGTCTCTGTCCTTGCGATCACGAATGGATATACAGTGAATGTCTGCAGTAGACATAATTGCTAAACTCATTATAGTATAAAACGTGAATGGAAATATTAATTATTGACCCGGATGTACGATATATACCCGGCTCACAGCTGTTGTTTTTTAGTTTTTTTTTCATATATCCGGGATACACTGCCTGTACTCGAGCTATATACTGCTATACATATATATATATATATATGTACAATATGATACATATCCACGAAAAAAATACCCCATACAGATATATAACGACGACAGGTGGCTTGCGTTACTAATGGTAGGCCCACTCTATCACGCCAACTCGTCGGAACACTTAAAGTATACCTGGTGTGTTCATTTCAGACTATTTAATTTTAATTTTAATTTATTTAATAATCCCCCCCCCCCACAAATAGACACACGCTTCCTGAATTCTACAGCCTCAGATTGTGTCCCCCTCATACGGGATGCACATCCTACATGAGGACATATCAAATCCGTAAGTACGCGCGATCGAAGTATTACACTCAGCTAGCAAAGATGAGCTTCGACGGAATCCTCGAGCTCACAGCTGTTGTTTTTTTAACTTTTTTTAATATATATATATTAAAAAATAAATAAAAAAAACAACAGCTGTGAGCTCGAGGATTTCGTCATATGTGCGTAGATTATAAATATCTACAAACTATCGGCGCCTGACGGCTCAACGCTTAAATAAAAGCGATCCCAAGACAATTGGCAAAAGGAGGGATTGTCGGATTAATAGTGAAGCCTTGGTTTGCGAAAAATAGGTAAATAGCGTCGTCATAGCGTATATCAAAGAAAGTACAAAACAGTTCGTGCGACGCGAGCTTGCTGTGGCAGTAGTAGTACTGGTTGTCTGTAGGAGAGGTCCTCAAACGGAGAGTGCGTGGCTGATCGTGTATTGTTTCGTCCGAGTATAGGGTTGCTGAGCAGACACTTATTTTTAGTGTGGGCAAGTGTTGCTTTACTACTCGGCTGTGAAACACGTCGAGACGACATGCGTTCCGAATCCTCCACTGCCACAGTTAGGGGGCTCGACAGGTTCAAATGCTACTACTACAGTAATAAGGTTGATGTGAGGTGGGATTCTGTTTTTCTTTTTTTTTCGTACATTTATTTGCAAAAACTAAAATAACTAATTGTTGAGAGCGCATGGTGTGGGTACGCGCTATTCGGCGAACGTCGACGAGGGAAGAATGAACTGCAGCAGTATTCTCGCTATAAAAAAAGCTACGCACGAACGGTAGATGGGAGCAGGGAGAAAGGCCCGTGGTGTGACCCCGGATCTGGACTGCGATTGTGAGAGAGAGAGAGAAAGCCCCACCGTGCGTGGTGAAAAATCTGCTGAGAGCGCGTAGCGTGGGTAGGCGCAATTCGACACGAGTCGACGAGGAAAGAAAGGGCTGCAATATTCTCGTGATAAAAATGTAAGGAACGAACCGTAGTGGGTAGGGGGGAGGTGGGCCTGCTGTGTCACCCCAGATCTGAGTTTCGACTAAGATATATACATACGTACGTATCATAGAAGGTAGCGAAAAAAGATTAGATACCAAATGGGGGCAGTGTGCCAAGTACGTGGGCCTCGGCGACCGTGCGGGGCATACCATAACACCTTCAGGGGGCGACGCGTGCTACGAAAGAGTTAGCAATTTTCGGCTGAAACATTATTATCTGAATGACCTATTAAAGGCTCCTTAACCCATTCAGAACTGAAAACTTATCCCACACTAATTCCAAGTAGTTTGTCCCCAAAAACGGGCGACCAGTTCTTAAGGGGTTAACCCTAAATCGTCGGAATATCGTTATTTTCTTGCAGAACATTTCACTTTATTACACGTAGTAGGCCGTGGGATTGGTCATAAATTAGCACTTTTGTACTGCTCCAAAATCAGTTTGTGGGTGAGCTACGTATAATAATAGTTCCTCGAGTGACTACCCTCAGAACAATCATGGTGCTTACACCTTACACCTTCACCGTAGTAACGTGCGTCGGGCGTTTAGTCTGAGTTTGAGTGCCAAACGTGAAGGGCAGGCGCGGGTCAAAGTGTCAAATGGAACAAGGGCACAGCAGCACGTAGAGTAGTTGTAGTACGAACTGCAAATTTGTTTTTGTATTGATGAAGTGGTTTTCTGCTTTTGGGAATTTTATGAGTGATCAAAGCTGAAGATCATGCTGCACATTGTCGGATGGCAAAGATAATAATAATGAAATGAATCAACCGATATAACTCGACAGCAGATAGATACTCATCACGTGTAAAAACAAGTAAGCGTCATAGCGGGTCAACCAGCGGGTCGAAAAATCACTGCTGCAAATTCAGTCCAGCATTCCCTGCCTATCTGCCAGGAACGTGAAGAACGGCCAAGAAAGGGGTCGTCTTTAGTCGGGGCTTGAGTGCCAAATGGGAAGGGCTGCCAGGGATGTGGGTGCTACGGTAGGGGGAGTAGCCTGATTTTCACTACCACCTTTACTCCACTCGGGCGAGTGGCTCTGTATCTCACTCCAAACTGGACGCAGGAAAATGTTGTTGTCGCAGAGTAGCAAGCATACATACCATGGTGGTGGTGCATATCTTGAAAACGTCCAACGCTAATACCAAAACAAACGCGAATAAATATTATGGTGGTCACTCGGCGGAGTGGCTCTCATCCGCTGAAAAGCATGGACGTAAAAGCGACCCCCCTCCCGTCATATAAATATATGATATATTTATAGGTTGGGTTGGCGTCGGTTGGCAACGACGCTGTAAAACACACCACTCGCTGCGTGGAGCTAGACAACCAGGGTGCCGTTTTTTTTGGTCATTTTTTTTGGCGGTCACCAAAGCTGGCGGTCGAGTAGATCATTTGTGCGGGGTGGAGAATCTTTGTTCCGCACAAGGGGAATGGTCGTATCACGTAGTGTTAATATGGTAAGGCGTCCGCGAGGCAGTTACATAGTAAAACCCATTGCTGTCTCCGGAAGTGGCCACACCAGAAATTAAATTAACTCATTGAAGCTGTCGTCCATATGCAAGTCCGCCTCAGAGGCGGTTCTTAGCAGGATGCAGCCCCCCCCCCCCCCCCCCCCCCCCCTACCGTAGCACCAGTCCAGGTCTAAGAAGTAAATGGGACCAGGGGGCACCCCGTTGAGTAGCAGTTATTATGCTGTAGTACGAACTGCAAATTTGTTTTGTATTGGTGAAGTGGATCAACCGACATAATAGCTCGACAGCAGTTACCCCTGTAAATGAAAGTACGTGTCATAGCGTATCAACAAGCGGATCAAACAAATAAAGAATACTGCAATACCAGCAAGTATCCAGCTGGTGGGGTATGGACGATGCAGCAGACAAACATCAACAACAACAGGAGAGGGGGGGGGCAGACGGGCAAAGGGGGGCTATTAAGACGTAAACACAATCAGAACAAATCAATATAAAATATAAAATATAAATTATAAAATATGAAAAAATAAAATATAACAAGATGTCTAAATAAATGTCTGATCTGGAGATTCTGTGTGGTAGGTCGGTTCTGGTCGGTGCTACTCTTATCATGTTACAATGTTATCATAGCGCGTCGCACAAAATATAGCTTAAAAGAGAAGGATTGCTCATGGAAGGGGTGGGGGGATTGGTTGGCACAGATAGATGTAACGCAACAAAATGATGCGACTGCCAGCTTGCTGTTGTTCGTTCGTTCGGTGTCGTCTGTGTCGTCGGAAATGAGTTAATTTCAGATTACTACTGATGATATTATATATTATCCCTCTTTTGCCATCTGACAATCAATGTGCATCTTCTTTCTCAACCATCATAGTACACCATTCACATATATAAATATAATACCTATAAATCATACAAGTACCTCACCTGAGTACTTGACAAACGAATACCAAAGAATGCCGTCTCCCTTAATGAATGCCTTCACCGAATCCTAAACGACGTTTCACCGATCAAATACAAAAGGGTGGCATGTTGCTTTGAATTTGTTACCGTACTCATACCAGATGAACACTTGCCCTTCCACAATCTCCAGCTCCAATGTCAACTCCCTAAGCCACATATCAATAATAACCATTTAAAAATATTATTCTCAAATCAAAAACTTCCAAGTGCGTACGTATTATATCATAGACAACATAAATCCCAAAGAGGAATTTTGGAAGGAAGCTATACGCTTTAGACGACCGTCCGGAATGTCGAAGTTTCGATATTTCGACGGATGAACTTGCCCCGGCGGTACGTACCAAGTAACCAACAACCCACACCACGACGAGGGCATCAAGCCTGTGTGTGGCAGTTCTTGCACAATGTCTGGTTTTCTCACGGGACGCTCCATGGGACAGCCCATGTGACAATATATGCAATACTCATCCCCAGGGGGTCCCGTGGGATATCCCATGAGGTGCACGTTTTCCCGCGGGAAGTTCCCAAGGACTAATGGGACTTCGCATGGGACTTCCCATGGTATTATCTATGACATTCTTGTATGATACTATTGTTGCGTTTTCCATCCTCCAATCAATGTGCAGCATAAGCTTCCACGTTGATCACATATAAGCACTCCCGAAATAAGAAAAATACATCCAAGGAACACCGAACCTTCTAGGGAAACCTAGTATATGCACAAAATCTAACCCTCTTCTGTACATGCTGCTTCCAGCGTATTATCCTCTGTGCACTTCAAATGTCAGTTGCTGGTTTTGGCTACCTTCTTGTACTCCTAAATCCCAAGCGGCGTCCAGGCTCCGTCTCCACGCTATCGGCGTGGCATTTCGTTTGTGCTATCCCATGGGGATCCTGTCCTATACTTCCCATATGTGAACCAAGCCTCATGGGATATCCCACGACGTTTGCCGAGGAATTTCCCACGGGTCCACATGGTACACCGCACACGCTACCACATAGGGTTACCATAACGAAGTACGTCCCGTATGGCTTCCCGTGGGTGCACATAGGTCCTATAGTGAGCCCAAACGAGGGGTCTCGTGATCTCCCACGGGATGTCTTCGAAAACCCCATGGGACATCTTACGGGACGACCCTGACTGGGATGATATTATTCCCATGGGAAGTTCCATGGGGCTTTTCACCTCCCATGGGATGCCCCAAGGACTGTGTTTGGGCCTCGTGTTCCCAAGTAAAGGTGGTTAGTTCCATAGGACGCTCGATGCACCTCATGTGGAACACGATGCATTCCATCCGACGTGTCATGGGCCCCCATGGGATGTTCTATGGGTATCACAGGTCATAACGTGGGAAGTCCATTGACAAGCCCCATGTGATATGACAAGTCGCCTGTGAGATGGTAAGTCCCATGTGAAATGACACGTCCCAGCGGAACCTCCATGGAAAGCTCAACGCATCTCATGGGAAACACGATGCAACGCCCCGTGGGAAGTCCTCGGTACCCCGATGCATCCCACGGGAGGTCCTACGGGATCGTCTGAACGGTATTCCCAGGGTACGTCCCCCAGAACAGCTCATAGGATCGTATGCCTTCCTCCCTGAGAAAGTCCTATGCATTCCGATGGGTAAGCTCGACGGGAAACACAATGCATCCCGATCAACGTTTTCACGGGACTTTCGACTTCCTATGGGACCTAATGCGACTTCCCATGGGAATATAATGCATCCCACGGGTAGCTCCGTGGGATCCCCCGGAAAAACTAGAAGAGTCAAAGTAATGAGGATGTGCTCCCGTCCGTGTGCACGGTGGCAAACTTTCCTCAGACCTGCACTACGCCACAAACCAACCTCGCACGCGATCGACACACCTCCCACAAACCACACGTGATCACCCAGAACCCTTGGCAGTAGCAGCCGTATCACAGCAGTACGGGTAGTAAAAGCGCAAGGCCTCTACTACTGCTCTGGGCGGAACAGTACTTACGGGATGTGTTGAGGCGGTTTTTCATGCGTCCGAGGGTTTCCAGGAAAGGGCTGGGCGTGATGATCTAAGGGGACAATATGAATCCAACCCGGAGATGAAACGCCGGTATGTAAGGGTGGGCCGTGGGCTGGGAGAGCCCACAACTCTTTGCTAGCTCCCTAATAGGTCGTAATGCTACCTCCAGCGCTGTACTACACACGGAGAGTACCAGTTAGGACAGCGCTACACGATGTCTCACCAGCAAGGACCGCAGGCTGCGTGGTACAACGGTCAGTCAGTGCACGAACTTGGAATGAGCGTGAACGTGGCGTGTACTTGCCCAGCAAGGAAGGCTGGCGGGGAAAGCTCTGGAATAATGCAATCGATGTGTTTTGGTGTCGGGCATGTTGGGCTATGACGAGAGTTCGGAGCAAAGCTCCCCTCATGAGTGATATGCATGCATGCATGCATGCATTGTGGCCGCCTCCTATAAACTGATGTACACACAGCAAGTTCCTCTGACAGCTCGTCGTGCTGCGGTGGCCTTTGCCGAAGGTGAATGGCAGTGGTGTAGAGGTGGTGCAGGGGGACTCGTCGGGACACTTTCGATCGGCCGGTGTCGTTGGAGATAGGAGGGGCGCAAGGTGGTGGTGGAGCTGGAGGTGGCGGTCCAATTGGAAATGGAGAAGTGGCACGAGGTGGTGGGGTTAGAGTTGGTATACGGGATCACAGATGGCCGTGCTGTAGTCCCGATGGTGCAAGCTGTGTCGGAGCAATAGGTACGGGTGTACGCTGTGTGTGTCGGGGCATTGACTGGGTGGGGGCAAGAATATTTCACAAGAAGCAGTGGTGCAGCGTGGTGGTGAAGGCTGCCGTCCTTAACAAGACGTACGTGGTGCCAGGTATCATGTGCATAGACAACAGCACTACCGTATGGATACCTCATGGTTGATAACATATTGAAACGCACACGCTGTGGTGCAACGGTGGATTACAAGCATGCACTATTGATTGAATTATTTTGAAGGATTGCGGGTTGACTGTGTGTGCCCTCCCTCTCCCCCTCCCCCCCTCTCTCATAGCGTAGTTGCATGTATGAGATGGGTTGCTATGTACGTACGTAGGGCAGGGGGGAACAATAGCACGTAATAATATCTCAATGACAACCTGTGTTCCTTGCTACCGAAGCATTATGATAAAGTTGTTGAAGTGCTGCCTGTCTGGTCACTGCGTACGAATCCTGGTGATTAAAATAATTTGGTTTGCTTTCCGTCCACTGGCGACTTATGGGTTGGCTAAAATGCTATTCTCGAGTCAGTGTTGCTTGGTGTACAAAGTGTACCCTCCGGAGCTTGGCATGCACTGGTTTTCGTCCCGTCATGCCCCTTAAGTAGCTCAAAGGTTCTTGATGATATCCGCAGCTCATGGCTAGGGGGGGTCATGTCGCCCCGATGACAAGTTGATCTGCATAACTGCGGTCGGCCTGGAACCGAACCACGGATGGATATGTTACGTTTTCGAATGAAAGCAGTAGTGAAGACTACCACCGTATAACACAGAAGATTGCACACCCCGGTGATAACAATTCAACGTTTAAAAATATGATCACGGGGTGTGCTGTTGTTGTAGAAGGGTGTAGTATCTAACGTATCCCTGGTGGTGTATCCCCGGTGATAATCACCATGCGCGGTAGCTCCGCAGCTAGGTAACGAGGGGGCGTGGTATTGAAGATGTGTGGTACTGAGGGGGTGTGCTGACTGTAGTGATAATTAGCGCGTTAGAAGACCTCGGCCAGACTGCAGATGGTGTGACAGCAAGGGGGTCGACAACAAAGGGGGGGGTACTGGCAGCAAGGAATTTGCTAATATGTGATATGCTTCAGTCTGAAACCAGCTAGTATTTTTTATTCCCACTCAATAGCGCCGGCGATGGTAAAGCCCCCGCCTGAAAAAGGAAATTACAGCATAGATCCCCGCTCTTCTGCAATGCCGCAGAACGGCTACCGGTAGGGCATGAAGTGGCTGTTGCGCTGGCGCAACTTCCGGGTTGGAATTCGTTGCTGTTTAGCGCAACAGGCGTCGGGAGGCGCGTGGCGCGCATCGTAACACGAGGTTTCACGCCGCGCAACCTTGACCGCAGCTAGCTGGTGAAAAACTCATTCGGTATGTCTTTCCCGCGGGAAAGACAATTGAGACACCTGTTTGATCATCCCTATGGTAAACAACTGTTTAGATGTCAATACATATATGCACACTTTGTCAAGTGGTTTTAGGGGGCGAATATTAACGCAATTGTCGCTTTCGTTTGCTTCCCGCGGCCCTCGCGGGGGGGGGGGGGTGGGGGAGCTACATGCCTGCGGCGCGTGGGCACAACACGCTTTCCAGGTCACATTGCACATCACGGAACAGGCACCGGAGCCCTAGCTACCGTATGCCTTGAATACAGGTACCACCATACGAATTAAATGGTTTCCTAAACTCCCGTAGATTGCACTTCAGAGGCCCTTGCCCCGCTGAAAACCCTACCATGATCACATGAAACTTATGTTTCTAGCTGACGCCCCGGACAATACACCGTATACCACATATAGCATTGCGCACTGGTTTGTTTTCGATATTATGCTACAATGGCACGCGACAAGTTCCGTGGTTGGCCACAAGCCTACTACTACCGGCGCCGGTGGTTGGGCCGTAGGGCACAGTAGGAGGAGTAGCAGCAAGTGGTGAGGGTGAATGGCATCCACCAGGCGGATTAATAATTTTGGTGTTTGATGCTGTTTTCGGACGCACCTCCGTAGGGGGTGTGGTGTTGAACGTGCCCCCGGTGATATAGCGACGATAAAAAAATATAGTCAAAAACATTTATCACGGGGTGTGCTCGTGTAGGGACGTGTGGTCTCGAAGCGGGGGGTGCTGTCTTTCGGGTTATATATATGGTAGAATGGCAATGTCCCGAGGCTAGGCACGGGGTATTTATGGTTTGTAGGAGGTTTCCTGGAAAATTCCCGAAGTTGCTACGAGTACATGAATGACATTTTGATTTTCACCTGGTAGAATAATGGATTCGAAATTGCTGAGACTTCCTTATGACACTTTGTAATGGGTATTCCCTCTGGTGTATCCGTAATACATTGATTACTTGATTGGTTAAACGCGGATTTGAGAAATGAGGACTGGGATTGGGTTTCTGGAGTTTCTGGGGTTTCTGGTTGAGGTTTGCGATTGAGGGTTTTCGGGCATTAGGGAAATTTCATGTTTGCGTGCAGAGCTGCTTTATCGTCCCTGCTTCATTCAGCCAAAGACCGTATCCCCGGGAAAACTGTGTGTTGATTGACAGGGAGATGATTAAACTGAAGCCAGTATTTTTATGGATTCTACTGCGCGGATAAACTGCACCGTCCCTATTTTATTTAGCCGATGACCGTGACATCTGGAAAGCTGTATCGTCGGTTGACAGGGGCATGCTGAAGTTGAAGTCAGTATGGTTCAGATTTAGGTATTTGACTTTTATTGGATTTTAGTGAATTTCTGGTGCTCGGTACTTTGATTTTTTTTTCGGGAGTCTGGATATAATTTCGAATTTGAGATTTGTGATAATGGTTCTGGATATTGGCTTCCGGTTTTCGGAGTGGTTGCGAAGTGAGCATGTTATTGCGACGCTTTATTGCCATGCCGTTGACCTTGCAGGGAGGATAGTGATTTGTTGGACTTGATACACTGGTTTGGTTTTTCCTGAGCTATTGATACTACAGTGATGTTGTGCTGCACAGTATCGATTGCAAAGCAGGGAGGATGTCGATTGTGCCTGCAATACACACAAGATGAGACAACCATCGGGGAGATTCTGGAGTTCTATGGGTATTCGGATGTTTGGTAGTGGGATATTGGATGTCGGTATTTGCATTTTGTCGATGCCATGCTTCGCCTGCGGCCGGCCTGGAAGTCGTGACTGAGCCAACCATAAGTGGGAGCACGTAGGGAACGGACCTTACTGGGCGAAGCTGAGCGAGTGGGCTACGTCGGTGGATGTGGAGTGAGTTCATGAACGCAACCTGGTCGAAGCGACTCCTCTGCGTTCCGGGCAGTGATTAGGCCTTCGGACTGGCTGTGTGAGTGGACTGTACTACAAATGTATAGCGTGGGGGTGGTGTTCAAGCTCAAGTTGACGTTCCTGGAGCCGACGAATGACAGGGGTAGCTGGCTCGAACGAAGCCCGCCTGACAAGGTTGGAGTACCGCCCCGCGCAACATACCATTGGAGGAAGTGTTACTATAAGGAGGCGTGCTTCGTTTGGCACGCCCAGCCTCATCTGTTTGTTTTTTTAGCTTTTTAGTGCCCTCTTTGTTTGCCCTCGTGTACATAATATAGATATGCATGCGCGTTGTGAGCTAAGCGTCACGAGTAACAACGCGCTACTTCCAGCCAACGCTGCTTAGGGGAATAAAGAAGGGGGAGATAGATCTGGGCTGGGATTACCCCACGGACGATTATTTGTGTTGTATAGATATTGTCAATGTTATCGTAGTGTGTTATACCGTCGCCGTAGGCAGGGGACGCCCGGTAGTTCTCGGGCTCGATATCATCGTAAAACACACAAAGCAAAGTGCAAATAGCACGCGGGACCTACAGTAGATATCAAGCAGCTTGCAAATATGAGTGCGAATTAAACAGGAAGCGCAAAATAACACTCGTACGTACGTCGAACGAACGTACACTTCGTATATAGATACATACCCAGATATACCTGGTATGTTTATTTCATTTTCCCATCCCATGTATTTCATTCGCCCTTCGTTTCTCTCTCGCTCTTTAGTCGTAACGACCATGTTTTTTCTAAGGGCAATTACTCCAGCCGCGCTACACCTCACCCGAAATCTCATGAAAGAAGAAAACAAAAGTGCTGCTCGATGACTACTCCCATGGCCTGAGTCGCGTGCTACGGCAGAGGTACCAATTTTGGCTGAATCGTTTTCTGAACGATCGGGCTCCTTAACCCAAATTCGTCGGATTTTCATTTTTGTGACGACAAATGTTTCCGAGTATACTTCGGTCATGAGATTTCGCATCCAGCAGCACTTTTATTATTTTCCTCCAAAACCATTTGTTCGGTGAGGTACATATGACGCTCCTTAAGCGAAGAGCTCAGAAAAAAATGGGTGCACCTTTACCGTAGCATGCGTCCTGAGTGAATGGTTAAACATACACGCATGCTACGATAGAGGTGCACCATGTTATTTCTGAGCTCCTGGCTTAAGGAGCGCCCTATACCTCACCCCAAAAAATGTTTTTTTGAGGAAAACAGAGGTGCTGCCGGATGAGAAAATATCATGACCGAAGTATACTCTGAAACATTATTCGTCACAAAAATGAAAGTCCGACGAATTTGGGTTAAGGAGCCCGATCGTTCCGAAAACGATTCAGCCAAAAAAAAGTGCTACCTCTACCGTAGCACGCGTCCATATTTGACAACAAGAACGAAAAAAAAGACGGTTTTGGTTAAGGAGCCCGATCATTCAGAAACAAAAACAAAATCGGCACGCAATACTGCCGGTGGCGGTAAAGGCCCATGCCTGAAACCAGAGATGACTGCTCAAATATGCGCGCCTTGCTGCAATGCCGCAGACACATGTCACCGGAAGGGTATGAACTATATAGCTGTTGCCCTACGTAGCGAAAACTTCCGGGGGGTTGGAATTGTTTGCTGTTTATAGCGCAGCAAGCGTCAGAAGGCGTGTTGCGTTTCGCGAGGCCCAACAGTGTTTGCCACACAGGGGAATAACCTGCGGGGCACGCCCTTCCCTCGCCGGAGGTAGGAAAGAGAATGGAGGCACCTTTTGGTTTTTCGCTGTGGCCGAAAACATTGTTCCAGGGACACGTTCAACGGTGGAGGTATACCGTTTTTTGGCTGAATCGTTTTCTGAACGATCAGGCTCCTTAACCCAAGCTCGTCGGACTTTCATTTTTTGTGACGAATAATGTTTCAGAGTATACTTCGGTCATGAGATCTCACATCCGGCAGCACTTTGTTTTTCTCCAAAACCATTTTTCCGGTGAGGTGTGACGCTCCTTAAGTGAGGAGCTCAGAAAAAAACATGGTGCACCTCTATCGTAGCATGCGTCCAGGTATCTAAACACACCTTGTGAGAAATCCCACGGTAGGGGTGCCACTTTTAGGCTCAATATGTTATGGCCGGTTGTGCTTCTCACGTGAGTAACCACCGGATACTATTATGTTTTACTGGTATATTTGTTTTAGGACTGCCGCATTGGAAGGTTTGGTCGGATTACGCGACGGAATGTTTCCGAAGTCATGTTTCGGGTGAGATATTGAGCTCCTCATGTGAGGAGCTCAGAAAATTCTGCTGCACCCCTACCGTGGGATGACTCTTGTCAAGTGAGTTTCGGGCGTATATTCCCGCAATCGGCGCCATATGTTGGACTCCGGCAGCCCTCCGCCCCCCCCCTCTCCTCTGTGGGAGGGCGTAGGCGCCGCTCAACCCGCTTTCCAGCTCCCACAGCGCTTTATTCACATAACAAGCGCCGGAGCTCTAAATGATTATTTCCGTATATATGTCCTGGTGATAGGTACCAGCATAGGGATTCAGTGGTTATGGTGTCAACCCTCCCGCAGGTTGGACTCTAGAGACCCCTGCTCCGCTCAATGGCTTACTGCTACCAGGTACGTACTAAGCATACCGCCTCGGCTGGCCGAAGCCTATTTTTCAATTGGTCAGGCACTTTATCAGCCCGTTTGTTGGAATGATGAGCTGAACACTTGACGCGTGCTTCACGATGATAGTCTTCCAAAGAGAGTGGTTACTGCGCTTACTTCTTTTTTTTTCGTGAACTACAGTACGCATATTCTAGAAAAGCGCGAAACACTTATTTGTTTTGCCACAACTGACCGGAAACAAAAAACAAAAGGACAGGAATCAGAACCGTCGTCTTGTCCTCACGTAGGGCGCAAAACATATCAAGGCCATGAACATGAAATTGGCCTGACAATCGCATCTTTGTTTGGTGCTTCTCCCCGTAGTGTGCCTTGACTTTATATATAGGATCATGATCACTCCATCCATCCATCTTGATGGTGAAGGTCGGATTGGTAGGCGAGGGTAAACAATCATCATTCATATTATTATTACATTTGCCATCTGACAATATGCAGCTCATATTTCAATCATACCATTCAGATACACTTACAAGCTCGTTCTGGCATATCACCCCAAATTTCGTCAGTCACGAATGCCGCATGCAATAGCAACTCCAATGTCACATATTTGGTATCATTCTGACCGCCATGGACAGTGGAAGAGGGCGACATCGCCAGTTGTTCGTTTAAGGACCTAGAACTGGCGCTACCGCCGAC
The DNA here is from genome assembly GCA_008828725.1 of Saccharina japonica. NCBI lineage: Eukaryota > Phaeophyceae > Laminariales > Laminariaceae > Saccharina > Saccharina japonica. Next base: position 151,372 of record MEHQ01002286.1, read on the forward strand.
ATTGTGGTCCGACCAATCACAGGCCTTCAAATACATCAACAATAGTCAGGCGTTTCCGTAGAAAAAAAAAATTCCCCCCATTTTTTTGTTCATGAACGAGCCGCTGGTTCAAGGCATGTTTGTACGAAGTTCCAGGGGAATATTTGAGGATCTCGCTGCGTATGATCATATCAAGTCATATTTAACGCTCCAAATCGATTATATACTGAAACTGAGTAATTACGAGGCAACGCCTATTTTTGCACCTTTACCGCACAAAAGTCAAAATGTCCACGCCATTTTTTGGGGATACATGGACCCTGAAATATGGCACACGTATTTTATGCGCCCTACCCGAGCCTTTAACGAATGTTTTTTTTTTTTTGTGCCGGAATGTTTGGATCTCTCAAGACCCAAATTTCGCAAAATTCCACTAAAACAATACAAAACAAACAATATCTGGCGGAAAAAAAAAAAAACGTTCACGGCTCAAATAGGGCGCATAAAACAAGTGTGTCAAACTTCAGGGTCTATCTCCAAAATACGGCGTGGACGTTGTTGGCTCCTGAATAATTTTTGGGCGGTATGCTTGAACCAGCCAGTATCAATCATCTCTGAATACTCGACGTACGTNTTTGTTGCTAAGGAGCGTTAGCAGACCTCAGTAAGACCGCTAACAACAGGGTGTGATAGCAAGGGGGTCGGCAACAAACGGGGCGATGCCGGCAACAAAGGGTGTAGTAACAAGAGGTATTGGACGCACGCTCCGGTAGAGGTGATCATGTTTTTTCTAAGGGCAATTACTCCAGCCGCGCTACACCTCACCCGAAATCTCATGAAAGAAGAAAACAAAAGTGCTGCTCGATGACTACTCCCATGGCCTGAGTCGCGTGCTACGGCAGAGGTACCAATTTTGGCTGAATCGTTTTCTGAACGATCGGGCTCCTTAACCCAAATTCGTCGGATTTTCATTTTTGTGACGACAAATGTTTCCGAGTATACTTCGGTCATGAGATTTCGCATCCAGCAGCACTTTTATTATTTTCCTCCAAAACCATTTGTTCGGTGAGGTACATATGACGCCCCTTAAGCGAGGAGCTCAGAAAAAAATGGGTGCACCTTTACCGTAGCATGCGTCCTGAGTGAATGGTTAAACATACACGCATGCTACGATAGAGGTGCACCATGTTATTTCTGAGCTCCTGGCTTAAGGAGCGCCCTATACCTCACCCCAAAAAATGTTTTTTTGAGGAAAACAGAGGTGCTGCCGGATGAGAAAATATCATGACCGAAGTATACTCTGAAACATTATTCGTCACAAAAATGAAAGTCCGACGAATTTGGGTTAAGGAGCCCGATCGTTCCGAAAACGATTCAGCCAAAAAAAAGTGCTACCTCTACCGTAGCACGCGTCCATATTTGACAACAAGAACGAAAAAAAAGACGGTTTTGGTTAAGGAGCCCGATCATTCAGAAACAAAAACAAAATCGGCACGCAATACTGCCGGTGGCGGTAAAGGCCCATGCCTGAAACCAGAGATGACTGCTCAAATATGCGCGCCTTGCTGCAATGCCGCAGACACATGTCACCGGAAGGGTATGAACTATATAGCTGTTGCCCTACGTAGCGAAAACTTCCGGGGGGTTGGAATTGTTTGCTGTTTATAGCGCAGCAAGCGTCAGAAGGCGTGTTGCGTTTCGCGAGGCCCAACAGTGTTTGCCACACAGGGGAATAACCTGCGGGGCACGCCCTTCCCTCGCCGGAGGTAGGAAAGAGAATGGAGGCACCTTTTGGTTTTTCGCTGTGGTCGAAAACATTGTTCCAGGGACACGTTCAACGGTGGAGGTATACCGTTTTTTGGCTGAATCGTTTTCTGAACGATCAGGCTCCTTAACCCAAGCTCGTCGGACTTTCATTTTTTGTGACGAATAATGTTTCAGAGTATACTTCGGTCATGAGATCTCACATCCGGCAGCACTTTGTTTTTCTCCAAAACCATTTTTCCGGTGAGGTGTGACGCTCCTTAAGTGAGGAGCTCAGAAAAAAACATGGTGCACCTCTATCGTAGCATGCGTCCAGGTATCTAAACACACCTTGTGAGAAATCCCACGGTAGGGGTGCCACTTTTAGGCTCAATATGTTATGGCCGGTTGTGCTTCTCACGTGAGTAACCACCGGATACTATTATGTTTTACTGGTATATTTGTTTTAGGACTGCCGCATTGGAAGGTTTGGTCGGATTACGCGACGGAATGTTTCCGAAGTCATGTTTCGGGTGAGATATTGAGCTCCTCATGTGAGGAGCTCAGAAAATTCTGCTGCACCCCTACCGTGGGATGACTCTTGTCAAGTGAGTTTCGGGCGTATATTCCCGCAATCGGCGCCATATGTTGGACTCCGGCAGCCCTCCGCCCCCCCCCTCTCCTCTGTGGGAGGGCGTAGGCGCCGCTCAACCCGCTTTCCAGCTCCCACAGCGCTTTATTCACATAACAAGCGCCGGAGCTCTAAATGATTATTTCCGTATATATGTCCTGGTGATAGGTACCAGCATAGGGATTCAGTGGTTATGGTGTCAACCCTCCCGCAGGTTGGACTCTAGAGACCCTTGCTCCTCTCAATGGCTTACTGCTACCAGGTACGTTCTAAGCATACCGCCTCGGCTGGCCGAAGCTTATTTTTCAATTGGTCAGGCACTTTATCAGCCCGTTTGTTGGAATGATGAGCTGAACACTTGACGCGTGCTTCACGATGATAGTCTTCCAAAGAGATTGATTACTGCGCTTACTTCTTTTTTTTCTCGTGAAATACGCATATTCTAGAAAAGCGCGAAACACTTATTTGTTTTGCCACAACTGACCGGAAACAAAAACAAAAGGACAGGAATCAGAACCGTCGTCTTGTCCTCAAATAGGGCGCAAGACATATCAAGGCCATGAACATTAAATTGGCCTGACAATCGCATCTCCCCGTAGTGTGCCTTGACTTTATATATAGGATCATGATCACTCCATCCATCTATCTTGATGGAGAAGGTCGGACTAGTAGGCGAGGGTAAACAATCATCATTCATATTATTATTACACTTGCCATCTGACAATATGCAGCTCATATTTCAATCATACCATTCAGATATACTTACAAGCTGGTTCTGGCTATCACCCCAAATTTCGTCAGTCACGAATGCCGCATGCAATAGCAACTCCAATGTCACATATTTGGTATCATTCTGACCGCCATGAATAGTGGAAGAGGGCGGCATTGCCAGGTGTTCGTTTAAGGACCTAGAACTGGCGCTACCGCCGAAATTGTGGTCCGACCAATCACAGGCCTTCAAAGATGTCAACAATAGTCAGGCGTTTCCGTAGAAAAAAAACAATTTCCCCCATTTTTTTGTTCCTGAACGAGCCGCTGGTTCAAGGCATGTTTGTACGAAGTTCTAGGGGAATATTTGAGGATCTGGTTGCGTATGATCATATTAAGTCATATATTTAACGCTCAAAATCGATTATATACTGAAACTAAGTAATTACCAGGCAACGCTTATTTTTGCACTTTTAACTCACAAAAGTCAAAATACCCACGCCGTTTTTTGGGGATACATAGACAGTGAAATATGGCACACGTGTTTTATGCGCCCTACCCGAGCCTTTAAGGAATGATTTTTATTTTATTTTTTCGCCGAATGTTTGGATCTCGTAAGACCCAATTTTCGCAAAATCCCCCAAAACAAATACAAGACAAACAATATCTGGCGAAAAAAAAAAAAAACATTCGTTAACGGCTCAAATAGGGCGCATAAAACACGTGTGCCAAATTTCAGGGTCTATCTCCAAAAAACGGCGTGGACATTGTTGGCTACTGAATAATTTTTGGGCGGTATGGTTGAACCAACCTATGTCAATCATCTCTGAATNGTACATAAACGGAAGGGTCAATGGTTCGGAGATGGGGCTTTACCACCCCCGGGTGGGGCTGGACATCGACTATTAGCCCCAGCCAAAAACGTCAATGAGCCCTTGGTGTTGGGGTTTCCCCGCCTTGCAGGGCGGTACCGACCCGGGGGATGCCCGTATTTGTCCACGGGTTGTTGTGTTTGATGTATGAAATTATTATGGTCCGGGATGGGACGTTACCATCTCCGAATGCGACCAGAACTCGCCGCTGCCCCGAGGGGCAACTCTCCCCGCACGCTGATTTCATGAGAGCCAGCCACTGGTAAATCAACTCGTGGGAATTAGGTTTCCACAACTTACGGGGAGGTATTGACCCGGGGGATGTCCGTTTTCGTCGCCATGTCGTTGGATTTGTAGTTGTGCGGATGGCATTCTGATTCGTGAATGAAACGTTATCATCCCCGGGTGCGGCGAGGCTTCACCGTTGCCCCGATAGTCCGGGGGATGTCCGTTTTCGTCCCCCGGTTGTTGAAGTTGTAAATGTATGGAAGTAGTTCTGATCCAGGGATGGGCCATTATCATCCCCGGGTGAGGCGTTCCTTTCGCGTTAACCCGAGGGGCAACGCTCCGCGCGCGCTGGCCCCATGAGAGACAGCTGGCCGTACATAAGACGGTGGGATTGTGGTTTCCACACATCGCAGGGGTGGTATCGACCAGGGGGGTGTCCGTTTTCGTGCACGGGTTGTTGAAGCTGTGGATGTGTGGAACCACTCCCGATCTGGGCATTTGATCGTATTCTCCCCGGGTGTGGCAGGCAGCCGTATATCAGTCCGTGGGATTGGGGTTTCCAAAGTCTGCAGGGCGACATAGACCCTGGGGTCGTCCGTGTTCGTCCCCGGGTTGATGGAGCTTCAGATGTATAAGGGAAATTTGATCCGGGCATCGGACGTTATCATCCCTGGGTGCGGCGACACCTCGCGGTTGCCCCGAGGGGCAACTCTCGCCGCGCCCTGGCCCCATTAGCGTAGACAACCATAAACCAGTCCGTGATTTTGTTGAGGTTTCCACATCTTGCGGGGCGGTATCGACCCGAGAGATCTCCGTTGTTGTCCTTGGGTCGTTGGAATTGTAGATGTATGGAAGGATATCTGATCCGGGGATGGGACCGTATCGTCTCCGGGTGCCGCTGGCCCTCTGAGCCTCAGCCAAGCAGTGATCAACTCTTGGGGGTGGGGTTCTATACCCTGCGGGGCTGTGCCAAACCGATGAATCGCCGTTTGGTCCCCGGTTGATCGAAGTTGTAGATATATGGATACCTGTCTGGACCGGGGATGGGACCCTATCCTCCCCGGGGGTGGTGGAACTCCGTCGGGTCTATTAATCTCAAAGCTTCTAGAAGGAGTCAGCGGCGTATGGCATGGATTTGGTTAAATCAATCAGCTGTCAGGAAATATGTAAAACAAAAGTCAGCAGCTTTGCTGGCAAATACACCTGTCAGGACAGCGGGAAGACTGTGCCATGGACATGCGTCGGCGCATCATGGGACCCGGTGTTTTGCTGGTTGTGACACCCGGCCATCCTGCCCATGGGGCGCGGAGAAGCCGAAGCGCTCTGGATCTCTTCCCAATTACACACAGACAGTCAGAATGCCAGCATTTAAGAACGTATACTAGTATATTTCCAGCCAGATTCTCCGAAGCACTCAACCCCGTTTTTAGCAGCCGAGCTTTCAGTCTAATATTTTGGATCCCGCCCAAATAACGCCTTGCCATATTACTGGAAACCCTTATAAAACGTATCCTCACGCTCTACGTACACTCTACACCCCACCCAAACCAACTGACAAGCACAAACAGCAATCAAAGGGAATTGTTTGTCGATTTCTGTACAGGAGTAATAGGCCCACGAGTAAGAAACAACCTGCTAAGCAAGTAAGGCTAACTTTTGGGAGGGCGCTAAGGAATTAAGGCTAACTAATAAATCGTATATATATGAGCCTGTATGCTCAAGATTGTCCAAGGATAAAAGTAATTTTGGTTCTTAGACTTGCTCCGATCAGGTGTTTTTCTTTTTTGGCGGGCCCAAACTCTATAACAGAGGTATAGCGCACGCCGGCACATATCTACAGTCTACTATGAACGTATTTTTACCCTGGGGAGGTTAGGTACTTAGCTACAAATGCGGTATGGGGCAAGCCCGACTACCGTGCAGGTTTGAGACGAGACGCAACTCAGTTACTCACAGTTTGATGTTGGATGTCTTATTTTAAATTCACGCTGATCCTATGCTCAGAGAATTCTGGCATAGAGGGGCGGCAAACAATTATTTGCCGATGCGTGATTCATCGGAAAAACGCCACCTCAACAATAGAGGGGAAACAGGGATACCATGAATACCATGACACAAGCCCACCCTGAAGGGCAGTATATGCAGATGCATAGAAATCAGGAGGGTACAGGTACAAAATCCATCCAGAAAATTCTGAGAAATGGATCGAAGATACTGTGCTTCACAACCCCCTCCCACACCTCTATAACTTGTAAGGCGAAAGCCTAGTAAATCCGAAGGAAAAAAATAATAGTCTGCAACTTTAGAGAAGGATACTCGAGGGAACGAAAGATACGCCGGCACGCAGGGTTGGCAAGAAAAAGGTTCTAGAGAGTAATATACTGTAAAACTAGACGGCACGAATTTAGGTGTCGTAATGAGTGCTACCACGTATGACTCCCGGCCTATGATATAGGAGGGAGTAACAAAAATACGAGAGATGCATGCAGAATGCCAAAAGGGGAAACAAAGGCAAAAAACAGAAGACAGGGCACGGTAGTCCACAGACCCAAGGATGATACGCGGTGAGCGATCATAAAACGAAGCGGTCTCGTGGAGCGGTGCAAAGTGAACGGCCCAAGTGGGAAAAGAGGAAGGCGCTCGATAGTCGAGGTGGCCATGCGGTTTGTGGGAACGACTTGCAGCACACTCAAGAAGAGCAGCGCGGAAATCCCAAAAACCAAACCCGAAAAAACAAAAGTGAAGGCGCTNAAGGGGACATCGCCGTCGGCCCAGGCCGCCGGCGAAGCCCCCCAGCGGCGAAGCCAACGAAGGAGGAATGAGGCGCAAAATGCAACAGGCAGTTTACGATGCCAAGGGACCGAGAGGATATATATATGCATACATACATGAACACCATATAAACGACGTATTGTCTTGAAACAAAATAAAATTATAATACGTACATTAATTACCACACACATGACGGCGGGGCGTATACGGCATACGGTAAGGAAGCACGAGACACGAAACTTTTCATCCTCACACAAACTCCATCATAAGTGAATAAACATTATAATAACTTGGATAGAAATTTTCAAAAATTCATCACGGCGGGCAGCGGCGGGGGGAAAAACAACTAAATTCATCACGGCGGGGGGTAAGAGTACGGAGCGCGAGGCACGAGCGTCGAGAACGCAGGTTTTCCTGAGATATGAAAATGGCACGAGCGTCGAGAACTGACGTTTTGCTGAGCTCATCTGATTATAAGAATATGGTATATAAATACCGAATAATGCAATCCATCGATCGTTTGGCCATACGTATGCCTCAAGGAAAATAATGCTCACGCCGAGTACCAGTGGCGTCGTTCATCGGATTTTTTGTATCGTATATATTTCAGTATTATTGACAAAAATCTTTCCAAATTGGTTTTTCTCGTATTTTCTCGACGAAATCAACCCGGATTCCAAAACTTCTAAAGTTGGCAACTAACTGCGTTGTTATTATTACAGGTTAACTACGTACGTAGCATTGTTGCCAAATTTGGGGTCCAAATATTTCAAAATCACTACGAAAACGCCGGACGCCTTATTATGGCCAGCTCAGCCTGTGCCAGGGTATATGTTAAACCATTGTTTCTAGCCAACGGCCCGAACGACATAATAATAACACTGTACGAGACAAGTGACGATGTGATTGGCCACACATAAATATATATATATATATTACATACTACTACTACTTGTAGTGCCGGTGGTTGGGGCTTAGAGAAAACTGTAAGTAGGAGACAAATACTGGCAGATGAGAGTTGTGGATGACTTGTTTCCACCAGGTGGTGGTGTGATCATTTAAGAGTTTGTGATGCTGTTTTCAGACGCAACCTATATATGTCTGTATCACCGGGTGTGCTCATCATGGGGGGGGGGTGTTGTCCAAGGGTGATTGGTGTGCGCTTTCTTCCGTGGTAAAGGTATAGCGTTTTGACAATTTAGGACGATTCGACGAGCAAAACCAGATTGCCCAGCGTGGAGCTGCGTGAGAAAAAAAGAAGAGACAACAAACTGTGTTCACTTACTTCCCCCCCCCCACAGTAGTAGTAACGGTGCCAGTATGTCTTCGGCCTTTTCTTGAAAGCAAAATGTTTTTAAAAACACTTGAACTTCCAAACTTTGCGTTCCCATTGGAATTGGTTTTATGTTGCGATGTATATATGAAACAAAAACAAAAAAACACAGCTGTGGGATCGAGGATTTTATCGAAACTCATCTTTGCAAGCCGAGTTGGATACTTCGATCGCCCGAGCTACGGGGTTTGAGGGGAACACAATCTGACATCTGTGGAACTCGAGGAGGGTCACATATACACGGTGTACTTCCTGAATGTGTTGCAGCAGATCAGTAGAAATCCAGCCCAGGCCTGATGCTCGGGTTTGTGTGGCTCACTTGGTGCACATGCGGTGGGTGTAGTCCGTACATGCATCCTCATGAAAAATGCTGCTCTTCTTATTTTACGACGAAATGGCATACCCTAAACTGCTTCATACCTGTGTTCGTGGCAGAAGGGTGGCCCGGGTTGAGTGATACAGTCTCGAAGCATCAGGGTAACGAGTGGTGTACTTGATCCTACAGCTCAATGGACCTCTTGTCAGCGATGCTACGATAGAGGTGCACCATGTTTTTTCTTCTCACTTTGAGGAGCGCCATGCCTCACCGAAAAAATGGTTTTGCAGGAAACTAAAAATGCTGCCGGATGAGAACTGCCATGACCGAAGTATAGTCTGAAACATGTTTCGTCTCAAAAGTGAAAGTCCAACGAATTTGGGTTAAGGAGCCCGATCGTTCGGAAAACGATTCAGCCAAATTAAGGTATACATCTACCGTAGCACGCGTCTTGTCTAAGACGCTACCAGGACTTATACGAAAACAAAAGCAGGATCCAAGGCTCGACCTGTTTACGATATGCCTACATAAGTATGCACATATTCTCAGTATTAGTATCCATACATAGTCATATATTAATAGTACAAAACGTACACGCAGCTGCAGAAGTACGTACGAATGTATCGTAGGTTCTTCACAAATATTCAAAATACATCTCTGTAAAATTACATTAAACAACAGCTGTGAGAGATCAAGGATTTCTTCAAAACTTAATATTCGAAATGTATATCAAACCTGGTACCAGGTGTATGTTTAACCATGATCATTCAAATATCGAATGAACACTCATTTTCGATGCGTGCGTCGGTCATATATACCACATATACAGTACGTATATAGTACATTTCATTTCATCTACGTAGATAGAGCAGAACGACCCCTCCAATTCACCACTCACCACGCACAGAAAAAAAAATGAAAATAAACAAAAGAGTACGTTGTACGTTGGCCAGACAGAGTAGTACAGCTTTTTTAGTCTTGATATTCGAGAAATATGTTGAGGAGCCGTCGCGTTGCAGCTTGAACAGCTGAAGCTCCACATGGCACGTATCCGGCGTATGCATAGTTAATGCATCGACCACTCCTTCTATTCATCACACACATTTCAATTGGTTGCGTTGACAGCTCGTCAGACGATGCTCACAGCGAAGAAAGATGCCCGGTGTGGCCAATTCCCGACGGACAGGCGATCAGAACGCTGTTGTTGTTGCCGTCAGCTTACCGCACCCCCTACCCCTACCGACCAAACATAACCTCCATATGTGGTGTCCGATATTATGGTGGTGGGGGTAATACATCAATCGCGAGATTTCATGAGCGAGTGGCTTTTGCTTGCATGCTTTTCAGAAAATTTAGTTTTTGACTTCATTTGGTTGAGTGGAATATTGGTGAGAACTTTTGTTCTGGTATTATTTTTGCGTGGATATTTTATATTGTGTGTCCCTTTCTCTTGTTTTATCAAGTTGCCCCAAGTCCCTTTTCAGGCCTGCGGATTACTTTGGGGGGGGGGTGCTGTGGCGTCTGGGGACAATCCTCCGGCATATCCACGGGTTTACTACTGATGTGTAGGCATGCAGGTTCTTACGTGAACCGTAACATATAATAACCGCCCCTGGGAACGTCTCCGACCTCGAGGAATATATATAATGACATTATCTGTTTCTCTCTTTGTTGTTGAGCTTGGTCAATCCACCAAGCCGAGTGTACGGTGATGTCGGTCTCGGGCTCCTGCTGAGTTCGGGGGTGTAGGCTTAGCGTTGTTGTGGATGGTGCATTTCCCCGTGAAGACACCATAACTACTATGGAAAACCCACGGATTCGTGATACAAGGCAACACGGAATACACGACGGCCGATTATACATAGTTGTGTCTACTGTATGTAATAATCGTGGGCACAGTGTCACACGATCATCATATTTTTTTCCCCCCCTTAACGCAGTACATATATACATACATACATCCCGTGAGCTTTTGATTCTTCGCCTTCCAAATGGCTTCGTTTTGTTTTGTAAAAAGGCGAGGACGTTCCGTTCGTGTCTCCGGATTTTTCCGTCAGTTGCTCTGATTTACACTCTTTCTTGGGTCCCCAGAGGTTTTGAAGAACTTTGAAGGGAGGGGGGGGGCGTTTTTATGTGGTGGTCTTGAGATTCGAGCTCACGACCACTAGACAACGCATTTCCTGCCGTCGACGCCATTTATTAAGGCATTAGTTGGACTATACTTGTAAAAGGTTCCCCAATCCCCCAACTCAACTAACCCTTAAATATTACCAGATATCGGCCGGTGTGGCTGGGGTTTCCACACCGTGCGTGGCGGTGTCGAACCGGAAGATCTCGGCTTTCGTCCCCGCGTTGTTGGAGTTGTACATCTATGTAGGGATTTCCGATCCGAGGATGGGGCCATATCGTCCCCGGGTGGCGCTGGCTTTGTTTTCGAGTCCCGGCCAATCAGCGATCGGCCGGTCGGGCTGGGCTTTCCACAGCGTGCGGGGCGGTTTTGACCCGTGGCATCATCCTTTTCGTCCACGGGTGGTCGGATTTGTAGAGATATGGAAGCATTTATAAACCGGAGATGGGGACCTATCGTCCCCGGGTTAGGAGTATATGTATCATATCAGGATTTCTGATCCGGCGATGATTCTTTGTTGTCCCCGGGTGGCTCTGGTTTTGTATACGTGATCGGCCGGCGTGGCTGGGGTTTCCACACCATGCGGGGCGGTCCCGACCCGAGGGTTCATTTGTTTCGTCCCCGGGAGGAGAGTTGTAGGTAAACGGAGGCATTTCCAAACCGCGGATGGGGATCTATCGTTCCCGGGTGAGGAGTTGTGGATGTATGGCGGAATTTCCGATCCAGGGATGATACTCTGTCGTCCCCAGGTGGCTCTGGCTTCGTATACAAGCCCCAGTCAATCAGCGATCGGCCCGTGTAGCTGGGGTTTCCACACCGTGCGCGGCGGTGTCGACCCGGGATATCTCGGTTTTCGTCTCCGGGCTGTTAGAGTTGTAGATGTTTGGAGGAAATTCCGAACCGGGGATGGGGCCTTATCGTTCCCGGGTGGTGCTGCCTTTATTTCGAGCCTCAGCAAATCAGCGATTGGCAGGTGGGCCTGGGGTTTTCTCACGGTGCGGGGCGGTTTCGAGCCGGGGGGTCGTTTTTTTCGTCCCCGGGTGGTTGAAGTTGTAGAGATACGGAGGTATTCCCGAACCGGGGATGGGGCCTTATCGTCCTCGGGTGCGGCGGCACTGGGGGGTTCGCCCGAGGGGCAACCCCCACCGCGCGCGCCACCGCCCCTGATTGGCCGAGGGCGAGCTGGGGGAGGCCCTCGACCAACGGGCGTCGGGCTCGGAAACCGCAGGGATGAAATGTAATCCATATTATATTATAACACCGTCCGGTTGGCGGATTGCTCGTTTGCTGTACGGTTTCTTGATAAACTGCAGTCAGATAGATACCGTATTTTGCTCCACAGGGAAATTATGCAACCGTATAGCGTGTTTTGTATATACTAGCGGTACGGCCACGGCCCCGCCGGTGGCACTAGGGCTGCGTTGCTCATACATAGTAGTATGTCATTCGCTGGTATTATACATAATACTCGGATTGATAGTTTGTTGTGATGTACCACTCCGAATGGAAAAGTAAGACCACCGTGCGGGGCGGTATCAACCCGGGGGATGTCCGTTTTCATTGGAGGTGTACATAAACGGAAGGGTCAATGGTTCGGAGATGGGGCTTTACCACCCCCGGGTGGGGCTGGACATCGACTATTAGCCCCAGCCAAAACGGAAATGAGCCCTTGGTGTTGGGTTTTCCCCGCCTTGCAGGGCGGTACCGATTCGGGGGATGCCCGTATTCGTCCACGGATTATTGTATTTGATGTATGAAATTATTATGGTTCGGGATGGGACGTTATCATCTCCGGATGCGACCAGAACTCGCCGTTGCCCCGAGGGGCAACTCTCCCCGCACGCTGATTTCATGAGAGCCAGCCACTGGTAAATCAACTCGTGGGAATTAGGTTTCCACAACTTACGGGGAGGTATTGACTCGGGGGATGTCCGTTTTCGTCGCCATGTCGTTGGATTTGTAGTTGTGCGGATGGCATTCTGATTCGTGAATGAAACGTTATCATCCCCGGGTGCGGCGAGGCTTCACCGTTGCCCCGATAGTCCGGGGGATGTCCGTTTTCGTCCCCCGGTTGTTGAAGTTGTAAATGTATGGAAGTAGTTCTGATCCAGGGATGGGCCATTATCATCCCCGGGTGAGGCGTTCCTTTCGCGTTAACCCGAGGGGCAACGCTCCGCGCGCGCTGGCCCCATGAGAGACAGCTGGCCGTACATAAGACGGTGGGATTGTGGTTTCCACACATCGCAGGGGTGGTATCGACCAGGGGGGTGTCCGTTTTCGTGCACGGGTTGTTGAAGCTGTGGATGTGTGGAACCACTCCCGATCTGGGCATTGGATCTTATTCTCCCCGGATGTGGCAGGCAACCGTATATCAGTCCGTGGGATTGGGGTTTCCAAAGTCTGCAGGGCGACATAGACCCTGGGGTTGTCCGTGTTCGTCCCCGGGTTGATGGAGCTTCAGATGTACAAGGGACATTTGACCCGGGCATCGGACGTTATCATCCCTGGGTGCGGCGACACCTCGTGGTTGCCCCGAGGGGCAACTCTCGCCGCGCGCTGGCTCCATTAGCGTAGACAACCACAAATCAGCTCGTGTGTTTGTTGAGGCTTCCACACCTTGCGGGGCGGTATTGAACCGAGATATCTCCGTTGTTGGCCTTGGGTCGTTGGAATTATAGATGTACCAGGTATGGGAGGATATCTGATCCGGGGATGGGACCGTATCGTCTCCGGGTGCCGCTGAGCTTCTGAGCCTCGGCCAAGCAGTAATCAACTCTTGGGGGTGGGGTTCTATACCCTGCGGGGCTGTGCCAAACCGGGGAATCGCCGTTTGGTCCCCGGTTGATCGAAGTTGTAGATATATGGATACCTGTCTGGACCGGGGATGGGACCCTATCCTCCCCGGGGGTGGTGGAACTCCGTCGGGTCTATTAATCTCAAAGCTTCTAGAAGGAGTCAGCGGCGTATGGCATGGATTTGGTTAAATCAATCAGCTGTCAGGAAATATGTAAAACAAAAGTCAGCAGCTTTGCTGGCAAATACACCTGTCAGGACAGCGGGAAGACTGTGCCATGGACATGCGTCGGCGCATCATGGGACCCGGTGTTTTGCTGGTTGTGACACCCGGCCATCCTGCCCATGGGGCGCGGAGAAGCCGAAGCGCTCTGGATCTCTTCCCAATTACACACAGACAGTCAGAATGCCAGCATTTAAGAACGTATACTAGTATATTTCCAGCCAGATTCTCCGAAGCACTCAACCCCGTGTTTGGCAGCCGATCTTTCAGTCTAATATTTTGGATCCCGCCCAAATAACGCCTTGCCATATTACTGGAAACCCTTATAAAACGTATCCTCACGCTCTACGTACACTCTACACCCCACCCAAACCAACTGACAAGCACAAACAGCAATCAAAGGGAATTGTTTGTCGATTTCTGTACAGGAGTAATAGGCCCACGAGTAAGAAACAACCTGCTAAGCAAGTAAGGCTAACTTTTGGGAGGGCGCTAAGGAATTAAGGCTAACTAATAAATCGTATATATATGAGCCTGTATGCTCAAGATTGTCCAAGGATAAAAGTAATTTTGGTTCTTAGACTTGCTCCGATCAGGTGTTTTTCTTTTTTGGCGGGCCCAAACTCTATAACAGAGGTATAGCGCACGCCGGCACATATCTACAGTCTACTATGAACGTATTTTTACCCTGGGGAGGTTAGGTACTTAGCTACAAATGCGGTATGGGGCAAGCCCGACTACCGTGCAGGTTTGAGACGAGACGCAACTCAGTTACTCACAGTTTGATGTTGGATGTCTTATTTTAAATTCACGCTGATCCTATGCTCAGAGAATTCTGGCATAGAGGGGCGGCAAACAATTATTTGCCGATGCGTGATTCATCGGAAAAACGCCACCTCAACAATAGAGGGGAAACAGGGATACCATGAATACCATGACACAAGCCCACCCTGAAGGGCAGTATATGCAGATGCATAGAAATCAGGAGGGTACAGGTACAAAATCCATCCAGAAAATTCTGAGAAATGGATCGAAGATACTGTGCTTCACAACCCCCTCCCACACCTCTATAACTTGTAAGGCGAAAGCCTGGTAAATCCGAAGGAAAAAAATAATAATCTGCAACTTTACAGAAGGATACTCGAGGGAACGAAAGATACGCCGGCACACAGTGTTGGCAAGAAAAAGGTTCCAGAGAGTAATATACTGTAAAACTAGACGGCACGAATTTAGGTGTCGTAATGAGTGCTACCACGTATGACTCCCGGCCTATGATATAGGAGGGGGGAACAAAAATACGAGATATGCATGCAGAATGCCAAAAGGGGAAACAAAGGCAAAAACAGAAAACAGGGCACGGTAGTCCACAGACCCAAGGATGATACGCGGTGAGCGATCTTAAAACGAAGCGGTCTGGTGGAGCGGTGCAAAGTGAACGGCCCAAGTGGGAAAAGAGGAAGGCGCTCGATAGTCGAGGTAGCCATGCGGTTTGTGGGAACGACTTGCAGCACACTCAAGAAGAGCAGCGCGGAAATCCCAAAAACCAAATCCGAAAAAACAAAAGTGAAGGCGCTCGATAGTCGAGGTCGCCATGCGGTTTGTGGGAACGACTTGCAGCACACTCAAGAAGAGCAGCGCGGAAATCCCAAAAACCAAATCCGAAAAAATGCAAAAATGGTGTTTCACGCTCAAGCTGAAAAAGGGGGAGCGAAAGAGACACATTGGGGACGAAAACAAATACGTGAGAATCGCTCATACGGTACCGCGTTTGAAAATTCCGGGGCGTACGATGGCACGTATTCAGTTGCAAAAATGACGGCGCAGGGAGGGAGAAAAAACAAATTAAAAGGAAACAGAAGAATGGCACTCCCGAAACGCTCGAGGGGAGGCAGAAACGAAGTTTCAGTGGCAACCGGAAAAATAGGGCATGTGCGGCCTGCCTCACTTAGTAGCGAGAATGCAGGGGTGCCGTAAGAAAATGAGACCTATCATGACAAAAGGCAGCGACGTGGTGCCTAAACCTATAGGTAAGGGAGGCAGCGAAGCAAATTAACGGTCAAAAGTACGTTACTTGTCTGAACGAAAGTGGTCACAGCGGTCGCGCGCGGGAAAGGTGAGTACACAGACAGACGGTCAAGCAGGAGACGCGGCAACTAAAACAAAGACAGGAGCAAGCGTCTGGGGGTGGTGCATACACCGTTATAAGTGACGCGCCCGGTATCGACAGACATAACGAAAATGTCAACCGGGGGTGTCGGAGAAGCTAAACACAAAAACAAAATATTTTCCGAGATGGCAAAGTGGCCGATGGGCTCGCCGAATAGGGGGGGCAAAGAGGGGGAACACCAAGGCAAACGGAAGAAGGAAATATTGCGGCTGACGCAACCCCCGTGTTGGGAACAAAATCGAGCGACGTGCGGTACAAATAGTCCTCGCCGAACATCAATCTGCTCGAGTGAAACCAACCGATGCGATCGCTGTTCTTCCCTCCCTTTCTCCCCCGCCTCCTCCTTCCTACCGTCTCCCCCCCTCCCTGATTACCCCCGCGTCCTTGAGCACGTCGTTCTCCATGAACGCTTCCGGCTTGGTGACCATGACAATGTGCATCAGGCGGATAGCAGAGACGCGCAGCTGCACACACACGCACATAACAAACAAAATGTCGCACAACAAAAGCGCCCGTCATACACGGCGACAATCGGGGGGGGCAGATCTACTCTGAGAGCGACTGCCTGCATGCTATTGCGAAGAAGGCTCGCCAAAGGGGGCAAGGAAAAATAATGTTCTCCGCTTAAAGCGGGAGTTCTATTCGTCGCCATGGTCTGAAAAGACAACGACATGGCATCAATCGAAGCAAAAGGGGTGGGCGCAGTGGCCAAAACACCCGGAAAAAGCGTGGGCATGAGCCCGGGGTACTGGTTCATAACGCTACGGCGAACCAGTTCCAAA
This sequence comes from Saccharina japonica, assembly GCA_008828725.1. Taxonomy (NCBI): domain Eukaryota; class Phaeophyceae; order Laminariales; family Laminariaceae; genus Saccharina; species Saccharina japonica. Next base: position 168,047 of record MEHQ01002286.1, read on the forward strand.
ACCATCGACACACTGGGAGCAAGTACATGCTTCGAGCCTGTAACGCTAGATACGACCACTCTGAAACACCGAAAAAAAAACAGAAAAGGGGGTACCGTTGGCTACACCAAAAGTCTGCAGCCTCTGGAACCCAGCAGTTCCGTCTCCATGGTCAAAGTGGCTGTGGATGAGGCGAAGGAGCTGGTCAAAAGCCTCCGGCCCGCGGGCGTGGGCATCCAGGCTCCGGTTCACCTGCGAAAAAAAATCGTCGAACACGGCGGTGAGGTCGGCGGAAGAGGGACGGTCAGCGACGATGGCTCTCATAACGACCTTATGAAGGGGTTATCCCAACCGCGGATCCAGTCATCAGCATCAAGTAATTTGACACATCGTTCATCGCTTAAAACTAAAATGTCCGCCAGAGCTCGCTGAATGCTCCGTGATAGTTGTTGTGTCCCACCCGCTTGGGTAGCTGCCGAGCTAAGAGGGAGGGGGGTGACACGGTCGACCTTACGGAGATCAATCGTGACATAGTGTCGTTGGACACTCTTGACGTACGCATCATCAACGGCAGCGGCTACCTCGTCAGTTTTTGCTTGCCGTGCATGGGCTGTCGCGGAAGATAGGGGGAGGGCAGTAGTGGTAGCGGCTACGCTACGAGAAAGAAAGTGAAAGGCATCACTCGGTGATACATCTACGAGTGAAGGAGTAACTCACCTTGGTGTCTTCAGGGCTGTGACATCCTCCGAGTCCTCCCGCTCCTCGTCGGCTGGATCCGTCTTCGTTCTCCGAGATGGGGTGGTGCTGCTGCTGTTATTCTCCTCCCGACGGTTCTTCTTCGGCCCCGCTCGATGTTGGCGTGAGGAGCTGGATCCGTCGGGGGCGCGACCCTGTCGGTCGTCTCGTCCGTTGTCGCGGCTCCAGCCTGCCGACGAGGCGAGGCAGCGGCGCAAGCAGCAAGTCCCGAGCGGTCGGGCCACACAGCCTCTCCGCGGCTGTTGTTGAAGTGAGCTCTTCGGAGCAGTTCCCTAGGAGGACCTGCGCCGCGATGCGATCGTCCCTGGGGGGGGTGGGCGATCCGCCCCTTGGCTTCGCCGGCGCATCGTCGCCAGACCCCTTATAATCCATCAAGTCATCCATCGGGTCGTGCCGTGGGAGGTAGCCATCTGGGAAAAGAGGGGACATGAAAGAGTGTCCGAAAGGCAGGAGCGCGGGAGCGAAGGCGCGGGCGACACTGAGGGGGGAGAAGGGCGCGGAGGTGCGCAATCAGTAAGTGTGGTCGAAGCGGAATCGGCACTATAGTCAAGTGAAAAAGAGCGGGATGTCTGGTCTACACTAATAATAAGTGGAAGCTCGCCTGCTGGTCGTCGTTCACTAATTTCAAGTGAAAGGGCTACTGCTGAGTGTTCTGGCGAGGAAAATGTGAACAACGCAGGGGGCTCTTGGGGTGCATCGCGGCTGTCAGTATGCGTAAAATGGCGAGCTCAAGCTCGAGCCTTACGCGTAATGCTACGCAGGTCGCGCTACGAGAGAAGGAGCGGTGCACCTACCGAAGGTTGATTGCTGGTAGGTGAAAATGCTCGTGGGCCGGAGAGAATAATCTCAGAGGTAGAGGACCCGCGTGGCGGCGGAGGTACGTTTCTGAGGGCGTCACTCGTGAGCGAAGGGTCGTGAGTGGCCATCGAAAGTACTGCTGTACGAATGGGCGAGTACTCGTACCCGTCACTGCTGCGTGAACCTGGGGTGCACGTGGAGCAGGTGCTGCTGTGGTGCCCGTGCCTGATAGGCAGGCCACCTGGGCAGGCGAGCTGAGCAGCCGCTCGTGGGGTACCTCTGTTGGAGGTCTCGAGGCTGCGGCAGTCGAGGCCCGGGGAGAAGTCAGCTGGTCACAGGTTTCAGGACAATTCATACGATTTTCCCGACCTTGTGAGAGCTGACCAGTCCTTATCGGGGAGGCGTGGCTCGTACCCGTCACTGCTGCGTGCGCCGAGGGTGCACATGGAGCAGGTGCTGCTGTGGTGTCCGTGCCTGATAGGCAGGCCACCTGGGCAGGCGAGCTGAGCAGCCGCTCTCGAGATACCTCTGGTGGAGGTCTCGAGGCTGCTGCAGTCGAGGTCCCGGGAGAAATCAGCTGGTCACAGGTTTCAGGAAAATTCATACTGGTACGATTTTCCCGACCTTGTGAGAGCTGATCAGTCCTTGTCGGGGAGGCGTGGCGAGCTACGGTCGCCACGGTGACAGCAGTGGCCTCCACGGACGAGGGTTCGAGAACCAACATCGGTGGGGTGTGACTGCTGCTGCTCTGGCTCACGGCGATAGCGTCGGGGGTCACTGGCCCGAGGGCTGACACGAGCAAGAAGCTATCGCGGGGGCTAGAGAGCATAGCGCGCTCGGACTCGAATGCTTGATTCGGAGGCGAGCGGGCTGTGGTGTGTGGTGATGTTTCGCGGTTTTGGTGCGATTGGTCACCATCCACCGATTCGCCATCGATCACGCGTTGCAGCGTGAACGGTGTCGTCAGAGAGACGTCCACGGCTAGAGCTGCAACATCATGCAGATCTGGCCGTGGCGTCGGGGTGGCATTCGTCATGTGAGTAGTGGCAGGCTCACTTGAGGAAGAGGTCAGCATGTCTTATCATAGTGCGCGTACAGCTGCAGTCAGATACGAAAGAGAATCCGAGGTGGAAGAATCTATACTGGTCCCAGTATTCTCAGGGCCTCAGAGCAGGTCAACATACTCGATGCTGATACGAGCTGGGACATCATACGAGTACACACTTGTACAATACATACTCGTACTGCTGTCTAAATCCGACGCAATGCCAGCACGGGGCTGGGTCAACAGTACTGCACTAGACTGTAGCTACGCCAGGGCACGAGGCTGGAGCTACATCAACATGCAAGGCTGGGGGGGAGGGTCAGGCCGGGGTCGAGCGAAGGGGCAGCAGCGTGCTCGCGAACGGAAGGGGTTGTGCTCAAATCGAGCGAGACAGGGAAGGCTGTGGGAGCTGGCTGCCAGGCGAAATTTGTGAGATACGTCTCGAATTTCGATCAGGTGGTCGAGCAAGTCAGGGCGACGACCTGTCAGAAGGCGTGGTGCTTCTGCAGGTGCGACGAAGCTATCATCGCTACTGTTGTCGCAGCCGGTACCTAATGGGGCTGCGACCACTACCGCGTCTGGGCAAGGCGCGTGGGATACGACGGATGCTTGCATGTCCGAAGGAGAAGTCTCATCGACAGAGGAGCTCATCGAAAAAATCTGGGATGAGAAAAAAAACAGCTATTCGTTACTCGTACGTACGGAAAACGAGAAAAGAAAGAGAAAAGGAAACAAACAAAAATAATTGGAGCTCCTACCGAGCGTGTGGGGAGTCGAGCTCGCAAAGAGAGCAACCAAGCGCGATCGGGTCTCACGTGTCTGTCGCCGACGCCATGTATGAACGTACTTTTACCCTGGGGAGGTTAGGTACGTAGCTACAAATGCGGTATGGGGCAAGCCCGACTACCGTGCAGGTTTGAGACGAGACGCAACTCATTTACTCACAGTTTGATGTTCGATGTCTTATTTTATTATCACGCTGATCCTATCTATGCTCAGAGAATTCCGGCATAGAGGGGCGGCAAACAATTATTTGCCGATGAGTGTTTCATCGGAAACACGCCACCTCAACAATAGAGGGGAAACGGGGATATCATGAATACCATGACACTACCTCGGACATGGTGATCATTCAAAGGTCTCTCGAAGCGGCTGATCGTCTGTGCTTTGCGCCCACAGTGCCTCGATACCAAAAAAATGTGTATATTGATGCCTCCTTGCTGTAGCGAGTTTGCTTGTTGTGTTTTGTGTACCTGAAGTGGGAAGCCACCAAAAAATACAAAGCCATATATATGGGGTACAGCATAAGACACACATATATTAGGAAAACGCGCAATAAAGAAAGACACGCTCGGATATACAGAAAAAAAAAATAGTGAATCGTTATACAGCAGTACAGTACTGGCCCTATTATTACACGAAACCTTAAATCGGGCTCAGGCTGACTTCCTTAATCTTGTCGCGGGCCAAAGCGCACTTTCTCATTTTGCACTTTCTTACTTCACACCTCAACAAGACGGNATTGGAGGTGTACATAAACGGAAGGGTCAATGGTTCGGAGATGGGGCTTTACCACCCCCGGGTGGGGCTGGACATCGACTATTAGCCCCAGCCAAAACGGAAATGAGCCCTTGGTGTTGGGTTTTCCCCGCCTTGCAGGGCGGTACCGATTCGGGGGATGCCCGTATTCGTCCACGGATTATTGTATTTGATGTATGAAATTATTATGGTTCGGGATGGGACGTTATCATCTCCGGATGCGACCAGAACTCGCCGTTGCCCCGAGGGGCAACTCTCCCCGCACGCTGATTTCATGAGAGCCAGCCACCGGTAAATCAAATCGTGGGATTTAGGTTTCCACAACTTACGGGGAGGTATTGACTCGGGGGATGTCCGTTTTCGTCGCCATGTCATTGGAGCTGTAGTTGTGCGGATGACATTCTGATCCGGGAATGACGCGTTATCATCCCCGGGTGCGGCGAGGCTTCACCGTTGCCCCGATAGTCCGGGTGATGTACGTTTTCGTCGCCCGGTTGTTGAAGTTGTAAATGTATGGAAGTATTTCTGATCCAGGGATGGGCCGTTATCATCCCCGGGTGAGGTGTTCCTTTCGCCTTACCCCGCGGGACAACGCTCGGCGCGCGCTGGCCCCATTAGAGCCACCCGACTGTACATAAGATGCTGGGGTTGTGGTTTCCACACATCGCAGGGGCGGTATCGACCAGTGGGGTGTCCGTTTTCGTGCACGGGTTGTTGAAGCTGTGGATGTGTGGAACCACTCCCGATCTGGGCATTGGATCTTATTCTCCCCGGATGTGGCAGGCAACCGTATATCAGTCCGTGGGATTGGGGTTTCCAAAGTCTGCAGGGCGACATAGACCCTGGGGTTGTCCGTGTTCGTCCCCGGGTTGATGGAGCTTCCGATGTACAAGGGACATTTGACCCGGGCATCGGACGTTATCATCCCTGGGTGCGGCGACACCTCGTGGTTGCCCCGAGGGGCAACTCTCGCCGCGCGCTGGCTCCATTAGCGTAGACAACCACAAATCAGCTCGTGTGTTTGTTGAGGCTTCCACACCTTGCGGGGCGGTATTGAACCGAGATATCTCCGTTGTTGGCCTTGGGTCGTTGGAATTATAGATGTACCAGGTATGGGAGGATATCTGATCCGGGGATGGGACCGTATCGTCTCCGGGTGCCGCTGGGCTTCTGAGCCTCGGCCAAGCAGTAATCAACTCTTGGGGGTGGGGTTCTATACCCTGCGGGGCTGTGCCAAACCGGGGAATCGCCGTTTGGTCCCCGGTTGATCGAAGTTGTAGATATATGGATACCTTTCTGGACCGGGGATGGGACCCTATCCTCCCCGGGGGTGGTGGAACCTCGTCGGGTCTATTAATCACCAAGATTCTAGAAGGAGTCAGCAGCCTATGGCATGGGTTTGGTTAAACCAATCAGCTGTCAGGAAATATACTAAAACAAAGTCAGCAGCTATGCTGGCAAATACACCTGTCAGGACAGCGGGAAGACTGTGCCATGGACATGCGTCGGCACAGCATGGGACCCGGTGTTTTTCTGGTTGTGACACCCGGCCATCCTGCCCATGGGGCGCGGAGAAGCCGAAGCTCTCTGGATCGCTTCCCAACTACACACTTACAGTCAGAATGCCAGCATTTAAGGACGTATATATTTCCAGGCAGATTCTCCGAAGCACTCAACCCCGTGTTTGGCAGCCGATCTTTCAGTCTAATATTTTGGATCCCGCCCAAATAACGCCTTGTCATATCACTGAAAACCCTTATAAAACGCACCCTCACGCTCTACGTACACTCTACACCCCACACAAACCAACTAACAAGCACACACAGCAATCAAAGTCAAACGTTTGTCGATTTCTGTACAGGAGTAATAGGCCCACGAATAAGAAACAACCAGCTAAGCAAGTAAGGCTAACTTTTGGGAGGGCGCTAAGGAATTTGCACTAATATATCGTATATATAAGCCTGTATGTTCAAGATAGTCCAAGGATAATAATAATTTTGGTTCGTAGACTTGCTCCGATCAGGTGTTTGGTTCTTAGACTTGCCCAAACTCTATAACAGAGGTATACCGCACGCCGGCACATATCTACAGTCTACCTCGGACATGGTGAGCATTCAAAGGTCTCTCGAAGCGGTTGATGGTCTGTGCTTTGAGCCCACAGTGCCTCGATACCAAAAATCTGTGTATTTTGATGCCTCCGTGCTGTAACGAGTTTGCTTGTTGTGTTTTATGTATGGGAAGTGGGAAAGCCACTAAAAAATGCAAAGCCACATGGGGTACAGCATAAGAAACGTATTAGGAAAACGCGCAATAAGAAAGACACGCTCGGATATACAGAAAAAAAAAAAGTGAATCGTTATACAGCTGTACAGTACTGGCCCTATTACACGAAACTTTAAATCGGGCTCAGGCTGACTTCCTTAATCTTGTCGCGGGCCAAAGCGCACTTTCTCATTTTGCACTTTCTTACTTCACACCTCAACAAGACGGTTTTCCTACAGTTAGAAGTAATAATACAGTACGAGTATAGGCCACCTACTGTTTTAATAAGAAACAGGAAATCTGACCCAGGCTGGATTTCCTATTCGAGAGAGGGTGCTTTTAACGCTAATTTGAAGATAACGACTCCCGAATTTCCTATTTTCCTCCAGATCCCAGCCTGGCTTTCTTGTTAGCCTGCTTCATATTAGGCGTCCTGTACTACTTCTGAAGTAGTGCACAACAAGCTTTTCTGTGGTCAACTTTATCGATTCTTATAGGCCCTGACTATAGACTAAGAGCTTTCTTATGTTTTTCAATTTTTCGGGCTGACTTTCTTCTGAGTTTATTTCTTCTTATAAACGGGTCAGTACTGTAGAACGAACATTTGCTCAAGTGAAAAATCGACCCTGGTCCTGCTTGTCCTGTTTCTTATTATTATTATCTTTGCCATCCGACAATGTGCAGCATGATCTTCAGCGTTGATCACTCATAAAACTCCCAAAAGCAGAAGACCACTTATTAATGGGTGCACTGTAGTGTACCAACCAGCTGGTACCTACGACAAAAAATGAATACGAGCTGGTTCAGGCATATCACCCCAAATCTCGTCAGTCACGAATGCCGCATGCAATATCAACTCCAATGTCACTTACTTGGTATCATGCCGGCCGCCATGAACGTGACATCGCCAGTTTTTTGTTTAAGGACCTAGAACTGGCGCTACCGCCGAAAATGTGGCCCTACCAATCACAGGTCTTCAAAGAGGTCAACAATAGTCAGGCGTTTCCGTAGGAAAACTGTTTGTGGTATGCGGTTGCTCGATACTGATTTCCCGTATGTGGCGGTTTCATATATTGTGTGGGTTGGGTTATTAATGTTCGGGGCATTATGAGTGGATGCCCGCGATAGGTGAGTCAATGAGGTTCTCCTTTTCTATTGAGAAGCTGCTCCCCGGAGCAGTCTGCGATAAGGATGATGCGACCCGGGCTTTGATGATAAGATACTGCCCGTATACATGTGAAGGGTGGAGCGTGACAGAAAGGTACGGCTCACTCCTGTGTGGTGTTCATGATGGGCCTTTGACGACAGGTACTGGCTCTACTTGTGTGTGTAATTTGGTAACGTGGTGGTACGAGTGTACATTATCTTCCACCTTCTCCTTGACGACCCACGGTATAGGCACGTGGCTACACAGAGCACGTTTGACAGCAGCGTATCATCAAACACGATTCATCGGATTGCTTCGGGCCCGGAGGCTGTTGGAGCGCTATACTGTGCGAGAGGGGAGTGGTAAGGGAGGGCAGGCTGAGTAGATGGCTCTCAGCTTGCAGGAAGTTTGGACGGGACGCGTTGGTGACGGACAGCAGCAACGACAGGTCGACGAACTGAGGGTGCAGCTGGCCGCGGCGACCGCTGCTGGAGCAACGTCGAATGCGGTTCTGGGTGCCGTCAGGAACGAAGGGCATGCCCATAGAGCAGCCAGGAGATCCTTGGAGACGAAGGCGGTGCGCCAGGATCATTTGGTTCGTATTTGGGTTGACCTGGAGAAGAGGCTGGAGCAGGTGGGCCTTCGCAAGGAGCGATGGGAGGTAGGCCTTCGCATTGAGCACGACGCTTTCTGGACTGTGCTGGATGGTCTACCATTCGCGGAGCGTGAAGCATTCTTCTCAAGGATGGATGCAGAGCATGCGCCGAAAGCAGCCAACACGGCCGAGCGAGCAGGGGCGCAAGAACGCAAAGTTGGACCCGTCTTCTTTTTCGAGGGGGTCGAGAAGGCTTCAGGAGGAGTCGGGCCCAGATACGAAGACATAATGGAAGTGGACATGCTTCGTGATGCTGGCGTACTGCCTACGAGAAGTTTGGAGGCGCCTGTACAGTAGCAGCCTGAGCCTGAGTTGGCGAAGCTCACTGATGCCGTACAGTAGCAGCACGAGGCTGAGGAGGAAGAGCTTGGTGGTGCTGGCGGCGAACCGAAATGGGGCGGGGGTGGTGTGGGCGGAGGAGTGAAAGGTCAACCAGGGCCTGAGGCGGAGTGTAGCTTGTGGTGACGCTTCAGGCTAAGGTGGTGGAGCTTGGTGTTGCTTTGCCTGAGATGGAGCTCGGTGGGGACGGTGTGGGCGGCGGAGTGCCGCAGATTGGTTTGGGCCAGAGTGGCTCGTACCCCTTTGACCCAGGGAAACCAGAGGAACGGGATGGGCTTGGGAGGGGGGTTGACGACGGACGGCCAGAGGTGGAGCTCGTGGAAGAGGGGAGCAGCAGCATCAGCATCTGCGGCAGCGGGGCGCAATCTTTTCCATTTGATCCAGGGAAGCAGGCATGTTATATTTTCCAGTCTGGCCAACTTTCTTGTTGGTGGATTCAGTGGACTGGATTTTCTTGGTCTGTTATTTTGTTTTTGTGCTTCTCTGTGTCTTGGCCGGCATATTTGAGCAGGACTGCTGTAGTTGTGGTGAGCTTGTACCCCTGGTATGGTGGATCGCAGCTATGTGTGTGGTTGAATGGGAACTGGGTAGGAGAGCGAACGTTCCCGTTTGATCCAGGTAAGTTAACAATCGGCTGGTATGTGTGAGCGAGGGCTATAGTTGTGTGATTGCATCCTACGGGTATGATGCACCACCGCTATATTTTGTGTGTCTTGCTGTTGGAATCACGGGGAGGGGTTGTGATGCCATGATTCTACAGACAAAGTGCACTGCTGTGTGTAACCAGTTTGTGATGGACTGGTTATACAGCAAGCAGCAGTGTATGATAATTTCTGACTGATTCTACAGCAGCAGTGCATGATCTGTCAGACTGCTGCTGTGTACTGGTATACCGTATTATATGTATACGTGGATGCATGATACCCGTACTGCTGTGTGTTGTTTGAAGCATAACAGGGGGTGGATTGCCAGCTTGATTCTCAAATACATGATATTTAATGTGTTGGAAAATTACTGCTGGTTCTGGCTTGATTTTACAGCAGTACATGATATTGATGTATGAAAATCAGTGCTGATGCGTTGTAATGGTACCAGGTACAAGTTATTTTGTCGTATTATATTTTCGGGTGGAAGGATGTGTCGGAGAATTGCTGCTGAGTTTGGCTTGATTCTGCAATGCCTGATATTAATGTGCTGGAAAATTACTTGATTTTTCAGCGCATTATATACAATGTGGGGAAATTACTGCTAATTTTGCTCCAATGCATGATCAATGTGCTAAAGAATTACTGCTGATTTAAGCTTGATTTTACAGCAGTACCTGGTACATGATATTGGTGTGAAAATCAATGCTCATTTCCTCACCAGGCCCTTGCACACGGAATGTGTTTGTCACTACTGTTGTACTGGGAAGAATCACGAGGGGGGGTTTGATGGAATGATTCTACCCACAGTCATTGTGCATAATGATAGGTTCGTTATCTAACGATTTGACTTGGTTCCTGGCGCTGAAACTAACCACCCGATGCACCCTTTGCTCAACGAGTCAAACTGCACCCTTACTCTGCGGATTTATGAGATGTAGTCCATGCTGTGGTGACGTTGAGCCGCGGCGGAAGACAAGCGTCGAGTCCGTGGGGTAGGAAGCAGGAGACGGGGGTTGAGCGCGTGGGGTTGGGGTAGTTTAGTAGCAATGGCCTACAGTAGATTAAATGTTTTTGGATCGTTTGTTACAGTAGGAATTGACGAGACGAAATATTTATGACGCTTGGATTGTAATATGTTTGCATTGGATATACGAGTAGAGTATATGCACCTGTTATACTGGTATCTGATATTTGGCATTCTGAATTGCGTACTACGACCTCTGAAGTACGATGTCAGAATACTATAAAATAACAGCATCAACAGCTGTACATTGTCACGTATCTCGGTTATGGCAGTCCATTTATCAGGACCTGGGGTATGATTGAAAGACGATGCTTTACCTGGTATATCGAGGACCTAAATGCTTGTTTTGGTAGGAGGATAGTTGAATTATAACGCTGGACCGAGCAGTCTTGTACGTGAGTGAATGCATACAACGACAACGACGTTCTGTTTGTTTCGTTGTCTGCGGCGCTCATTTGATATAGATCGCTGATGTTTCTGGTTTGTGGGTTTGGACTTAAGTTTGGTTTTGATTTTATGATTGAGGGGTTTTTGAGTCACACTGATGTCGCAGGATTTTACTATTAACCATGCGATGGATGTTTTGTCGTCTTCCGAGCAGGGGGGAGATAGTAGTTGTACTCGGTAACACGACGAAGACTTTCCATCGCAGATAGTCGAGTCCAGTTGGGGTCTTATCATACGTGGATGCGGATGCACGCAAGGCTACTGACCGGACGTCTGTCTCTGGTGGAGCAGTTATGCGCGCTGGTGTCTGTGTATGGTTTGATTATAGGACATAGATGTCTAGAGCATGTGTCTAACGGATAGTTTGAGATTAACACGTACGGTCGGCAGAGCAGCATGCCGACTTTCTCATCAAACCGTTGCATGCTGAGACGTTTCGCTTGACCGTGACTCTGTGATGAACTTGTTATGATTTCATCCACTGGTTCGTTTGTTTGTTTGTTTTTCCGGGGGTTTTGGGGCATTTGGTTTTGGGGGATAATAGTAGGAGTTTTCGATGTGCATGGGATGTTTTTGGAAGTACTTGAAGAATTAACGTGCAACTTCAGGAGTTCTTAAGGAAATGGAGAAAGTGTTGGGAGGTACCCATACGTTGAATAAGGTTAATAGGCCAATAGAGTATGCCGATGGTCTTGATGAACCGTGCCGTACGCTTTGGCTATTGGTTAATTGCGCACAGCGTACAGGGGAACCAATTACTGGTACCTATAGTACTTTTGGATTCATATGCGGATTGTTGTCTTCTTGTATACTTCCGAGGGGAGTTTCAAGCAGGGGGGCTGCTATGATTTGATTTGAGGTGTTCTATATCAGAGATGTTCTGTTGTTGTGCTCGTACAGAGTACACAACAAGGGGGCCGATGGTATCGGGCGTACGGTATCTATGTGAAGACGGTGTTATTGATTTTGTTTGAAGGTTTTACCAGCATACTCACGTTTGTTGGATTTGCTCCTTCCCGTAGTTACTGCCTCGCTATAGTGTAGGAGATATATACTGGAATCAACATTGAGAGATTTGGTATCGGGATTGCCGTTTTACGTTGGAAATTCTTGAGGATGGAATTTGGGGTTGCCGTTTTACCTTGGCAATTCTTGAGGATGGAATTTGGGGTTGCCGTTTTACCTTGGCAATGATGAAGGATTGAATTTGGGGTTGCCGTTTTACCTTGGCAGTGCTTTATTATGGAATTTGGGACTTGCCGTTTTACCTGGCAATTAATTGGTGATAAGTTATTCGGGACCTATCGTATCGCGCACCGAATAGGGGGGCTGTTTGTGGTATGCGGTTGCTCGATACTGATTTCCCGTATGTGGCGGTTTCATATATTGGTCTACGGAGATTGGGGTTTATATAATGATTGCTGGCGAACAATTATGATCTTAGAATAGATGGATGAGCCTCCGAGAGAGCCTGCCCCGAGAGGACAGTACGCGATTCGATTAATGATACGACCCGGGCTTTGATACAACGATACTGCCTGTCCATATGTGAGTGGCGCAGCCGGTGACAACGTTGGTGCGGCTTCCCTCCTGTGTGTGGTTTATGTGGTGTGGCCTCTGACAAGAACGGTATTCGCCCATCCGGTGGTTTATGTGCGTGGCCTCTGACAAGAACGGTATTGGCCCATCTGGTGTGTGTTTGGTATTTGGTATACGAGTATTTGATCTTTCCTCCTCGACCCACGTCATAGGGGCACGTCGCGTGGTCATACAGAACACGTTATACAGCAAGGTTATTCAAACCAGGGTCAGGTAGTGAGTCGGAGTAATGGAGTCGGAGTAACATGTGAGTTCGAATACGTACCTGATATATAAATATATATATTCCAGGAATATATATGATACGCTGAGGACATGGTGCATAGTTTTACGTTGGAAGAACTGATTCTAAGCATTTCTATTGGACCACGGGATGACCGTAGCAAGGCTGATGTGGGTCATAAGATGGTTATATGAGTAATAAAGGGGTAGTTGGAACTTGATATATTTTGGAAGAAGAGTTGAAAGAGAAGACGGAACCCTCTCGTTCCTTCCTCGCAGTCTTATCTTTTTTCTCTGCTGCGCCGGGATCATCTGGATAAATAATATATATATTTCAACATCATCGATTTTCTTATTCTCGGCGTCCAACCCGAGGCTCCATCACCCTCTCCGCGAGGCGAGCCGGGCTTCGTGCACGACATTGCGTCTTAATATCGCCTTCGTGTACCGTATGTGTATGGACAAGGCACCGCCGATTGCAACTTGAGTGGATGAAGATATTAGGAATGGGACACGATGAGAGTGCGTCCTAAGACCAGCGGTTGATTTTAAACAACCAGAATACCGTGTATTGTTAGTTGGACTCCAGTTAAATAGTCGGGCATATACCACGTATTCTTACAACGCGCCCAAAACTTTAATAGATGAAAACATGCTGTGCTTTCATAATAACTGGTTAGCGTGGATTTGTGAAAATAGAAGCATGGCACTGTCTGTTTTCGTGACATGTGGACATGTCTACATATAGAGATGTCCAAGGCCTTCAGGAAGATTCCGAACAAATCCCTTCCAATGTCGGTACCGGATAAAACATTGACGCTTTCACCACTACTTTACTACATACCATACGAGACGAAGAAGGTGCACAAATGAGATAACGTCAATTGTTGTTGTTGTCTTCACATTAAACCCGTTCTTTCTACTCAACCACATCAGTACACCCAGTGCCTGTCCTGATTCCCAATCCTAGAGAGATACAAATTCTGTGGTCACAGACTGTGAAACAGAGAAAAACCAAAACAAAATAAACGCAAATTAATGGGTAAAGCAAGTGAGATGCGTAACGTACCGGGTACGAGAACACAGCGACACGAGCCGAACCAAAAAATAAGACAAAAAAAGACAAATAAAAAACAAGTTCTGAAATGAAACATAATACAAATGACGCAGGGAGACAGAAGCGCCCCTAGACGAAAAGCACACGTGCCCAAGAGGAACACATAACTGCTGCACGGGCGAGGCTACACGAAAAAAGAGAGAGACACCGGCATAGGGTGGAAACAAAGGGAGAACAAGGCAAAAAAAGCAAGAAAGAAGACACGAGAGAGGAAAGGAGAAAAATAGTTCTCAAGGCAAGCTCAAGGCGATGGTAACAACAAGTTCCCGTCTCTGCTATAAAAACTGCATACGGGGACCATGTCACACCTTCTGCCATCTCATTCCCACTCTAAAAACAAACGGTGTCAAGAGTCGATACTACCTCTGCCGCGCCCCCCCCAGTGAACACATCAACGGAAACAAATAATAGAATTCAAGGACTAGTCGAGCCGATATCTGGCCACACGATCTATCATTTCGTTTCTGCATTCGTCGACAGCTGTATCAGTACGGCCGCCCCTGCCCCCCCCCCCCCCCCTCTCCTGGTCGCCTCTCTTGGCGTCCTCAGCTGTATGCCGTAGCCAGCTCCTCTCCGCTTCGGCCCTGTGCCACCTCGCCATGAAATGGTCCGCCGCCTCGCCAACCCCCCGTTACCACACCCCCCTCTTTTTTGCCGCCCTCGGCCATAGTACACGTCTCTGCTCCGAACAGTAAAGGGGAGCTTTCTGTGGAGCCCCTGTCGCTCGAAAAACCCTGAGGTCATCTGCTAGACATTGTGCCCAGTTCTTTTCTGGTCGGCCAGGCCCCGGGTTCGTCCCACCGGCGATCGTCCCAAACATCACCCGCCTGGTCAGCCGCTCATTGGTCGTGCGCTGTACGCCCCCCGCAGAGAGGAGGCGTCGTTTGCGGATGGTCGTCTCAACGCTCTCCTCGCATTGTGCCTTCTTGAGAGCCTTGGCGTACGACATGAGATGGTCGGTGCGTTGTCGGCGCTGGAAACCAATGAGCCGAAGGAGGAATTTGTGGTGTGCCGTTCGGAGCTCAGCGAATGTGCAAACTGAAACAAATATGCACACGGGTATCCACTCAACTACATCATAGAGCCTTCCCCCGTTTGCACACAGACAACTAGCCAACTCGTGGCTGTTGATTACAACAGCGGCTGCTGTCTGGAGTCGTAGTAGTGATGATGTGAGTCAACAGTCAAACAAAAATGACCAATCACTACGTACGTACGTACGTATTATTTTTGTTCCTCAATTAATTGTGTCCAATCATAAATGGAGATTGCGGGCGTGTAGTTCAGTTTTGGACACGCATAACTTGCTGTTGTAGTGATTTTAGGTGTACCTCTTCGGACTGGTGTATCCTTTCCCTGCTATGATAAGTGTGCGTGTTCTTTAGGATTCTCTGATGGCTCTAGCACTTTTGTGACCACGGGCTGTGATCTTGCTAGATCAGACTATAGGGATTAGCAACTGAAACGAGTTTAATGTGAAGACAACAACAACAATCATAATCTTCTCGCGATAAAAATGCAAGGCACGAACCGTAGTGGGGGAGGAGGGAGAGGAGCCTACTTTGTGACCCCGGATCTGAGTTACGAATTGCGAGGGAGACAGACGGAAGTGCGAAGATATTGAATGGGATGGAAAATAAAAAGGTAATAAAATAATAATAATCACACCGCCTTGCCCTTGATTTCTTTATTAAGGGGCCTCTTCGGTATTTTGAAAAAGGAGAAAAAAAATCCGTTTTTGTTTTTTCAGTTGCCTTACTATTTCTGGTAATTTTTGTACCTTTTCATGACTCCCTACGGAAAATGATCTTAGGCCGTTTCTTATGGGATTTTGTTTTAGGTTAAAAAATGGACCCCTTTAGACTCGTCTGCTCGTGACTTCATTTTTGAAGTCCACTCGTCAAGTGTAATTTCTTATGGAAACGTATGACAATAAAAACGTATATCATTTTTTTTGTATGAGGCGGAGACCACGAAAGACGAGAGACCACACATAAACCAAGTACTGCCAAGTACTCCTGTACCGGTATGATACCAGGTACATGGTATATGATACCAGGCATGTATACAGCAGCAGCAGTGCTCACACCGTACAAAGCAGGTACCATCCAGATCGTACTCGTTCAAAGAAAAAGCTAGCATCGAGCCACCTCAACATCGCCCAGCACGTGCCGCCTCTGCGCGCGCAGCTCTATCGACCCCAAGAGAGCGATGACGGCACCCAGATGCCGAGCGTGCTCGGCGAGTCGAGAGCATCGTGTCGGCTCTGTATAGGGACAAAACACACGCTCACACCAAGATGCGGCTGCAGCAGTGGTAGGATAGGAGCTGCCCAGCGAGAGCTCTCGTTCGTCGACAGTTCCCCAGCCAAGACGATCGATGGCTCACATCCACCTCATCGTCCCTCCCCCATGCCGTAGTGAGAGTTCCTGACTGAGGGCCGGGCGAGTGTGGGCTTGTGCGCGACCGCTTCTTCAGTCTGTATATACAGCAGCTCTACTGGGGGTGTGCCGGGTAGATGTACGCCGTACAATATAGTACGAGTACACACTGGTGTTATACCAAACATATAGTATGCACACAAAAACCTATACGAAGTCTCAAATTTGAACTTCATTTTGTAACCTCTGACCCTGTTCATTCTGGGGCGCAGAATGAGTGAGGTGGCCTCGTCAAACTGATGTTCATATTTTTTTGTGGTCAAACTTCGTCGTTTTGAGTTCAATAAGATGCTGTTTTTTTGCTCTCGGTCAAAAGGGGTCCATTTCTGAACCTCAAAAATAAACCCATAAGAGACGGCCTTACTCGAGTTCTGCTTATCGGGTTGCCGACATATGAGTAGTTTTGGAGAGCCGAGGTTATGGTCAACATTTGTGTCTCAAGAGGCGTATCGATCAGACGCGGTGTTCATCACGGAAAGTGCCTCTTACTCGAAAACGACTCGTTGATCGTTTCGGAGCTTTTGTTTGGTATCTACCTTCTGCTGTGGCCACGTATGGTCCGTCCGGGACAATACTTCCAATTTCGTTTTTGTCATGACGTGTGAAAACACAACATTGGAAATGCAACACAGCGATCATCGTGACCGCGGCGTCGAGATAAGTCGATAGCCGTGGAGTTTTTTAAGGGGGGAAACATGTAACATTTTCGGCCGAAAACACTCTAAAAATGTTTGGAAATGGCCAGATTTGTTTTTTACTCCGGTATCGTCTGGAAGTGACCCGGCATCCCGCATTTATTTGAGGTTGCCGTTCGTAAATTTACGAGACCTGGTCGATGACGGTACTTCGGCAGTGAGGGAGGCCTGGAAGTCGTCTGAGTGTGTGGTGTATGGAGCTGTGTGGTAGCCAGTGTTGGGCACCGGGACCGAACTACGGCTATTTAACCGGAAACCGCGATCCGGTTATCGTAACCGAAAACCGGACATTTCGAAACCGGTTATTCGGTTATTTCAAATAACCGACCGGACTTAACCGGACCGGTTATTTCCGGTCGGTTATTGTGTCCCCTATCCCCTATACCCCATATAACGCCTCTGTATCTGTATGGAAACCCCAATATGTCAGCACACAAGGGCAAGTCTATAATCAGACGGGACAGAAAACGCCAGCCATCTACCAATCATATCGCTTTATTAACGGGAGCCACGACAGCCATCTACCAATCAAATCGCTTTATTAACGGGAGCCACGCGAAATCACGCCGCACACAAGAAGCCCACAGCACGCAAACACCGCATCACTCACGCGACAGCCATGCGACGATTGACCTTCGATCTCGACAAATACCCATCCCACGATTAACCCACTTCGTACCGGGCATGAACAGTGAATCTACATAACGATCTCGAAGGTATCATTGCGACCCGTAGTCTAGGAGGCGAGAGCTTGCCTGCCGCGTCCTATGGTCTTCGTCTGAACCTTCAAAAAGTTCTGTTTTTGGCCATCGGAGAGGAATCGAGAGTTTTTTCGTCTGTTTCCAACACATTGGCTGCCAAAATCAATTTTATCAGACGCCTGGCCGGCGCCCGCCACATACCATCCACCGAGAGGGGAGCACTGTAACACTAGCGTGGGTCGGAGCCTCTAAAC
>MEHQ01003624.1:0-70000 GCA_008828725.1 Saccharina japonica
TTCCTTAACCGACTTCCGTGGAAGCCTACATGGAAGTAGTTTTAGTTCTCATGTAAGAAGTGAAATCTTGATTTGTAGCATCTTGATTTGTAGTACAGCTCGTGGAAGCTTCCACGACTTATATCGAAGATTTCGGAAGCTTCCACAACTTCCATGGAAGCTTGAGTAAGCATTCGAAAGCTTCCACAATTTCCATGGAAGCTTGTTCAAGCTTCCACGAGCTTGCACGGCTTCCATGGAAGCTCGTGTAAGCTTATACGACTTTAGTGAAAGCTTGTGGGAGCTTTCACCACTTTTATGGAAGGTTGGGGGGGGCTTTTTAAAGCTTTAGTGGAAGCTTGTGGAAGCTTTCACGACTTCCATGGATGGTTGGGGGGGCTTTTGAAAGCTTTGATGGAAGCTTGGGGGAGCGCTTCGCAGCATTGACGGCCGAGAACGTTTGTTTAATCTTCGGTGGCAGAATGCCTAACTAGGAACACCCCTATTAATAGTAGGACAGGGAACCACATTTTTTGCAACTTTTGATTGCAACTCGGCGCGCACAGAATCGGCCTAGCTTGAGCTAACGAGTGGGTATGGGTTCGTAAGCGGTGTGATTTTGCCCGCGGTGTGTCCATAGCCATGCTGGTGTCGTACATGTGAGTAAATTTTAATGCCTACATGCAGGTGACGCGTGCTACGAAAGAGGCAGCCCTTTTTGGCGAAACCGTTTTTTGTGTGTGAATGGGACCTCCTTAACCCACAATGGTAAGGATTTGTACATTCTTGGGTTGCATTTCAATCCATTGTATACTCAGGGCGTCGTATTGTTCACCAGGTATATAGCATTTTTATATTCCTCCAAAATCATTTTTGTACTTGATGTTAGTATAGAGCTCCTCAAACGACCACCCTCAGAAGGCAAACCCATGATAGTGCACCTGCATGCAGGCTATCGTAGCATGTATCAGGTACAAAACCGGGAAACGGAGGCATACAACGTTCTATCGTTGGCCTTGAAATGTTATTCGTGGGTGGAATGATAACATTTCAAAGCTTTGCTAGAATGATTGACTCTGATTGTGAGAGGTGTACGTGATACAAGCACGCATGAAGCCTGAAGACTAAGTCAATAGCGACGAATGTAACCGTGCAGTAGTTGTCAATTGGCAATCGTTTATACGCCCTGAACGGAAGGGGATACAGGACGTCGTAGAGTGCCCATTGACTGTGTTTGAAAATACCCTTTACACGGCGGGGTGCTCAAATCTCATAGATACAGATACGCTCCCGACGTCACTCCCCACCGCCTAGCCCCACCCCCACAGCTGCCCCAAACCTCCCCCGATCGGTGAAAATCCATTGTATCTGTATTGCTGTCTCTGGAGGTGGTCACCACATTAAAAATACATAATTAATTCGTAGATGTCCTCTATATAAAAGTCACCTTCACAGGCGGTTCTTGGTGGGATGTAGCTCAACCATCGGTGTAAGCAATGTGCACCTGCTTGGTGAAAATTCATTGTGTCTGTATTGCTGTCTCTGGAGGTGGTCACCACATTAAAAATACATAATTAATTCGTAGATGTCCTCTATATAAAAGTCACCTTTACAGGCGGTTCTTAGTGGGATGTAGCTCAACCTTCATCCGACTAGCCCAACACCGCACGGCGGTTCGCGTTAGTTGCAGACAATGTCTGTCTGGTCTGTGGAAAACCGACGTACCCCTCACCAGCATTGTATGGATATGGAGGTAAATGGTAATATTACTACAGCCATGTATGACATGAGAACCCCCCCCCCCCGCCGCGCGAAATACGGACGTGTACTTTCTACCGAAGGCGCACGATATCGATATTATCACCTACGTCAGTGAGGGCCCCATGATGCATGCACGCTCGCAAAGGGAGCCAAAGTCAGGCACTGCAGTATAGTCCACGATCATACGTAGATACACGCGCACCCCGACTGTCCCCCCTCCTTCGCTTTCTCGGCCGGCACAAAATCCCTCCTTCTTGGCGGATAGTCATTCGACATACACTGATGTCCCCATGCCGTACCCCTCGTTCTTAAGAGAGCACCTGGACATCGGCCATGGGACCAAGGTCACGTGGTCTATAACGACGCACGCACGTGTGTAGTGTGATAAATATTAATTCTACCGCGAAGGCTCAATTGTCGAAGGTAGGATTTGCTCCAAATATTTTTTCATTGAACAGGCACTCATTTCGCACCATAATGGTTTGGCTCAGGAAGGACTCGGCCAGGACTCGTGGCATCTACTTCACCACGTGCCCAAACCCTGCCGTCATGGATAATGAAATGTCGTGTAGGCGAATTTGACATTGTTACTCTGAACTCTTATTGGGAAATAACCTGCTTAGGGTACGATGATGGTATGTATACAACAGGAAGCAGTACGGTAAGGGTACATACAGCATGTGGTCCAAACGGGGCGGGGGGGGTTACCTTCCTGCCGGCCAATCAGCCATCACCCCGTTGTGTTAGGGTTTCCCCACCTTTGGAGGCGGTATCGACACGGGGGATAACCGCTTCGTCCCCGTGCTGTTGGAGATATATATGTATGGAACTAATTATGCTCCAGGGATAGGGCCTCGTCGTCCCGTGATGCGTCGGGAGATCTCGACGTTGTCCGGGGGGGAAACTCTCGCCGAGCTGGCTCCGTGATCCCCAGGAAAATCAGCATTTAGCCGACGGGGGTGTGGTTACCACACCTTGCTAGGCGAAATCGACGCAGGGGATGACCGTTTTCGTCCCCGTATTGTTGGAGTTGAGATGTATGGATGGATTAATGATCCGAGGATGGGACCCTATCGTCCCCGTGTGCTGCTGTCTCCATGAGCCTCAACCGGTCAGGGATCAATCGATGGTGATGGGGTTTCCACATCTTTGCGGGGCGGTGTTGACCCGGGAGATCATGGTGGAGTGTTTTATCGCGGATGGAGTTTCCACATCTTGCGGGGCGGTGTTAACCCGAGAGATCATGGTGGAGTGTTTTATCGTGGATGGGGTTTCCACATCTTGCGGCGCGGTGTTGACCCGAGATATCATGGTGGAGTGTTTTATCGTGGATGGGGTTTCCACATCTTGCGGCGCGGTGTTGACCCGAGAGATCATGGTGGAGTGTTTTATCGTGGTTCTGTCCACTTTCGTTCTCTTTTCTCCGGGAAAAGCGGAAAGACGACATCCATCCGCGGGAATCGCACCCCGAACCTCCTTGTTAGAGATATTTAGGATAGGTCACTGAGCTACTCAGCGAGCGCTAATTAAGTATGATCAGTGGCTCCGCAGTTATCCAACGAATATCTTGGATGTTCTCTCGGATGCCCGTTTATTACATCACAAATAGACGGTACTGTGTTTATACCGCAGGCGGATATGGGGGCACGGTTATAAATTTCTTCAATGGGATATTCCAACACTCGTCCGTGAGAACCCGCAGACAAGACGAATGTCTCTCGTGCGGGCTATTATAGCTAAGGGCACTGCTGTTGTACGAAATTCAGCAGCAGAAAGCTTCCATAGGTAGGCGCGCGACCATCCCAGCCGGCGGAAGACAGTCCAGATCACACACTGTGGCCGCCCTGTTTTATTCAGCGGCCAAAGGTAGGGACTCGATCCCATCCCCCCGTCGACAACTATAAGGGTACAGCAGTGTTGGGCAATTAATTTCGACCCCGATGTATACCGGTTTGGAGCGACCGCACGCACAAGTTGAGGCCCGAATTATCAACAGTTCGTCGAGAGCGTGCAGCACCACCATCACAACCATCACACTTCGTTTATGTCGTTATGGTTTATATCTTACAGCTGTAGGATGCCGTTTCTACACGCTCCCCGGCCAATCGGGCAGGCTCGGTCAGCCGATCGATGCTGTAGTCGCCATCCTTGCTCGGACGGACGCCTTCTACAATAGCCCTGCTGTAGCACGTTTTGTCTAGTTATGTTTCTAAATAACGGCGCCTCTCAACCCAAAACCGTCGGCAGGTTATTTTCGTTGGTGGAAAAATAGTTTTGTACGCCTATGCCGTGGGATTGTTGATCGGTTTGCGCTTTTAACCTTTTTAACCCCCACAATCAGTGTTTGGGTGAGGTTCATAGCTCCTCAAGTTACCACACCCTCAGGAGAAAAAACTGTATCTCCATCTTATGCCTTCGTCACATGCTTCCGTGCTATCTTCGAACCACCAAACGGGGCTTACCTGTGATATAAGGGGGGGGGGGGTTGGTCGAACACAGCTAGTTGTCAGAATTGAAGGAAACTACAGTGAAATCAAGTCATTGTTTTTTTGGCTACTTTTCAAAGTCCGTGTCCGATTCTTAAGTGATCCGCCGCATTCTTGAGCAGCCCGTTAGAAAGGCACTGTGTCTGATTATACTGCAGGTCATGCATCGTGCATGGTGCGGGCGATACATAGACAACAGCTAGTAGGTGTACTGGCGGCATAGCGAACACACGCGAGACAAGCCCTGTCCTCCCTCTCGATGTTCTGATGCACGGCACCGCGTGGTTGCCCTTTGTTTCTGTGACTCTAAACTATGGGAAGCATACCAGGTTCACAGCAGTATGTCCAGAGGTGCCGTCGGTGGCTACGTAGTGAAGAAGGCACACCGGTGTACGACCTATACGTAGAAAGACATGGAAGAACCAGACACCGCATCACCTACAAAAAATACAAAGTGTAAAGTAGTAGGAGTGGCTGCGGTAATAACCACACCTCCCTCGATAAAAAAACACAAAATCTTGACCCACGTCAAGCTGTCAGTCGCTGTGCTGAGTGTTTTCTCCTCCCGTGCATGTGGTGGCAAGGGGCCGGTCGAAGGAGGAACATCCACTCGCCGAGACAGCCTATCTGAGGGGCAAAGCTCATGCCTGATGATGGTACCGGTAATTGATACGTACCTGGTATTTATCACAATGCATCTACCTGCGAACTGTGCCTATGCGTATCTGCGTACCGCGTGTCCGAGAGATTATTTTGTGTTTTTTGCAGATTTTTCAGGTCGTACGTATGTTGGTTAGTGTTGCGTCTCACCTCTGAAAAAGGAGTTGCTCCGAGATTTGATTTTTTGGTCAAAAGCCGAGATCTCGATCGAGATTGCTTTAAATCAAACATCAATTATCGGTTGAGATGGTTTAAATCAACGAGATTTTATTTTTATTCGGGGAGTTTAACCAGCTATTCGAGGCCTTTTCTTGACGGAGCCTGCTATATACCTGGTACCACGCACCACACACGTTCGACACGACGGGGGACCAACTACGCTGCGAATGAGTGACCCGATCAACCTAACGGGAGAGGGACAGGAGGAGCCGCAACAGCCAGGCAGCTGTGGTACATCTGACAGTGATAGCAATGTTGACTCGGACCATAGAGATCCTTTTTTTGGGGGTATGAGCAACGGCCCCGACCCAGCGGCGGGTGCCAGCACCCAGTAGCACGGGCTGAAGAGGGCAGCACCCACCAAAAGCAAATCGAGTCCGGACTGGAAGTTTTTCTGGTCGGCGCTGAAGATGCCAACAAAAACAAGGCGTTGTGCAAGATCGGCATCTACCTGTGGGACCAAAGCTGTTGTCAGTGCATCGGTCACAAGCAACTTAAAGCGGCACTTGGACAACAACAACAAGGAGAAAGAGGAGTACACGAAGCAGCGCAAGAAAAGGGCCCTAACTGAGGACACCAAAGCTTCTGGAAAGGATGGAGGTATTATGAAGTACCTTGGTTCGGAGCAGGCGGCACTGCATAGGCGGCTTGTCCGGGGCTTTGTCGTCGGAGGTTTGAAGGCCATCAGTGTCGTCGACAAACCTGACTTCAAGACGATGCTCCGGGGGTTCGCCAAAAACAACAACCTGGAGATCCCTGGCCGAAGCATTTTGTCGGCGCTTGCTGGTGAAAAAGCCATCGTGACGAAGGAGGGGCTGAAAAAGCTGCTGCGCGTTCAGGCCATCAGCCTCACCTGCGATGGCTTGACGTCTGCCAACGAGATACCCATGATGGGTGTCACTGCGCATTGGGTCGACGACAAGTGGGACTTGGTTTCGACATGCCTCTCGGTCCTCCAGGTATGTCGACTGTGCAGAAGCAGCTTGAAAACGAAATCGAGGACCAAGAACGTTGCCTACGGGTGGAGGAACGTGAACGAGACAAGGGCGTCGACGAGGAAGGCTCGTCGGACGACGAGGNACGCGGGTTGCGGAGTCCTTCCAAGGATGGGATGCAGGGGTGCTATCGCAGCTTCCGTTGTTCGTCCAGGACTCCTTCCCTTTTTTTTTGACAAGAAAGTCTGCCATTCACCGCGACCTGATAGCGGAGATTTCTGATAATGTGGTGCATGCGAAGAGCTTTGCTGCATCAGCCGAAGCCTTGGCACAAGCGCACCTGAAAAGGTTTCATGACGCGGAGCTAAGATACTACAACATGCTGTTGTGGTCTAGGAAGACGGCGCTCTCACAGGCGACTACCGAGAGCGGCTTCGGGTGCTTCGACGACCCGGACGGATACAACGGGTTTTTTCCTTCGGCAAACTACCTGACTACCGTGTGGTGCGAGTGGATGCAAAGGGCACCCGTGGCGAAAATCGACAAGTACGTCGAAGGAGTGGAGGGCGAGGTGTGTTGTTGTGTCCTTGATATGAAGAATGTATGATACGAAAGTTATATAGAAAGTTATATAGAAGTCAAGTTGTGTGATCACTCTGGCGAAGCCTGACTTGATATTCCACCTGACTGGTCTTGCTTTGTTTTGTTTATTCGCATTTCCAGTCAGAATGGACGCGGGAGGATTTCATTCAACGGCACCAACAGCAAGTCGATGGGACTGTGCTGAAGGTTGACGCCGCCCACAAACTCGCAAAAATGGTACGGGTGCGTGCTTCTGGCGCTGGTCCCGACACAAGGCCCATCCACTGCGTTGTCACGCTGTTCAACGAGTTTGAGCAGGTATTATTCACGGGAGTTTTCTGTATTTTTCTGGGACATATTATTTGGCGTGTAGTTACGTACATCCGGATTTGCCATCGTCGCACGGTCGATTTATACAACGTGCTGACCCCAAGTTTTTAACACGCGGTCGTACAGGTGGTATTTCAAAAAGCTTTGCAGTCTGCTTCTTTCCGCGAAATCAAGCAAAACCTAAAGGTGCTGTTCGTTACACGGTACAAAGACGGTGGTTTCAAGCCCCCTCGGGTTTTGTACACGGATCAATGCTGCGAGGACCGAGCATTGATGGCGGAGATCTTTGAGGAGTTACGAGGGGAAGGGCATGAGTTTTACGTCTCTGAAGACCCTCAATCAACAGCTCCTTCGGGCCTTCGGACGTCGAAGTTGCTTGTGTCCATGCGGACAGAGATACTCAACTCGTCGTAGCGGCTGCTTCAAAAATCCGCGAGCAGGCTGAAGCCAACGGCGCCGTGATCGGTCTTGATATCGAGTGGGAAATATCCCGTGCTGGTGGCTCTCCTAACCCGCCGGCAACCATTCAGCTCGCTGCTGGCAGGCAAGTCGTGATTTTCCATGTCCTGCACGGTCAGCGCTCAACGCCAGAAAAGCTGCCATCTTCGCTGGTGGCTCTACTAGGCGACTCTAAACTGGCGAAGACGGGAGTGGGTGTGAAGGGAGACTGCACGAGGCTCCGCGAGTTTTACGGCGCGGACGTCAGGAACGTGGTCGACCTACCCAGTATGGCTTCGACGCGTAAGGTGGATGTGGGGCTGAGGCGTGGTCTTGCGGACTTGTGCTCGTATCTACTCGGACTGGTTTTGCGTAAGGAGCAGCACCGACGCATCTCGAAGTGGAACCAGGCCGTTCTGGCTGAGGGGCAGAAAGGGTGAGGGGTTGATTATGTTTCGACGTTTTGTATAAATTATTCACCCGGTTTCTCCCAGGCCCATTTGGTAGAAGTAGGCTAATGCACTCTAACGCTCGCACGGTGTCGCGGCCTGCCCCTCCCCTCGCTTTGTTGACCCCTTCGTTTGACCCCCCCCCAGGTCATCTCCAGCCTTTTTCTCTCCGCGTCCACGCCCATTTGCTTCAAAAAAAAAAAAAACACGTGCGCGCGCGCGGTCGAGGTTTGCACTTAGCTTCCAAAGTTGAATATCAACCACTCAGTCGGTCGAACTCACAGCTGACGCATTTGCAAATAATTCCATATATACAATCAAACAAACAAAAAAAGATAAATACGAAAAAAAAGACAAAAAAAGACAAAAAAAGACAAAAAAAAAAATTAAAAAAAAAGACAAAAACAAAAACATAAAAAAAGACAAAGCATACAAAACAAAGACAAAACAAAGACAAAACAAGGACAAAACAAGCACAAAACAAGCACAAAACAAGGACAAAAAACAGACAAAACAAAACAAAAACACCAAGACAAAAAAGAGGCAAAATACAAAACAAAAAAAACAAAAAACACATGAAAAAAAAGAAGAAAAAAGACCAAAACGAAACAGGGAGAAAGAAAAGAGCGACAACGACATGTGAACCCCTTCAGGGCGGCACCCACGTTTCGGGGGCAAAGCCCTTGAAACTACTACAGCAGACCAGGAAAACGACACCACACTCCAAAAAAGGGCATCCGTACGTAGTGTACTTAAAAAACAACCAGTGGGAGTCGGATTTCTGGATGAATTCATTCACGAAAATCGTTAATTTTTGTTTTGTTTTGTTTACTTGGTTTTATTAATAGTACAGTAGTACTCGACAGATGTTAAGAATCTCTTATTTTTGGCCAGACTGGAATTTTGGGGGGTGTACTCATGTCGTGCATGGCCGTAGTCGTATGACCATAGACCCTCGCATACGTACAATGCCGGGACGGAGCAAGTTGGGTTTTCACTAAGCAGGCAGACCTTTGCTTGAACCAAAGCACGAAGCGCCGTGATGTGTTTGTGGGTCGAGTCGCATGGAGGGTGGTTGGGCTCTGCATGCATCCCACTAAGAACCGCTTGTGAGGAAGCGGAGTTGCTTATGGACGACAGCCTTTAACGAATTGATGGATATACAGCACGCGACAGATGTTAAGAGAATCTGATACTTGGGATAGTTTGATACTGGGGTTTTGGGGAAAAGATAAGAATACGACCTCTTTGTACTGAAAATAGTGTGGAACACACCCTGTCTTACATTANACCCCCTCCGCACCGTCCCCAGCCGCGGCGACTGCCATGGATTCGGCACTCAGAGCTTCAACACCAAGAAGGTTCCCGTCGAAAAAGGTCTCCGACGGCGACGTGAACTCCGCCTCAGCCGCGGCAGGCGAATGTGGCGGCATCCCCTGTTGCCCAAGAGAAGCGCATGCACCACTGGCTTCCTCAATACTGACTTCCGTTACAGACGAGAGTCCCGCCATGTGGTTGGGCCCGCCATCCTTGGCACGGGATGCTCTTGTATCGTTAGCTGTTTCGTCCATCGGTACCTTTCGCAAACGACCTGCCTCCCACAGCAAGAGCTTACCCACCCGCTCCCCTATCTGCGCTGTCGCGGGCGCTTTACGAGGATCGTTTTCATCCGGGTACAAGAGGCTTGCACGGCGAATGTTCGCCGTTTCCAGGCGTACAACCCACCGCCGCGTAAGACCTCGTGTTGAACGACGAGGCGCCAAGAAGATGCCCGTTGTACCCCATGTCTCGCCTGGGTAATCCATGATCCGCCCCTCACTCACGCAATCGTTTCCCCCACGAGTGTAGAGGCGCACATGATCTCCGGCCTGCAATTCCTCCGCATCCCCGAACATTGGGTCAGACAGTTCTCCAATGCGAAAATACAGCCGAAGAGACACATACGCATCTCGTGCTGCATACCTTTTAGTCAAGAGACAAAAGGTGGGGTAAACAAAACATAATGGTTAGGACCATAGTGGGGTACGACAGTCACCAAAACAAAAACATGAGTGCTTTAGTACCGACTACAGGTTGAGGGGGGCTATAATAAGAGACCTGGGGGGGAGTCAAACGAAGGGGTCAACAAAGCGAGGGGAGGGGCAGGCCGCGACACCGTGCGAGCGTTAGAGTGCATTAGCCTACTTCTACCAAATGGGCCTGGGAGAAACCGGGTGAATAATTTATACAAAACGTCGAAACATAATCAACCCCTCACCCTTTCTGCCCCTCAGCCAGAACGGCCTGGTTCCACTTCGAGATGCGTAGGTGCTGCTCTTTACGCAAAACCAGTCCGAGTAGATACGAGCACAAGTCCGCAAGACCACGCCTCAGCCCCACATCCACCTTACGCGTCGAAGCCATACTGGGTAGGTCGACCACGTTCCTGACGTCCGCGCCGTAAAACTCGCGGAGCCTCGTGCAGTCTCCCTTCACACCCACTCCCGCCTTCGCCAGTTTAGAGTCGCCTAGTAGAGCCACCAGCGAAGATGGCAGCTTTTCTGGCGTTGAGCGCTGACCGTGCAGGACATGGAAGATCACGACTTGCCTGCCAGCAGCGAGCTGAATCGTTGCCGGTGGGTTAGGAGAGCCACCAGCACGGGATATTTCCCACTCGATATCAAGACCGATCACGGCGCCGTTGGCTTCAGCCTGCTCGCGGATTTTTGAAGCAGCCGCTACGACGAGTTGAGTATCTCTGTCCGCATGGACACAAGCAACTTCGACGTCCGAAGGCCCGAAGGAGCTGTTGATTGAGGGTCTTCAGAGACGTAAAACTCGTGCCCTTCCCCTCGTAACTCCTCAAAGATCTCCGCCATCAATGCTCGGTCCTCGCAGCATTGATCCGTGTACAAAACCCGAGGGGGCTTGAAACCACCGTCTTTGTACCGCGTAACGAACAGCACCTTTAGGTCTTGCTTGATTTCGCGGAGAGAAGCAGACTGCAAAGCTTTTTGAAATACCACCTGTACGACCGCGTGTCAAAAACTTGGGGTCAGCACGTTTTATAATCGACCGTGCGACGATGGCAAATACGGATGTACGTAACTACACGCCAAATAATATGTCCCAGAAAAGTACAGAAAACTCCCGTGAATAATACCTGCTCAAACTCGTTGAACAGCGTGACAACGCAGTGGATGGGCCTTGTGTCGGGACCAGCGCCAGAAGCACGCACCCGTACCATTTTTGCGAGTTTGTGGGCGGCGTCAACCTTCAGCACAGTCCCATCGACTTGCTGTTGGCGCCGTTGAATGAAATCCTCCCGCGTCCATTCTGACTGGAAATACGAATAAACAAAACAAAGCAGGGGGGGTGGGTTGGTGTCGCCGATGGTGACGGAGAGCAAGAACCTGTTGTTTTGGGCGCGAGCGCAGCCGTCTCCAATGAAGAGGACAGAGAGGAAAATCCAATTCAGGTCAGGTAGTACCAATAATAGTGAGCCAGCCTTGACGTTAATATATGCTGGTTTCGAAAAGGTTCTGTGGTTGGATGTTTTATGCATATTCCCTGTTTTGTGATATTGCGTGTGGCCTACCAAAGCGTCTCTTTATATATCAACCCTACCTCGTTATGCCTCCTTACCCAACTCTACATCAATATACGGTAGGTTGAGATGTTGTGTTTCGCAATTCCAGCCATGTGTCTTGTATTATGGTAGGTACTAACGGATTTGGTGTCAACTTTATCATTACTCGCACCCTTCCTGCTATTATTGCAGGACAAAGGGATGTGCGTGCGGCTCGACGCTTTCCATGCGATGCAGCGGCTCAGCAAGCTTGTTCTTAAAAGTCACGGCGCGTGTTCTGCATACTTGGCACGATTGAGAGACGCTTTTTTCATGGTAAACGCCGACGACCTCGCGGCGGCGGAAGCGGACCTCCGCCACAAGGGCATGAGCCAAGAAGATGTGGACCGAAAAAAGGAACGCGATTGGCCTTATTTCCTTCAGAGGTGCCGAAGGTGAGCTGCATCGGGGTGCTTCTGTACATAATACATCGGATGTGGTGCTCCGTTTCTTAACTTTGTTTTTTCTGTACATAACACATCGGATGTGGTGCTCCATTTCTCAACTTTTGTTTTGGTAGGTGTGTAACCGAGTGAAGCTACGCGCGCGACGTGGGTTTTTCTTTCTTGGGTCTATTTCTTGTTTTTTCCTATGACAACGGTTTTGTCGATATTGTACTTCACAGCACGTGATGCGGCGGTCGCTGTTTATTTTTATTTATGCCCGTCACCACTTGTGGCAGGGTGGTCCCGCCGTCGCCAAATCTTCTACAACGCTATGACATGGTCAACAACGTGTATGGCGGATTGATTGACAGAAGGACTCGACAACCTTTGCTGCGGGCGGAAGCGAGTGAGACTGTTCAGCGTCTTCGAGTGCACATCAAGGCCGACTGCTTGACTGATCCTGTGGGGCTGCCAATGTATTTCCAGGCTGGGAAAGACTCTGCGACTGGCTCCATTCTTTATCGGTGTATTCGCGGCACCAATGATTTAGAAGGGTACCATTTGCACATGCGCTTGCTGGTGGCGTGGTGCATTTCGCCCAGGCTCGCGCATCTTCTGCTGCTCAAGCACAACTTCAGATGGAACCTACGTCAGGCCATCAAGAACCGCGGTCTCGACCCTACTGTTGGGGGATTTTACGACCAGCCGGTACTTGAGGCCATGCAGGTATGCTTTTCCGCTTGATTCCTTCTTGACTCGTCTAGAGGTGTTGATGTTTCGTGTGTGTGTGTTTTTACGTTTCTCGTCCTACCTACAATACGGCTCAACCGCAGGACACCGACCTGCGGTTGGTGAAAGCGTTATTAATGGAGGCATCGGGTGGCCTTTTAATGTTTACTTATTTGAGCACCTCTCTTGTCTTTCTTTTTAAAAGACGCGTATATCGTGGACGCTTAGACTAATATTTTTATATTTTGTGTATCGTACGGTTATTGCCTTTCTAGCTCGTGTGTGTTATTATTTTCATTGATAGTTGATTATTTTCAAGCTTATGTTTCGGCAATGGTTGAGTTTTTTGTGTGTCCACGGAATATGCAATGGCGAAGAACAACCACCATAGTAATTTTGAGTCTTAACTGTGCCCCTTCTTTTGTTTTCCTTGTAACTCATGGTATCCGCGTTGAAGTGCAGTACGGTGTTCGTAAACTTGCCGTCTTCACATCTCCCTCTTGCCCTTGTCAGAGCATGACTTCCATGCTGTTCGGCGACGCAAAATATCCGAACTGGGTCCCCACAAGCGCTTACGGCGACACGGGGGAGCGGAGCGGATTTTTTCGTAGCATTCTGCCGAAGTGTGACGAAGGAGGTGTCGAGGAAGTAGAGGAAATGGGCGCGGTCGGTCTTGGGACTAGCGATTTCGAACATCCCGGGAGTGAGCCTGTTCCTCTTCCGGAATTAACTCGATCGGCCACCACCCTGGCAAATATGCAGGGGGTACATGTCTCGCACATGCCGGTTTGTACTCCTGCCGAGATATCTTGGTTTAGCGATACGTTCATGAGGTATGTCGAGAATAAGGAAGGGCGGCAGTCCTTCCTAGACTTTGACCTGTTCTCACTGAAGTGGAACGAGCGCGTTGCGGACATGGAGTCGGGAAAGACCCAGGTGGTCGGCATTTTCCGGAAGACGGCGGCACACCTGAGGGCACATTGGAAACAGTGAGTATAACCATGCCGCGGTTGTGTATCAATGCCGGATTTCGAATATAATAGATAGAAACGATTCCGTTCTTTTGTGTAGTTTGAAACGTTTTCTCTGCAACTTACCTTGCTTAATAACCCACTCATGTCCGTACCCCCGGCGGTGATACAGGCATCACGATCGCATCAATACCAGGGAAACCTTACGGCCTGTTCGAGCACAAGATGCACCCATCAGGGGTCAGCTTCGCGCTCCCGTGGATATTGGAGGCACTGCAGGTGCCGTGGCGGAGCCTTGGCTTCTTGAAGCGCCCTCGGTATTTCAGTTCCCTGAGCCGATAGCAGATAATGGAGGAGCTGCAGGAGAGCCGGCGCCAGAGAGTAGCCCTGTCGCCACGGTACCCAAGCGTTTTCGCATTTGTCAACACTGCTTAACTTGTGGACACAAGATGCGAAAAGGGCCTTTCAAAGAACACCACAANATATCCGGCTGGTCCACTACCGCTCTCCCACACCCCAGCCGCCTCGATGGTTCGATTGTCAGCCTTGCGCGGAACATTATATCGCGCGTGCGGTGGATTTCGCCCAGCTGAGGGTTGATGTACCCTCTACCGTTGTGCAGGTTCTGCCGTCCTGTACGTACAGAGCTGCTGTGAACGGGTAGTTGCATGGAGCCGTGATGGTCCCGCCATAGTGCGGTGCCCGCACTATCAAAGGATCAGTCTTGCACGAGCGCACCAGCAGCACTACGTACGTACCGCGGGTCGAACCCCCGCACTAAAGCGGTGCCCCGAACAAATGGGTGCCGTACTATTGCGTGAACACGACTGCACTACTCTGTGAATTTTACTATTGTAGTAGTGCTTAGGTACTGGAGCCTGCCGTTTTGTGACCACGGATCAGAACACAACAACGACAACAACAACAATACCATGATTGTCCACCGCCCATCATCTACTTGCCATCCACCAACGCACACACTTTACCGACAGTTACTGTATATACTTAGTATTTTTAACTCTCTTGGGACTTTAGAGGGAAAAGTCGACGTGACTGGGGGATTTTACCGAGCCACAATGCAAGGAGGCGTACGTTACGGGTGCATCATGATCCTACCCGTGGTACTGTTGCCCGCTTACCGCTGCTAGTAGACAGTTGATAAACCACACCTGACATACTGTAGTTTTGTCTCTATATCTCGGGGTCCCAAAGGGGCAAATAGAGGCCCTACACAATTCCCCATGTATGACACAGGTTAGACATTAGTGCGGTACTTCGCTGAATAGACACTCCACAGTGTGTAGGTGTTGTGTAACGGCACTATCTCGGGTTGGGTCGGCGGCCCACGTTAGTTTGGATGTTATGACATGGCGACCCACCGCACTTTGAGTGTTTCCTGTGTCATTTCACCGAGTTATGTTGAAAAACTATATTCAAATTGACAGGTAGAGTGAGGGAAGGGCGAGGGCGAGGGAACATTGGAGTAATGACGACGACACTTGGCGGGAAAACGCCAAAGGCCCACAATCGAACTTAAGCGTTGGCCATGTTCGCCGTAGAGTTGAGGTCGCATGATATCGACGACCCGTTGGATATGTGCGACATGTCGGGTAGCGGCATGTTTCTTTACAATATATCAATTAAAGATAGTTCGCACAAGGTTTGCTAATTTTGATAAAACGTGCTGGAGAACATGGCACAGTATATACATTTAACAATGAAATATGTAGAACTATTCCCCAGTGTCAGCTGAGACCTCTGAAACGGGGGGTGTCATTTCATCTGTCTGTCGGTCTGTCTGTCTGTCAGGCTGTGGCTGGCAGGCTCGCTGGCTGACCCCCCTCAAATTCACTCCCGGCATGATTGGCTTACCGTTTACAAAACTTGCCGTCAACACGATAAAACGACGGGGGGGGTATAGATAACTGACACACACCGGCGGCCTATGCACCAACGCTCAGCTTCTAGGGCGGTAAGTACGATGATCTACCTTGATACCTAACCATGCACCCTAGTTTGTCGCATGCCGATTTTCAACTCGGACAAGCGGGTGACGATACCGGCGACCCCCCGGCTCGATATCACCTCGCACAATGTGGGAACCCAAACGCTACTGGCGGATCGCTTATTGGCTGGGGAAATATTCAGGATCCGCCGCACCCAGGGAGCATAAGGTTTCATCCCCGGATCAGAAATAATTCCATGCATCTAGAACTCCGACATCCGGGGACAAAAAGAACGACCCCCCGGGTCGATAGCGTCCCGCACGGTGTGGAAATCCCCATCCCACTACCTCTATCACTGATTGGCTAGGGTTTGTGGAGCAAGCGCCGTCCGGGGAGGACAGGAAGCCATCCCCGCACAATAAACACTTCCATACAGTTACGACTACAACAATACCGGGGCGAACATGGTGACCCCCCAGGTCGATACCGCCCCGCGCGGTGTGGAAACCCCTACTCCACTGGCTCTGTCACTGATTGGCTGAGGTGCGTGGATCCAGCGGCACCCGGGGAAGATAAGGTGACCTTTCTGGAGCATAAATTATTCCGTACATCTACAATTACGACAACCCGGGGACGACCACGACGATTCCCCGGGCCGATACAGCTCCGCACAGTGCGTGCGCCCCAACCCCACCGGTCGATCGCTGATTGGCTGGGGTTCAGACTCACCCGGGGAGGATAAGGTCCCAGCCCTAGATCATAAGCACTTTCATACGTTTGCGACTTCGACAAGCCGGGGACGAAAACGGTGGTATCCTAGATCGATATCGCACGGTGTGGAAACCCCAACCACTCTAGCTGACTGGTGATTGGCTAGTGGCTGGGGTTCGTGGAGCTTCACCGTACCCGGGGGTAATAGTTTTCCAGGTAGGGATCATAAATCCTTCCATACATTTACAACTCCAACAAACCAGGAACGACAACGGTGATCCCCCGGGTCAATACCGCCCCGCATGGTGTGGAAAGCCCAACTCCAGGTACGCCTTTTCTGGGGTGGAGTAAGTGAGACCGGTTGTCCTTGCCAATAATGGGAGCAGGAAGAATCAGCAACTTCGGTAACCCCGATGAAATAGACCTATTAATAATTACGTCGTATATGAAGTGGCTTGGTATTCCACATGGATCGCCATATACGACCTTCGCTTAGCGTAGCCCAAAAATGATAATAAGGCGGGCGAAGCGCACCGACTTTTGCGCCTGAAACGCCATTGTCTACAGGTCTACTTCTTGACACTCTGGTGAAAAACGCGTACAGCATTCTTCATGCAAAGTACCAGATACTCTCCCCGGCACCGTATACGAAACATGGATTTACTGGAGCACCAACAAGCTGAGCAGGCGCCATATGAACCACATCACCACCCGATCTTCACAACCGCATGGTGCCCTGCCTCCAAGACTCTTCGAGTGCTGTAGCCTCAACACTCCGGTCACAGGTTTGGACTGGAGCGTTGGAACGATGCTGCTGCGTGCGTACGGCACAGGAGGAGGCGTTTTTGGCTCCAACATTTCCTGACCGACGGGGCTCCTCATTTCAGCAACTCCTACGGTACATAGAGTACATAGAGTACATATAGTACACTAGTATACTCAAGGGAGCATGAAACATAAAAAAAGCAAGCCCACACTTTTGTTTTCGAGAGCCAGGCAAGGGGCGATAGTAAAACCAAGTAAGAACGACGGTTTTTGTTTTTGTCGTTTTCTCGATTTGTAGGTACAGAAATCCGAACACTCCTATAGGTATACGAAGTATATGTTAGGCCTTTCTAGAAGTGGGTCTCCGTTTTTCTGTTATTGTCGTGCTCCCCTGGTATACCGGTATCTTTGCAAGTCCAGTTTTCGCTTCTAACTACTCGTATTATATTACAAAGTCTACCTGCATGCCTAGGATTGACTGTTCATCGCGAGGCATGCCTGTACAATTAAGTGTTTCCAAACGAGTTTTGGGTGCAAAAGTGGGGCGTCTCATGCTACTATTAATAGAATGTAGGAGCCAGAGCATAATCGGGGACTCCGTCTTCGTGGCTTGATTATTTGTTTCCTGAATTGCTGAAACTCGTATAATATCATACAACCAAAGAGGTGACCTTTGTTTTGGTGATAACCGAGATATTGTACTTCCATGCGACTTCGTGGATTTGGTGATTACAGGAGACCATAGTAAACAGGACCTGCGGTAAATACAAAAACCTATGCATTCAAGTATTTTTACTAATAATATTTGGTCCTGTTTATTATGGTCCTCTCGTTTTAAACAAAATGTCAATGCGGGTGTGTATGTAAGTCTCCGTGCCCAGACGTTTTTTGAATCGTCTTGTGATCTTGCCTGATACCATTGCCCAAGGGCCCGAGGGCGGTGCCTCGCAAAAATGGGCTAACACGAACCCTATGCCAGTGGTCAGTGCTGGGATGCTGTGCTTGGTCAGACTCTAGGTTGACTGTCCGGCGTGGATGCTGAGCTTGGAAACACTCTACTCGTAGGTCGACTCGGGATGCTGTGGCTGGAAAAGACTCCAAGTTGATTGAGCCGCGTGAAGCATACCCTTAGCCAACCAGAGTGCCTAAATAGCTACCTTAGGAAGATCTACTATCATATCATCATGATTTGTCCACTACTGCCATCGAAACGAATCTCGGAAGCTTCAGCTGACTTTTTAGACTTGGGAGATTATTAAATTTTCACCGGTGGCACATCGGTTTTCTGTGCCACCGGGAAAAATCTATAGTATTAGCATTTCGTCCGGCAGGATATTTCTGGGAAATTTACAGGTCACTAATAGTGTGGTCGGGTTTGGGGTTAGGGTTAGGGTTAGGGGTTCTACGCCCGTACATTGATCCAAGATGTTGCCGGACGATTTGTGAATAGTCCTCGGAAAAATACGCCACCAAACATTCGAGGCGGGTTAGCGGGTTACTACTGGTATATACCCACGACGACAATGACGGTAGGATGTTAAGGAGTAGGATCCTCGAGAGATCCACTAGAGTAGACTAAGTTCATTTATCTGACTAAGCTGTCGTACGAGCTTCAGAAGATATGTGTGTATGTCGGGTATGCAGACTACGCCGTCGTGCTTCTTCCGAAGATATCAGTGTGTGTCGGGTGGGTATGCAGAATACTGGCGTGATCTGCTGCTGCTGTACGTAGATCTCGTCAAATGCTTCAGGGTTTAGGGCGGAACAGGATACATACACATTTCGAGAGAGCGGCATTCTTGTTGGCTGAGGTAACTTGTTGGCTAAGGTAACGTGCGTACGAGTGAATAAAGATTACCGTACGTGTGACTGCGGTAACGTGCGTATATGAGCATAAATTACCGTACGAGATGCATATTACCGTATGAGGTAGATTTTACCGAAAGGAGAGGAAGCACAGCAGAAGGAGTGTTCCATCCTGTTCACTCCTCTCGCCCGCATCGAAACTCTCTGCAGTTCGTCGTACCCCAAGCTTTTACTGGCCCAACGAGCGCTCATCCCAACTGATCCATTACCGTTTAGACCATCTTCACTGCTGCTCGAGCTCGTCAGACACGCCGTAGGGCTATTTCCGGCACCTTCTATCGCGGTGGGTACAGTATCCCGGCCTGAGATTGCTGCTTGCATGGCATACAGAAGCCAGCTATAATATGTCAACCATTGACGCATGCTACCGTAGAGGTGTTATTGCCTTCTGAGGATGGTTACTTGGAGAGGTGTATACTAACTGTAAGTCAAAAGCTGATTTTGGAAACAAATACAATTTTATATTCCCGATGAGCTATCCCATAGCCTAAGTATAAAATGAAAATTATTTTGAACACAAGACTAAGAATGAAATTCCGATGATTTGGGGTAAAGGAGCCTTTAATAGATCATTCAGAAAGCGTCTCAGCCAAAAAACGGTATACCTCTGTCGTAGTACGCGTCTCTTCTAAACTGGGTAGGATTGCGAGCCAAGTTTAATGCCATGAAAACTACTAAGCGGCTTACCACTCGCGATAACGTCGACCGTTGGGTACCAAACCCACCTGGTCGTTCCCAGCGGTCACTATTTAATAGTGCCGCGATGGGTAGAGTGGTCCGGCTTGCCATCGTTACCTACCAGGTACACGATAAATATATATGTTCGTACATACGTTCATTTGCAGCAGGTTTGCTTGTAATAGTAGTGTGCCGTACCCCAACACCTCCTGCTGCAGTGCCCAGCCCATCACCTTGATATCCAATATGAGCGGCTCTTCCTCCACGCATGACTTAGCCCTATTAAGGCCTGGACATGGACCTACAATAACGGTCGTAACAACCCCTAACCACCAACCGCAACCGTTCCTCTTACTGCTGTATCTCTAGCACCTTGATGCCATCCGTCAAGAGTCACGAGTGTTGGGCCGCTCACCTCTTTTCGCTGGCCGCACGACACATATAATATTCAGCCAGCGGACTACCGGTCACCCTGTGCTCTGCACCATGTCCGAGTCTCCTACCCCCCCCCCCAAACAAGTCTCTTTGTCAGATTCCCCCCATGGCCGTATATCTACCGGTACCCCGACCACGCGCACGATATTTTCTAACGTGTCGATCCCTATAAAGTGGTGTTTGTCTCCGAAGAGCTCGTTCACGCGGTGCGGGTTCATGTGGGGTACGGTCAACGAGGCTCTCAACCATCGAACCACCTGCTGCAGCAGTAGCTTCCCCCCGCTACCATCCTCTCCACGCGCCCTACGGAAACAAACCATTGTTGGCTGCGACGTCTCCTCCGTGCTCGAAATAGTAATAGAAAGAAACGAGCCCGCAGTGCCAGACTTACCGGGCACGAAGAAGAAGGGTCATCAAAATAAGCAAAACCCCCCGTCAAGACAACGTTGAGGAACCGCTAAACACAGCCCACACCTTCAAAATCCCCTGTAGGGTTCGGGTAAAGGGAAAACTCCTACTACTACGCGAGATTTCAAGCCCCACTTTTCCGACGAAATGTTCACCATAAGGGTGCACCGTGGGCTTCGAGATGAATAGTTTTTTGTTTGCCTTTCCACAGGTTGTTCGTTCCGCGCATACCACGTACGTACGTACTGGAGGTCAGAATGTGTTTTGACCAGAGGAGCTCTCGGAAATAACTCGAACGGCACTTGAGCGTGGGATCGAATATATTGCTCGTCAGCTTCGCACCCCTCGAACTCTATCTACAGTAGAAGTGAGGCAACCACCAAAATGTAACGCCTTCCTTGAGGGCTCCAAACCCAAGCAATCTGGGTCCATCTTCACATGTGTTGTCACGTTTTCAGAAAGCTTGTGTGGGTACAATACGTTCCTATGCGCCGTTCAGGTAGCTCAGTACTCTCGCTGCTCGTCCTCGCAAAAGGGGTCTCGTAAATCGTTTCGCGAACCGATCCAAGAAATGCTTTCTCCCATTTCCAATGTATCTGGCTGCCTTCATCCGTGAACGCGCAGACGATACGGACATACCCGACGGTTTGCCGCCCACCTTTGGCGACTCGGGAACTGCAGAGCCACAACATTGCAAGCATGCTCGGTCAGCCGCGGCAGGGGCTGTTGGGGACACTCGCTGTTCTACAGGCGTTCGGTTTGTTAGGGGGAAGGGGTGAGAACAGCATTGCAGAGGCGCAGGCGACGGTAGGCATGGCGGTTAAAGCTGAGGTGTTCTCGCCGCAGTGGGTGGAGGAGTACTCTGGAGACAAGCTGGGGTGTGATCTCGGGAGAGGGCTTTACACGTGGAGACCCGCCGGCTTCGGGAGCAACATAAACAGTGAGTCTACTCGTCGTATAGTTGTGGGAGATGCTGGCCGTAACGCTCAATACCCCAACGCGTATCATATTCCATGAGATTCGACCCTATAGCAAAAGCTGATACGTTACTGTAGATGTAGCCCATGATGGTCATCGATTTGCATGAACTTCTGCAGGTCGCTCTGTAGGCACCCCATCCACTCTTTCTCTTGTACCCGAACTTCGCCTCTAGCTCTACCCCCGACAAACCCCCCGAACCTCGTCCTTTTCAGCAAGAGCTATTTTCCTATCTCCTACACGTGCAAACAACCGGCGAGAAATACCCGCCGTCTGCGCACCATCGCTTCCATGCTCTCGGAGCTTGTCCCGCGAAGAGCGTTGGCGTAGGACGGGATGTTCTCCGTAGCGCCTGCGTTTCTGCCAGCCGAGATATCGAAGCAGCAGGGAGTAGCGGACCTGCCGCAGCTTATCGCAGTGAGATCCTTACCCGGGCTCCACGTGACGCACTCCTCGTGTACACAGCAGAGCCTCGACTACCTCAGCTTTTATCATCCACAATTCCAGCCGCAAGCGCACGTGCCCAGGCGGTCATACACGTCCATATCATACCGCCGAAAGCACGACGAGGCCCTTTTCAGACACCGCGCGACCCTGCCACTGAGGCCTTGCTGTCTGCGGTAATAACCGCGTCCCGACACACAAACCCACTGGGTGCTACACTAGCGGTCCCAGTGACACAATTTGGTTTTATAAGGCAACTGTTTCGACTGATGGGGGCTTGCTTCACTAAGGGCCCGAATTAACGAGTATAAAATGAATTCAATTTGGAAAAAATAAAATTCAAATTCGCTTTTCATTGGTCAACACACGCACCAGCACCAAATATTATGCCCCAAGATCCTAATCTTTGGTGCTGGTGCGTGTGTTGACCAATGAAAAGTGGATTTGATTTTGTTTTTTTCCAAATTGATTTTTTTTCTTCTTCGTTAATACGGGCCCTAAGGAACAAACCGATATCGCCTGTTTTTACAGTACGTTTCGATTTAGACCTGCTGTAGAGCATAGCATTGCTTATCAAACTAGGCGTACTGTAGATTTTTTCTTGAACCAATTCATGGCGATTTAGTACATAAGAAGCTCTTCACGTTTAAGGAGCGTCCGGAAAATTGCAGGTACCTTAGTCTACAGTATGTACCCCCTATCCCGGCATGCGTTAAATGATACCTCTCCCCCGCCCTTCGTTTGCAGATACATGATCTCCGTCTTGGCCTCCGACCCTGATTCGCCCAAACGCCTCGCACGCAGTCACGATCACCGTCATGATTTATACAGTCCTCCTGGTGACCGCGGTGTACGAGGCCCGCATCGTCGGCGTATATAATTCCCCACAACGCCGACGCCACCTTACCTGCTGTTTTGCCTGCCGGTGTCTTGTCCAGCCTCACCCCTATACCTTGCCTGTTGTTTTGTTGGGGTTGCACCGTATTTCTCTTGATTGTTCCATACGCAAGGACAATTGTTTTCGTACGCATTCAACACCGCTGTTAACACACAAGCCAAATATGCAGTGGCACAAGCACGCACCCTTGCCGAAACTCCTGTTCCATGGCGAATGCATCCAAACACTGGCCGTCATCCAGCCCCGCACGCATGCTCGGATGCTCGGATGCCCGCATGCCGTCGTGGAAGTGGCGGGTGACTCACGAGTATTCTCGGTAACACGCCAACGCGAGCTAGAACACACCACAAGAGGGGTTCGATCGACGAAATTACACGTTTTGGTGAGACCGGTAAGGTACCGTGTACAGCGGAGTGTCCTTCTTCCTGACCAGCTCCTGTAGGCGTCGTACGATGAACACCATATCGGCCGCCAAGCGTCGCGGTAGAAAGCCGCACGCTTCCTCTGGCAAGATACCTTCCTGTTGTAGTAGTACTGTAGTATGGAGTGGCCGGCAATGACTGTGGGGAGTACATCTTCGCGCTCGACAGCAAGATCCGGGCCAGTGTCGCGGCCTGTGACATTGACGCTTGCAACGGGGGGAAGGGGCGTGAGCACGGTGATAGGCCACGACAAATAAAAACACGACCTGATTTTCCCTGGAATTGAACGCGTTTTTTCTTCAGTCTATCACCGATACACTCCAACGCGAGGCCACCCTTATCTACCCCTTCTACAAAGGACTCTCTACCAGCCAGACGTATTCCGTGGGCCTGGGTATCCTTAGAATCGTGATTACCGCCCTCCGCCTCATTTCAAAACATAGTATACCCGGCAGACGTGAAAATAGTACAGAGTGTCCACTATATATCTAGCCCGTTGGGACCCTACGAACGTTATAGTCTAACATCTGGCTTACCTTGACGATAACCTGACTGTGAGTTATGCCGATCTATGTATTGGCGAGTATGCGGACGTTAAACGTAACGCTATGCTGCTCTGTGTATTGAAGCCGAGTATGCGGACGTTAAACGTAACCGCGACTAGTTCCTTAGCTATGATCCTAGCCTCATACCTGAGCGTAACCTCCCGTTCTACCCTCCATATCCTCCGCCATACCCTCCTCTTTTGTCGATCTTATAAGATTCCCCCGCTCCATCTTCTTAGGCCCAGCCCAATCCATGTCAAACATTTCAACATTTCAACCGGTTGGGGGCAGCAGTCCTAACGTTCTTCGACGCCCACCTCCCTGTTAACCTGAGCGTTTACTCGCGTGGGCCCAGCTTCTCTTGTCCT
Organism: Saccharina japonica; assembly: GCA_008828725.1. NCBI lineage: Eukaryota > Phaeophyceae > Laminariales > Laminariaceae > Saccharina > Saccharina japonica. The sequence continues at coordinate 23,997 of MEHQ01003624.1, forward strand.
CTCTCCACCAGCTACACGATTTCCGTAACGATGACTGACACGACACTGCTGCCGCACACCCAGATGACCGGGACCCCCCCCTTGCACTATGTAGGCGTCAACAAACATAACCCTTGAGGAGACATTGAACAATGCATATATCTATAGCAAATCCCACGAGGTATCGACAACCTCACAATCCGGTACGCCTACTGGTGTACTACACTGATTATCCAATGCCTCCACAAAATTATTTTGCGCACCCAACTTGTGCAAGGGGAGGGTCCCGGCCGCCTGTGCAGGCAATGCTGCCGCGGAAACAGACGCCGCGAGGAGGGAAACTTCCACTGTGTCGCTGGCCATCGCCATCGACTCGACCCTGCCCGCGCGTTAGGTCGGTGCGCGAGTAAGGTCGGCGCCACACTCCTCTCGGAGTACTGGCACGAGTGGGGGAAACCGCAGCAGGCCCGAACGTCGCCCCGATCGAGGAGAAGCGGAGGGAAGCCACGAACGTATAAACGTGCTACAGTACACGAGTGTGTTCGTGGTATTCAGCACATCACCCCAAGTGGTCTATACTATGTTTACTGTCTTACTTCTGTCATTCCTGGCGAAATTCTAGCACGCCAGAGACCCTGAATCCCCCTCACCGGAACGCGCGTTTACGGGCAATGGTACGTGTGGCGGACGCGCGACACACACGTAGAGCCAGAAGCGATGTAATGTACCATAGAAGATGAACGACACGAAAATATATACAGTAGTCATAAAGGTTGAATGTAGGATTGGGAACGATCAGGTCTGGGGGATAGGGAGCTGTGTATATATTGGTCAAACCTAGAGCGTTTTTTATTATTATGTGTTCGGGCTGAACTTGATCCAGTGTAACCCTGTTACGTCGACCCTAAAGCGTGGACAGTTCTTACGCGAGCAGATGAGAGGTTTCAGAAGCTCGGGAAGACCGACACAAACCAATCATAACCGTGGTGTTACATATCTTGACGTACAGCTCGGAGTCAACACCAGCAGGCGGAGAGGAAACTTACAGAAACATATATCTATCGCCGAATGCCCACCAACCTCGATAACTTTGGTTTGAATCCAAAGTATTTCGCACCGGATTTTTCACCCCGTACACCCTTCGACGCGTGCTGTCATACGATAAAGGTATAGGGTATACCTTTTTTTGGCTTAAACGTTTTCTGAATGATCAGATCGGGCTCATTAACCCAAACCCGTCTGACTTTCATTCTTGTTTTGCAGCATTTTTCATTGTCTACTCAGTCCACGGGATTGGTCACCAGGTACGAGCACTTTTGTTTCCCTCCAAAACTATTTTTTGACGTTCTATTAGTATGGAGCTCCTCAAGTGACTACCCTCAGAAGGCAAAAGCTTATCATAATGGTGCACCTCTACCGTAGCATGCGTCCTACGGTGAACTTCTACCGTGCCATAAGATTGTTGTTTTTCAGGATGCGCATTTTGGTCTCAAAGCTCTTGTTGAGTTTGAGGTCAGACACTGCACGGTTGGTGGCCAGACCCTCCCACCCTGGATACAGCGCCAATACCTCGGTCGAGAACGATCGAGCTGGTACCGCCACCAACTACGGTGTGTGTGATTATCAACTCCTTCTCTGGTGTTTCAGCGTGACCATCATGCCACTTGCTGCCAACTTCTCCGCTAAAAAACAGACTTGCTGAATTCTTGGGTATACGGCCTAGTGGTGGAAGGGTGGAGCGATCTTGCCATAAAGGTGGACAGCACCCAGCTGCCAGAGCTAGAATGTTCCCTGCAGAGCGGGGGGCTGGCGTCACGTGGATGGAGCTGCCTGTTCAGCAGCATGCCGCACGTGTGCACTTTCAACTCAACCGAGGTCAGCCTTGGGAACTATTTCCCACTACTACTGTTACGAGGTGCCATAGTAAATAGGACCAAATATTGTTACAGTATTAATAGTAAAAATAGGTAAATATAGAGTTTTTTTCCTGTGCCGTAGGTCCTATTTACTAGTGTTTAATATAGCCCCCCGTAGTAGGACTGCACTCAGACACAGTGCCAATCTGGCTGGGGCGCGCTGTCTGTTGTGGGTTCAGCTATGACAAGGCCGGGTAAGTCAACCTCGAGGAAATTTGACCTTTTCTTGCATCGTCGAAACAACACGTGTTTTGGAAGCAGATGTGGAAACGGCACTTGATTTCGGCAGGGGGTTCGGGCGAGGACCAGCAAGAGGCGGACAGGATCTCGCTGTCGCTGGACGTGATTCGAAAGGCCGACCTTTCCAAAACGTTCCAGGGGTTGGACATCAAGCAACGCGTAGCTAAGGCAGTAAGTGCCCAGCTTTCCTGAGTGTTTCATTCCCGAGAGCGCGTGCTTTGGCGACGTTTTCCACTATGGATAGTTGACGAAACGGGGCGCTGAAGAACTAGTGGCGCGCGCTGTGCCTGTAGCGGGTTGCATTGAAGTGTCCATTGCTTTGGAATGCAACGCATTCGTGGGCTGTTCTCGAACATGCTGGCTCTTGTTTTGTTGAAATTTGTGAGAAAGGATGACTGCGGCACAGTTGTACCTGGTATTAACCCTGTGGTGGTGAATTATGTCAAGAATCACACCTACCTATACATTAATGGATCGTACATTCAACGCATAGGGAGTCCGATACGTTAATGCACACCGAAAGCCCCGAGACATTCAGCGTGAGTGCGCCGGTTGCTAGATTTTGTGTGGTTGAGCTAACGAGTTTTGCACCGTAATGTTGTGAAAACCTACAGGTAATAGGCAGGTGTTCAGTCAGTCGTGCTTGTGTTGTGGAAGCATAGTTGCCCGCCAGGTGGTCAGACCAGCCGTTATTAATAGTACTTCCTACCCTTAGATCCAAAGCGAAAACGACAATCCTCTGTATCTGCGGTATACCTGGTATGCATAGTATGCATAGTAGAGGCCCCAGAAACTGAGACTTGGTGCCGTCCGGTACCGATGCCCACGCACGTCGGAGGTACTCCCTCTACCGGATAGAGGCGTGCTGCGATAGAGGTGGAGGTATACCGTTTTTTGGCTAAAACGTTTTCTGGATGACCTATTAAAGTATTAAAGTATTAAAAGCTCCTTTACCCAAAATGATCGGAATTTCATGCTTGGGCCATGGGATCGTTTAAGTCGGGTATCATACGTCATAGTACTTTTATTTTTTCTCCAAGATCCGTTTTTATTGGGTGACTTACTAGTAGTATAGATTACTTGCTGTTAGTATAGACCTCCTCAAGTGAGGAGACTTAGGAAAAAACAGGGTGCTGCACCTCTACCCTAGCATGCGTAAAACCATAGCATAACCATAACATAACCATAACATAACATAACCATAACATAACCATGACATAACCATAACATAACCATAACATAACCATAACCCTGTGTCGAAACATAGGGGATACATGTGTTTGGGGTTGTGATTACTACTATTATACTATACTACTATTATACTACAATAGCCCACCCCGTAAAACGGGTGTGATACGAGAAACGGGTGCGAGTCGTTGCAGCCCGATTTCAAAACCGAGACGGTCAACGGCCTCGGTGGTGTATCGGGAAAATGGGACAGGAAATAAATGAGGGTGTTCACAAAATCAGGGTGTTCGGGTGGGTATCACCTGTCATAGTTCAACGCACAGCGCATCCGAAAAGTAGACAGTTTTTGTAGGCCCTGGGGGAGATGTCAGCTATAGATAGCCGTCGCGGTGTGGGCGTCATCGGTAGGGACCGTTTAAGGGGGGGGGGGGGGGCGTCAGGTTATATGCCATATGACGCAGGTAAAAACTAACATTTCATCGAACAGACGGATGTATGGACTGAGACAATCATGAACTCCAAAGTAGATAGCACAGTTGACACTGGGGATTAGCTCCAAACAGGCGATCAAACGTTTCGCGATTGTGCGTGCCCTGAAGGCGATTGGTCCACTCCGTTGATTGAAAACTTTTGGGAGCTTGCCTTCGGAACAGAATCTCGGCCCCTAGTCCGCACTCCGTCATTGCGCAGGGGTTATTTCGTGGGTTGGTCACATAGGGATGCAGGAAAAATCCGCGCGACTCTGTTTGAGTATGGAGTTCAAAGTCTGCGTGTAGTTGGTGTGCAGCCAATGGTCCCTCCTGGGCAATTGTGCCGTCCGCGTCCTTACGGTAACTTTAAACCGTCGACGAACTTGCCACTTACAGTAGACGCGTGCTACGATACAAGTAGGTATACCGTTTTTCGGCTGACACGGTTTGTGAATGAGCTAGTAAAGGCTAAAGGCTCCTTCACCCAAAACCGTCGGAATTTCATTTTTGTTTATTACAATATTTGCTTGTTTTTTAGCAACGCCATGGGGTTGTTCGTCGGGTAGCAGCTTTAATTTTCCTCCAAAATTATGTTTTGGGTGAGGTACGAGTATAGAGCTCCTTGAGTGATAAGTGACCACCCTCAGAAGGCAGTAACATGGTGCACCTGCATGCAGGCTACCGTAGCATGAGTCCTGACTGTTTTGGCCTGTCACCAACAAGCGCCATGGTTCAGCATGTAACCCCCCCCCTCCCCCTGTTACGACGCAGGTGATGGCGAAGCTCCTGTGGAGTTACATGACCCCCTGGCTTCGTAAGGACGTGCGAGTTGTGGCTAATGTCAGGGAGACGTTCGAAAGGTCACCCTTCATAGGGATACACGTTCGACGCGGAGACAAAATCAGTGGAGAAGACCACATCAGTTTGAAGAAGAGCGCGGAGGTAATTACGACGGAAACTATTTGTCGTAGAAGGTAACTACGACGTTTGCTGCCGCAGGGGTGCGCTCACCTATGTGTAGACGCCTCGCTTAAAAAGCCCGATCTACGAGTATACAGCCCACCCCAAAAACCACAACGTTCGAAAAAACTTGCACGAAAACCTGAGAGTCGATGAGCAACCCCACGGGCTACTATTAATAATATAGGTGCAGCAAAACTATTACGGAGGACCATAGTAAACACTAGTAAATAGGATCAAATATTGCTAGTAAAAACAGATAAATATATAGGTTTTTGTGTATACCGTAGGTCCTATTTACTAGTATTTACTATGGTCCCCCGTGATAACAACAATTCGTGTGTACTAACCTTCCGTTTTCCCCTTTCCGACCGCGTGCAATGTTTCCCTCAGGCATACTTGGCGGCAGCGGTGCGTTACCTCGATCAAGAGGCTAACGGAATCTCAGTGGACGACATCAAAGGCATATGGGTGGCCTCGGATGACGCTACCGTGGTGGACGAGGTTCGCACCCAAGCCCACTGGTACTTCCCAAGCGTACTCAGCGAGGATATTGTGTATGTCGCCGGTGGGGTACCTGGGGCCGTCCAATTTTCGAGCGTGACGACGGAATCTAAAAATCAGGTACTGATTCACGGTGCTTTTGAGGCCCTCTCTTCATGCTGCAGTACCACTGTAGTGATACGATTGTATCGACGTTCTCGCCCCCCCCTACAAGTACGTCCCAATTGTTCGACTTCGATACGTACTCGATACACGTCAGTGCTTGACATTTGTTTCGGCGCATCGTTACGCCACGTAAGGCTTAGGCCAGGGACAGAGGCCCTGTGCCGGCTACTCCACTTGTTTATTCCCCTAGTATATCCGAAAATCCAGATGGACCAACAAAATATACTCAAACCAAGCGTGCACCTACATTTTCTAGAGTCAGGAAGCCTCGAACACGCGAATACACCCACCCCAGAGTCTCGTAAATGTGCTTTCTGCCGAAGATGAAAACTCTACGATCCCCTATCACTTCGAATATCACTGGAGCCTCCTGGAGAAACCCCTCGTGTCGTCGGAAAGTACAACCGGCACTCTAATGTTTATCATCCAACATAGAACACCCATATCCGATATAGAGGGCAATGGATCGAACCCACGAAAACAGACCAACGCCGATGCCTTCGCCTGCTGTGCGATCCGTGAAATCCGTTGGTCTTTCCACCCGCCTCCCCGGCCCCTCGGCGCTCGATGCTCATGTGCGCCATTCGGAAGGAGTACGCGTCTTTCGTTTACCTGCTGGCGGACCTCGAGCAGCTGGCGGCGGCTGACGTGTTCGTGGGCACTTGCTCCTCCAACGTCGGAAGGCTCGTGATGCTGCTCAGAGATGGCCTCGGCAAACAAATTAACTCGGGCATCAGCCTGGACGAGCAATGGAACCCCAGCAGGAGGCGTCGCCTTGCGCTGGACTGATTACACTCGCCTGCATTATCTTGTATCCATCGCTGCACTTGAAGGCGTCTTGCGTTGGCTTTTGGTGGAGGCGTCACACCTGATTTTCGTTATGTACCGTTTCGATATACCGCTGACCCCCTAGTCGACCGCAGGGATCGGGTATTTAAGTGTGACAAAGCTCGTGCGATCTGTGCGCATACAAATTCCGCGATACCGGCCACGTTAATACTAGGGTACACAAACACCGGCATGATAGGTATATCAAGTCCGCGGGGGGGGGGGCTCATGCATTTATCTTCTTGTATAGCACGAGACAACGTCACATGACAGAATATCATCCGCCCGTCGATAAAGGATTGTACCGAGATTGTACCGACGAGATCTTCGAAGATATTATGTCACAGTTGTACAGCAAGACGAGACGAGTACAGCATGACGTAGATGAAACGGCTATACCTCCATGTAAGATAGTTACGAGTATTTATTTGTAAATACAGGTTGGACAAGGCCTGTCACCCACATCGTCCCCCAATGTTTGAACGCCTCATGAACCCAGTACAGCGTTCGAACGCTCTTGGACGGAGACACAGGCTAACGGGATATCTAGCAATTAAAAGTCGTTGTGCGGTAGTAGTTGATGTACAAATTTTGCATGTGTCCACCAACTGATGAGTCATGTCACCCCCTACGTACGTAGTGGGCCACGAGCTTGTATGGGCATAGCAGGATTTCTACAGGTGTGTCGTATGATACGATGAGTAAGATGTAAATGTACCATTCTCACGCACACCTTTTGTAAAGTGGTGTGCTGTCCACGCTACGAGTAATCATCGTACAACGAAGAAATTTCTACAGTAGTTCTGCCGTCGGACGCGTGCTACGGTAGAAGATGGCACTTTTTTTGGCGGAAACGGATGCGTGCTACGATAGAGATAGCACTTTTTGGCTGAAATAGGTTCTGAATAATCGAGCCCCTGAACCCAAAATGGGGGACTGTCATTATTGTCATTGTTTTGTTGCGGTCTTAGTTCATCGGATAGCGCTTTTTATTTCCTGCAAAACCAGTTTGGGGCGGGGTATGCACCTCTCCAAGTAAGGAGCTCCAGAAATAACATGGTGCACCTCTATCGTAGCGTGCGTCAACGTTTTCTGGATGACGGGGCTCCTTAACAAACAACTGTCGAAATTTCATTCTTGTGTTGCAATATGTTTAATTTTATCGTTAGGCTTCCTTAGGCCAAGGTTTTGTTCGTCGGGTAGCACCTTCCTTTCCCTCGAAAGTGTTCTTTTTGGGGGGAGCTATAGAGCCTCCACGGGTGACCACCTTCACAAAAAAGCATGGTACAGCACCTTTACCGCAGCATGCATGCGTCGTCGACGCTAAAGACTGGTGCTGCGGTAGGGGAGTCATGGATAGGTGTTTGTTTTTTTTTACCTGCACAGAGCCAATCGGCCGAGTAACTGCTTTACTACGTTGTACTCATATGTTTTTTTTCTGTTTTTTTGTTGTTGTTATATATGCGCCGCCATTGGAAGTTTTGTTACGCAACAACGCCAGCAAACTATGCTTAGGCCCAGATTTCTGCTAGATTCGGAGCCACTCGTCCGAGTGACCAAAACCCGGTAGTGAAAATGTGGGTACCCCCTCCGGTCCAAATAAATGTGAGTACGGGCTTACAGTATATTCGAGTTGAGGGCTGTAGAAAATTCTTCTTTGTATGAGTGGTCTGGGCAACACGCCAGGGATCTGGGATGCAGGCTTAGGGGCAGCCTGGCGAACGATAGGATGTGACTAGACGGGGGGCACGTCTCATCGTGTACTCGGTCGGGTGATCTCGGGATGCTATCATCGATCAGGATTCTCCCGTCGACGAAGGATTGCATCGAGGTCTGACCGACGAGAGATCTGACGTCACAGCTGTACACCAAGCAGAAAATATTACTGTAGTGTATTATGACGTAAGATATACATGTATGTAGATGGAACGGTTGCACTGCTGAACCTCTTTGTGATATATTTAATACGAGGATACCTTTCTACATGGCAGTTGGACGAGACCTACCTGTCACCTGTCACCTACAATATCCTTATCAGTTATTACGCCTACATACGCACAGTAGTACGTAGTGACGGTGACGTCGTTTTGGATCTTGAAAACTACTACAGTACTACTGCTGTATTTGTCTTCTTCAGTATGCCCCGTGAAGTACCGGTTATCTCGAGCGCCACCCGGCCTCTGGTGACCGTGCGGCCGTGCAACTGCTGCGCCACGCGGCGGTTCTCGGTGTCCCTAATCAAAGAATGAGCGTGTCGCTCAACAAATGCGGGAAACAGACATACCTTCGAGGCTCAGAGAAGGTGAGGCTGTCCTGCCCTGTATCTATGCACACCACACACGAGTACACCTCCGATAGCCACCTTTTCCGATATATGTATCCATGTTTTAACATCGGAAACGTGCTACTCGTAGGAAAGGTGCGATCGAAGTATCATATGATATCTCACACAGCTTGCAAAGATGAGTTTCGACGAAATCATAATTATCACAGCTGTTGTATTTATTTTTTACTAGCGGTACAGCCACGGCTCCGCCCGTGGCGCTAGCCCTGCGTTGTCCATAGTAGTATGTGAATTCCTGGTGTGGTACATAGTACTCGCATTAACAGTGTGCTTTAATGTACCACTCTAAACCGAAAAATTAGAACCACCATGCGGGGCCGTATCGACCCGGGGGTGTCTGTTTTCGTCCCCGGGTCGTTGTAGTTGTAGGTGTCCGCAAGGATTTCTGATCCGGGGATGGGGCGGTATCATCCCCGGGTGCGGCTGGACCTCGCCATTGCCCCGAGGGGCACCTCTCGCCGCGCGCGGGCTCCATGAGAGCCAGCCAACCCTAGATCAGCCCTTGGTATTGGGGCTTCCACACCGTGCGGGGCGGTATCGAACCGGGGGGCATCCGTTTTCGTCCCCGGGTGGTTGGAGTTGTAGATGTATGGAAGGATTTATGATCCGGAGATGGGACGTTACCATCTTCGGGTGCGGCGGGACCTCGCCGTTGCCCCGAGAGGCGACTGTCGCAGCGCGCTGGCTATATGAGCCCCAGCCAAATCAGCAATCAGCCAACGGAGTTGGGGTTTCACACCTTGCGGGAGTATCGACCTGTGGGATGCTCGTACTCGTACCCGGGTTGTTGGAGTTGTAAATGTTTGGAATAATTTAATATTCGGGGATGGGACGGTATCTTCCGCGGATGCGGTGGAACCTCGCCGTTGCCCTGGGGGGCAACTCTCACCGCGCGCTGGCTTTATTAGCCCCAGAAAAATCATCAGCCGCGGTGTTGGGTTTCCACACCTTGCGGGACGGTATCGACCCGGGGGGTGTCTGTTTGCGGCCTCGGATTGTTGGGGCTGTAGATGTATGGAAGGATTAAGTATCCGGGAATGGGAATCTATCATCCCCGGGTGCGCCGAGACCTTGCCGTTGCCCCGAGGGCCCGAGGGGAAACTCTCGTTGTGCGCTGGCTCTATGAACTCCAGCGCCCCAGGCAAATCAGCAATTTGCGAATGGTGTTGAGTTTTCCACGCCATTCGGGGCGGTATCGACCCGGGGGGTGTCCGTTTTCGTCCCCGGGCTGTTGGAGTTGTAGACTTATGGAAGTCGCCCGGGGATGGGACGTTATCATCCCCGGGTGCGACGGGACCTCGCCGTTGCCCCGAGGGGCAACCGTCGCTGTGCGCTGGCTCTATGAACTCCAGCGCCCCAGCAAAATCAGCAATCAGCCAGTGGTGGTGTGGTTTGCACACCTTGCGGGGCGGTATCGAACCGGGGGATTTCCGTTTTCGTCCCCGGGCTGTTGGAGATGTAGAGGAATAGGAACATTTACGATCCGGAGATGGGACGTTATCATTCCCGGGTGCGACGGGACTTCGACGTTGCTCCGAGGGGTAACTCTCACCGCACGCTGACTCTATGAGAGCCAGGCAACCGTAAATTATCCCGTGGCGTTGGAGTTTCCACACCTTGTGGGACGGTATCGACCCGGGGGCATCCGTTTTCGTCCCCAGGCCGTTGGAGTTGTAGATGTACGGAAGGATTAATGATCCGGGGATGGGACCGTATCGTCCTCGGGTGCCGCTAGCTCCCTGAGCCTCAGCCAATCAGTGATCAACTGATGGAGGTGGGGTTTCCACACCGTGCGGGGCAGTGTCTACCCGGGATATCGCCATTTGTGTCCCCGGTTGATCGGAGTTGTAGATATATGGAGGCAGTTATGATCCGGAGATGGGACCATATCCTCCCTGGGTGTGGCGGAACCTGAATGGCTCTTTTCAGCACCGATGTTCTAGAAAGAGCGAGCGGTCACTGGCGCGCATTTAAGCAATCAATCAGCAACCAATTAGCCGCCAGAATAGTAATTCAGAAGTTGTAAGCCAGCAGCTAGGCTGGGTAGATGGCTGTCAGAACTGCGTCGGAATTGTGCCACGGCCTCAGCTCGGCACGGCATGGGACCCGGTGTTCTGCAGGTTGTGCCACCCAGTCTCCCTACCCATGGGGCGAGGTGGGGCTGAACCGCTCTGGATAGCGCTACCCAATCACAGACAGACAGACAGACAGAATAGCATCTTATATAGAGAACTCTCCAAAAAAAGGTGGTCGTTTTATGTGCAAATCTTGGGCGCAGAGTATACCGGCCCGGCTGACGTGGCAGTGTGATCAACCGTCCTTGAAATCATTTTGTTTCACCGTCGCTGAAAGCGCAGAGAAAGTTGGTGTTGTGAAACGCATAAACTTCATGAACACAAATAGAAAATTCTGGAGTACGCGTAAAAAACAAAATCCCGACACCCCCTAATGTATCCATGCTCGAGGCCCAGAGAGGAGGGGGATGCTAAAACCAAGTCTAAAAGTTTTGAAAAACAACGTTTTTGGTAAAGTCGTTCAGAAATCTCACCCCACTCGTGCGTTTTTCATTATGACCTGTTTAGGATTGTGTGTCGTTTTGTCTTTTTGTCACGCGCCAAACTTCACTGAAAGTCGCCGAGCAGCAGGTATGTTGAAACGCTGTGCCCTGTGCGGGATAAAGCAAAAAAACATCAAGAACAATAATAAAACACCAACAAAGTTATATCAGCACAGCACCCATCTCAGCTGACCAGCCGACGAAAGGCCACACGAGTAAAGCAACCCAGGGGTCTTTCGACCGTTCCGGTTCGTGCATTCAAGCCCGCAGGAAAACCGTTTCGAGATGCTGGCGAACTGATTGGTAGGAGGCTGCACGCCTGCACCATCTGATTGGACAACATATCAAATCTGCAACCCAGCCTCCCGACAGCCTGCCAGCCACTACGCACTCCCCGAATGGAGGGGATGTTGAACTATCAACATATTTACACAGCACGGGTAGCAGTGGCCATGTGGCGGGCCTCGCTCCAGGCCATTGCCCCCCAAGGTTGCAGCACAAACCTAGAAGCTCCGCTGCGCTGCTCTTAGAAAAACATGCGGCCATCTTCGAACGAGCTCCCATTAGGACACCTCTACTGCGTGGTAAAATAGTGTAGGTATAGGTACGTGGGAGGATTTATGATCCGGGGATGAGACCCTATCCACCCCGGGCGGTGCTGGCTACACGAACCCCACCCAAACAGCGAGGAGCGAGGAGCCAGAGTGGGGTTGGGATTTCCACACCGTGCGGGGCGGTATCGACCCGGGGGGTCGTCGGTTTCGTTCCCGGAGTGTTGGAGTAGTAGATGTATAGAACCATATATATACAAGCGCTAAAATCGGCGCGCTTCAAGCGCCTTAGTTTTTCTGACTGGGCTGCGCCAAGCGAAGGCTGTAGATGGTGATCCGTGTGGAATGTAGAACCATTCAATTAAAAAATAGGTCTACTAGCTGGTTGGACGAAAAATGGAACCTTCTTGCTCCCATTGGTGAGGAACGCCGGCTTCACGAATCTCAACCAACCAATGGTCTACCCGAAGCAGGGGTTTCCACTCCCTAAAGAACGTTATCGACCTGGGGGGTTCACAGTATTTGTCCCCGGTGTGTTGTAGTTGTAGATGTGGAATCTGGGCACGGGACCATCTATATCCTCCGCGGGTGGCGCCGGCTGAATTTTCGAGCCCCAGCCAATCAGTGATCGACCTGCAGGGCTGCAGGGTTGGGGTTTCCATATTGTGCGGGGCGGTGTCGACCCGGGGGGTTGATATTTTTGTCCGCAGTGTGTTAAATTTTTAATTGTATGGATTTTGTTTTATGATGCGGGGATGGTAAGTTATCTTCCCCGGGTGGCGATGGCTCCCCAAACCTCAGCCAATCAATGATAAAGCCAGTGGAATGAGGTCTCCACACCGTGCGGGGCGGTACCAATCCGGGAGATCATTGTTTCGTCCCCGGTCTGTCGGAGTTATAAATGTGTGGAAGGGTTCATTATCCACAGATAGGCTCTTATCCTACCCGCGTGTGGCGGAACCTCAAAGATGCCCCAGTCAATCAGCTATGAGCCAGTGGGATTTGGGGTTCCACACCGTGCAAGGTGGTATCGACTAGGGGGATCACCGTTCTCATCCCCGTTTTGTCGGATTTGTAGATGTACGGACGGATTAATGGCCCGCGGGTGGCAATTTACCCTCCCTGCGTGGCGCTGCCTCCATGAACCTCAGCCACTCCAGTGATGGAGCCAGTGGGGTTGGCGTTTTCATATCGTGCGGGGCGGTATCGACCCTAGGGATCACATATTGCATACCCGGTTTGTCGGAGTGGCAATGTATGAAAGGATTATTTTTTCCGGTGATAGGACCTTATCGTCCCCGCGTTGGCATACCTTCAAAGCAATCCCAGCCAGTCAATGGTATAGCCAGTGGGGTTGGGATTTCCACACCGTGCGGGGTAGTGTCGACCGGGGAAACTCGATTCTCGTCCCCGTTATGGTGGATTTAATATGTACGGAGGAATTTATGATCCGGGGATGGGACCTTGTCGTCCCCGGGTGGCGCTGGATTCCGTTTTTAGCCCCAGAAAAGCAGCGATCGGCCGGTGGCGCTGGGGTTTCCACACCGTGCGGGGCGGTTTTGATCCGGCGTATCATTTGTTTTCGTCCCCGAGTGGTTGGAGTTGTAGAGATCCGGAGGGATTTCCGAACCGAGGATGTGGCCCTATCGTCCCCGGGTGCGGTGGGACTGGGGGGGTCTCTCCGAGGAAAAACTGCCGTCACGAGCATCGCGGCCCCTCATTGGCCGAGGGCGGGCGGGGGGGGTCGCTCGACCAATGGGTGTCGGGCTCGGAAAACGCGGGGATGGAGCCCATATATATGCCTATTATATTGTTCATATATGATCCGGGGATGGAACCTTCACCTCCCCGGATGGCGCTGGCTCCACAAACCCCAGCCAATCGGTAATCAGCCAGTGTGGTTGGGATCTCCAAGCTGTGTGAGGCAGTATCGACCCGGGGGCCCACCGCCTTCACCCCCGGTATGTAGGAGTTGCAGGTGTAGGAAGTCATTTTTGATACGAGGATGGGACATTATCCTCCCCCGGGAGGCGCTGGCTCCGTGAAACCCCAGCCCATCCGCGAGGAACCAGTGAGGTTGAGGTTTCTACGTTGTGCGAAGCGGTGTCGACCCGGGAGATCGCCGCTTTCGTCCCCGGTTTGTGGCAGTGTATATGTATAGAAGGATTCATGATCCGGGGCTGGGGCCCTATTCTCCCCGGGTGGAGCTTGGGCTCATGCTGGCTGTATGGCTTCTAAAAGAAGCCAGCAGCTTCTAGCATAAATCTGGTCAATGTGTAGAAATGGATTTGAATCAATAGGATGCCTGTATCTGAACATCACTGTACATCCAGCAGCAATGCTGGCTTTAATTCTGCCTCGGAGATCCCCTCGGGATTGTCGGCAATGCTCAACACGCGACGACCACGGCTCGGCGGTATTCCCCCCGGGTGGCGCTGGGGCTCATGACTTCTAAAAGAAGCCAGCAGCCTCTAGCATGGATCTGGTTAATGTGTAGAAAAGGGTTTGCAATAGGATGCCTGTATCTGAATATGACTGTACATCCAGCAGCAATGCTGGCTTTAATTATGCCTCGGAGACCCCCTCGGGATTGTCGGCAATACTCAACACGCGACGGCCACGGCTCGGCGCGGCATGAGACCCAGGAATTTCGCCAATGGGGCAAGGCGGGACAAAAAATGCTCTGGGTCGTGAGAACGTGCTGGCAGGCAGACAGCCATACTAACAGTTTTTGAAAATAAGGATATGACGAGTATCAATATCACAGTATTTTTCAGTACTTTAACCAGTGCTAGTACGAGTGTACCAGGTACCTAATTATGCTGCTGCTGTAGACTGCAGTGTGCTGTAGATAGGTGTGGTGCATCGGAGGCCAGTATTAGTACCAGTATAATATGCGGGGCCCGTAAATAGAGCTGGGTACTCCACATTGTAGATGAAGATATTTCTGGGAGTATGACTTGGCTCCATATATTATACTTGTACGGACACGTACTGGGACCATAAATAGCTAAAGAAAACGGTGGTGGGGGGGGGGCGGAGGGTGTTATAGCTCCCCGGTCTATGGTGCCCAGTTCCGTATTCATGGTGCTCGTTCGATGCAAGGGTGGCTGCGACGACCTTTTTGTTTTCAATCAGCGATTTTTGACCGTTTACGATTCGCGCTTGACGCTCACGGCCTCCGGTGGCTCCTGCGGAGGGCTATTTATGTGTCTGCACCTTGTGGTTGGGAGCAGGGTGCCAAATGGGATCATATCCGGGTGGGATCAGGTTCGGGTGGAATCAGGAGAGCAAACAAGGGCCTGTTTAGGGCCTGTTTTTCCCCGCCTTTTCATGGGGAATATTCCCAGAACGTTCTCCATGTATCTACTCGTACAATGGGGGAGACTCTACTGCGTAACTAGCTGT
The DNA here is from genome assembly GCA_008828725.1 of Saccharina japonica. Classification (NCBI taxonomy): domain Eukaryota; class Phaeophyceae; order Laminariales; family Laminariaceae; genus Saccharina; species Saccharina japonica. The sequence goes on from MEHQ01003624.1 coordinate 39,107, forward strand.
AAGTTAGTGTTGTACGAGTATGGTATTTGGTTTGGAAATGGCCACAACAAATAAATGCGTACCAGTATGAATTATGATGTGGTCGAATTTTTTCTGAAACTTTATTATTTTGCCGGATTTTTTCGTAACAACTTCCGTAAATAAATGTCGGGCAAGTGCCAAAAGGTGTAGGGGGTTGAAGTTGGGGTCAGGATCAAGGTTAGGTTTAGAGTTCGGCTTAGGCTTTATTGTGTTTGATCAAAAACGTATTATCATACTTCTATTAAATACTTACTGGAAACAAACGCGGTACACACAAAAGTTCGCGTTTTTCATACGGTGTCCTGTATGTTAATTGGTTATGGACGGCGTGCCTCGCGTAGACGGCCCCCGCAGCAGTACGACCGGCAGATTGTTACAGGTTTGGGTTTCACAATCAATCATATGAAACTGTGGCCATGAACAACAGCAGGGACTGAAAAATCAAGAGGGCGGGGATTTACATGCCCCTAATCGTCCGCTCCTCCGCGACATGACATGCTCGCCCCAAGGGAGGAACGGCTACATCGTAACAGCAGTACAGCAGTACATACATACATACCTGCCAGGCTGCCTCCGGTCCCCTACCGCAGTACACTGCTCACAGCTGAATCCTTCTTGCATGCATGGATGGGTATTAGAATGATAAAAGTGACAGTAGTAGTGTGGCCGATCGTTCTCGCATGACACTTTATTTCGCTTCCCCTCCCCAATACTGCTCTGCTGTAGTAGCCCCTCTTCCTTCAAACGGTACTTCATCACGCCCGCGGCGGATTCGAGGACTGCAATCTTGGTCAATCTCGCTGGTAGGCTCGACCGAGGCTGCGGCGTGCCGTTTGGCCACAGCCTGGGACTTCAGGGACCACCCACGGGTACCCTTCGCAGCACTTCGCATGTCGTCGTCCGATACGGGGGCAAGGCGCCGTCCCAGCACTCCACATGTCGTCGTCCGATACGGAGGCAAGGCGCCGTCCCACATTTTCTCACCGTGATGACCGCCCCGCCAAGGCTATGCCCCGTCTATGCTGGCCACGAGGCTCTCTCTATCTGCTGTTGAGTGAAACGTGACACATAATAAACTCTGGGATCCTTCCGCAAGCACTCTTGTGGCCGTCCGGGCGAAACCTAGCTGCACGTAGGAAGCCACGAGCCTCTCGCTGGACTGTTGTGCGGGAGACGTACTGTAGCATATGCGGCGCCGCCCTTGCTAGCCCGGAAGTTGTGATACAACGAACGGTGGTGAGGCATACGAGTACTACTGCTGTAGAAAGAAACGGTCAAGCACAACAAGCAGGACACAGTTGATTGAATTCCTTCTTCCTTTACGTTTGAAAGGATGAGCCGTAGCCTCAAGGGTGGAGGCCGGCTGCCTCAAAGGTGGAGACCGGCGGCCTCGAGGGTGGAGACGGGCTGAGTCGCTTGAAGGCGGGCTGCGTCGCTTGAAGGCCTCAAAAGAGATGAAAGCCAAAAGTTTCGCGGGTTTCATGATTATTCGAGGGGCGTTATGGTTCGTGCCAAGAACCTATTATGGGTTGTTTTTTTTGCGTCAAGAACCGAACCGACACGCATACAGCAGTAGCTGCACGCATGGCCGAGGTGTGATTCACCACCCCAACCATCAAATCACCGCGCAGAGAAACCATACAGGTGCGGCCGAGGGCCTGGAGAGTCCACGATTGTAGGAGAGCCCACCTGGCGTGTGCGTGGAGCTGCCTGGTACGCTATACGTCGGTGTAGGCCTGTCGCCTTCGTGCAACGGTTTATCGGTCTCCGAGAACGTGAGAAGAAGAACCTAAAATTCGTACAATTGATTGTCGTTTTTACATACGTACTACAGTACTATGTCCCGAAACATAAGCACACTTTTATTTAATTTTAATGTGTAAAAGGTACTTCTATTAAGAAAAAGGGTGGTACCCAACAGCAATTATGCAATTATACTCGCAAGAGTACTCATTCGAGCTTTTTTAGTTGAGCCGCTTCTTGAAGACGCATCAGCCTGCCTGCCTCCCTGCCTGACTGACTGCCGTGGGCTGTCCCGTATACGTACAGCATACAGTCCTTTAAAGAGCCCGACCGCCTCGTCTGGAGAGTGCTTGGCATCTCGGTTGGTGTGTCCGCGGTGCCCTCCGGGACGCACTGCTGTGTCCCTCGGTGCATTGGTGTGCTGCTCGCTTGGCCGTCTCCTTGAGCATATATTTGGGGTTCGTGCAAACATGGCTTTTTGGCTCGCACTTGAGGTTTGCCCTTACATTAAGCAAGTTATTTGTGACGTGATTTTTTATCTCCCCACAGACAGGCCAGATGTGGCGATTTCCCCGCATTTCCCTGTTTTTTGTAGTCTTGGTATATACGTACAGCAGCTTCCATAGTACGAGCATTAATAACATTCAGGGGAGTCGCCAGCCAGTAGTCCTTCACGAGGAACGTAGGAAACGCGCGACCGGTGTACCAGTTTATAGTGTATCAGTACGAGTGTTGCAAAGTAATGCACTAGAGCAATGGTGTCGACCTATCGGGAGTGCCCACAGCCGATGCACCATCCTGCAGCTATTAATAGCTGCTTATAAAATATTATACGCGTACTGGTAAGATATGAACACCACACAATCATATGTGCTGTGCTGTGAGTACCACCGATTGAACGGTTGACACTCAATTTTGTAAGCTGCGCAGGCGCGCGATACGCCAGACACGCTCATTGTTGGGGCGTGCTTGTTCTGGGCCAGGTACCAGGTATTCCATTTTATGACACGAAGCCCACACGAACACTACACATAACACATAAAACAAACATTCTACGCAGCTCGCGAAGTTGAGTATCTACTATTCCATCGGTTGAAGTCACAGCTGACGTATTTATAATTATTTTATTTTATATATAGTGTTTGTGAGTTAAATCTACGATAATAATATATGTGAGTCACAGGTTGTTGGTACATTGTCAGTTGGCGATATCTACATATTATAGTAGTTGATACTACAGTAAGTTCTGTACGTTTTATGGCAAATCGTTCACGCGTGTTCTATAGTCAAGCCTCATAAATTGTGAAGAACTTCGGACTATTGTTCCTCATGGTATCATGCATAATATATACCAGGTATATAGGGAGCTGACATTGTAGATGAAGATTTCCCTGGGAACATTACTTGGCTCTCTATATAATATATGTACGCACACGTACTGCGACTATTAATAGCTAGGAAAAAAAAAACTGGTGGGGGAGTGGAGGTTGATACAGCCCCGCGGTCATTACGAGTAGTGCCCAGCTTCGTCATTATAGTGCTATTAATAGTTCGATTCCAGAGTGGTTGCGACGATCTTTTTTTCAATCGGCGGTTTTTACAGTTCGACAAATTTTGATCGTTTACGGTTCGCGCTTCGCGCTCACGGCTCCTGCGGAGGGCTAAATATATTTATGAACCTTGTGAGTGGTAGCAGGGTGCTAAATGATACCATATCCCGAGCTGGGTACCATAGACCGCGGAGCTATGATATATCACCCTCCACCCACACCGCCACCCCCTTCACTTTTTTTTTTACTATTTATACTCGTAGTCGCAGTACGTGTGCGTACAAGGTATATATAGAGCCAAGTAATATTCCCAGAAAAATCTGTCTTTACAATGTGGAGTACCCAGCTCCAGGTTCGGGTGGGATCGAGAGCTGTAGTATTAGCATTTGGTCCGACAGGATATTTCTGGGAAATTTCCAGGCTACTAATAGTGTGGTCGGGTTTGGGGTTAGGGTTATAGGGGTTCTACGCCCGTACATTGATCCGAGATGCTACACCGGACGATTTGTTAATAGTACTCATCAGGAGAGCAAACACGGGCCTGTTTAGTTTTGCCGCCTTTTTATGGGGAATATTCCCAGAAATTGGTTGTAGGCACGTACGGCCCCATACGAAGACCAAAGACCCCGCTGTTCAGAAGGGGGGGAGAGTGTTGTAATAATAATGCTTTTTAGGGGACCGGTGCGTTATTAGGGGACCGAACCGGGGATACCGCCAGTCTAAACCGGAATACAAAAACCGTTTGTGTATTAACAGTGAATCGAAATGATCCTTATATTTAGGGGCATTAGGGAACCGAGTCTGGGATTTTATCCAGGGGGTCGGTGCATTAGGGAGCTGCATCGAGCATTTTAACCGGTTTGCTACGGGACCGAGAACTGGACATGGGCTACGAGGCCGATTTTTAGTGTGCATATGCATATGTACGCTCCACATAGGTTGACCAAGCTGTCATTTATACCTGGCAAATGCAGGCACACTGCCTGGCCCTGTGTTCTAGATTTATCCTATGGATTGTATCATATTCGCTCCCGACGCGTGCTACGGTAGAGGTAGCACTTTTTGGCTGCATCGTTTTCTGAACAATAGGGCTTCTTAACCAAATTCGTCGGACTTTCACTTTTGTGACGAATAATGTTTCAGAGTATACCTCGGTCATGAGATTTCGCATCCGGCAGCACTTTTTATTTTCCTCGAAAATCCTTTGTTTCTGTGAGGTATGAGGCTCCCTAAGTGAGGAGCTCAGAAATAACATGGTTGCGCCTCTATCGTAGCGTGTATCTTCCCGTACATACTGTTATCCGAGATCCATCAGTCCAGGCTTGCGCGTGTTGCTGGTAGGTGTGGTTGCTGAAACCTTCACCTATTGGACCGTGCGCTTGGTTTACGTGACGCTTGCAGCTTGTTCTGTTTTCGGGTTGATATTACGGAGGACCATAATAAATAGGACCAAATATTGTTGGTAAAAACAGGCAAATATATAGGTTTTTTGTGTTTCCGGTAGGTCCTATTTACTAGTATTTACTATGGTGTCCCGTAATAGTATGAAATGCCACCCACATACACCTCAGATTTACTTTGCAGACGGCAAAATACAGCAGGACGGTGATCGATTAGGTTTCAGCAGTAGCAATTGAGCTTACCGAGCGGCGCACTATCCTTTATAATTAACATTTCGATACCGTGCAAATAGGGGTTGATGAAGCGACTCTTTGCATTACTTTGATCGCAATTGACCATCTATCCCTGACGTCGTTATTGCTCACGACTCAAATATGAGTTTCTATCGCACGCCAGCGACGACATTAGCATTCACCCTTTGTTAATATTCTCAAAAGTGTACACTTCCATCCTTTCCTTCGATCACATAACATGAAATTATATCAGAAACACCCTCCCTATCACTCCGCTTCCAGAATGAAGTCATATGAAGCGCTGATGATCTGCATTTCATGTTTGTCTACAAACTCGTTTCACGCAATATCATGGTACATCATGTATCATCCCCCGTCCTCCCCTTGTCCTTTCCTGCCTCCCCCCGGTCTCGAAAAGGATGCGTGGTCAATGGGCAAACGACTAAGGCAAGCAACAAATGAGTACGCCCCACTCCCCCCCTCCACCCCCCCCCCCCCCCCCGGCCCCTCCCGCCTTTCCGTCCTTTCCCCAGCACAGCCCCTTTCCTCCTTCCCCCCGCTCTCGTTCCAAACCCTCCCCCTATAGTTATACGACTACGGCCATGCAACACATGAGTACGTCACCCCCCTCCCCCCCTTCCCTACAATAAGAGTGGGTACGGTGCTCCGTCTCAAAAGGGGTGTGTGGTCGATGATCAAAGGACCAAGGCAAGCATCAAACAAGTACGTTTTTGTCGGTTTCGCGATACTTTTGCTAACATTACCCTTCAACAAGAAAGCAAAGCTTCGACCCTACTGTACTTCTGCTTTGGCGACGCCGTCAAGTTCGCCGGTGTAATTGTTTTGCGCAAGCTACAGCAACTCTGGCTCTGCATGTTGTATGCTACCAGGTATATATCCTACTCGGTGTACGTACGCCGCGTATTTTGTGGGGAGATAGATCACCCTGGGGGGGGGCAGCGTTGAGGGGTATGACATGGTGAAACCCCGGGTGGGTGCTGAGAGAGTGGACAGCGATCCTGTGGATCACACACGGGAGGGAGGGCACTTACGGGTGAGTTGTTCTTGCTCCGCATCATACCGTTGCATTCGGCAGATGAGCATGTAGATCTCTGTAAATGTCGAAAGCGCGTGAAACCATCTCAAGATACGCAATGCGCGGGTCGCGATGATCTCGCTTACGAGGGGAAAACAATCGGACGCGACGTACTACGTCGAGCATAGAGAAGATCGAGCTGCTGGGACCAGGCGGCCAGATCTACGGACAGTACATCAACCACACACACGGACACAACGACAAAACCGCTCCCGTTGGATGTATGTATTGTCCCGGTACTCTACCCACTGTTCTGTGATCACGCTCGATGTATCACTGAATTCAGGCGTGATGTAGCACATAACAAGCTGCAGAACAGCACGCTGCTGACACCAAAGACGGCGATACGGTACCGCCGTGTTTCATACGCCTGCCGTCAACCACTGAGTAAGAGTACAGTGCCGCAAAACAATCAAGCTGTTCCCTTGACATATGTAGCACCGCCCCAAGATTACTACGATCGAGTATAAAGATCCCTCACGTGTACCGTGCCCTCCGGGTACCGCTATACACTTACTTACAGTGTGGTAGTTCAAGGTCACCAGGGTAAATAGGAGAGATATCTGCAATCAAATACGTTATCGATGGCGCCGTCACGGAAATCGAACTTTGGAAATTAGTAGTTCACGCGATATACGGAGTAAAAACGACTACGGAGACTCCCCGAATATTTTCTGGGACTCTCCCTTAGTAATATCACGGGTGGTCAGACTACTTGGTAAATATGTTTCGAACATACCACCTGTAAATAAGTAAGTATTGCGTGCCAGTTTTAAGAGTGTGCCTGGTGGTTATACCTGGCATGAGGCAAGCATTGTCCCGTCACTCTTTCGACAGTGTCTGCATTTAATTGCTAACTGTCCGAAAACAAACCAAAATTTTAACAACGCATATCACGACAACTTGGTACGTGCTTCTCTACTGCTGGGTCAATGGATTACATCATGTGTCTGTCTGCTGTGCGGTGGTCAGAAACAGACCCCGAACGGCGTGTGTTTTTTGTGTGTGTACGCTGAAGACCTGCTGTAAATACACCCACCTTTATGCCTGTCGTGCCGCGCCTTTGTACCGCAGCCTGTCGCCAGGTGTCATCCGGTGGCGCCGTTAGTATGGCTGATGCTCATAATAGCTGCCGGTGTTGCGGGGGTAGCTCTGTTCGTCCACCCTGCCTACTTCTTGGGAGAGGTGAGCCGTACCGGACATAGAAAGATATAACGAAGATGGACATGCACTGCAGTAGGATAAAAGGGGGTCCATCTAACATTCATATTCCTATGGTATGGTCCATCCGGAGAAAATTATCCAAATATGTGCATATGAGCCAAATGGATAATTTCCCGGAAAACTTTACTTTTTCTCTTCTGGCCGCGGGTTGTTTCTCTCGCGCTCGGCCACGTGGCACGCAGGGGGTCCGCGTGTACACCCCGGCCCAAGCGTGGGTCCCGACCGGGCTCCGTGTCGTGTGCTCTGGGCGCTTATTTAACTTTTTCGTGGCAACGGCATGCCGCGTCAACCCTCGGCTTGCATACTCACGGCATGCCACGACATGCTGAGCAACGACTGCCGCGACAAGCTACAAACCCTACGGTAAACTCCACGGCAAACGCCACGGCAACCCCCACGCCAAGTCCCGACAAGATCCTCGGTACATGACAAGACCCACGGCAAGCCACGACGATGTTCACGGCATAACACGACAATACCCACTGCAAGCCCCACGATGAACCTCCGCGGCAGACCCCAGGAAACTGTCCACGGCAATGCTCGCGGAAACCTCAGCGGCAAGGCCCGCGGCAAGGCCCGTGGCAAGGCCCCGCTGCAAACCTCGTGGAAAGTTCCACGGCAAGTCCCACGGCAAGGCCCGCGGAAACACCCACAGAAAGGACCGTGGAAACACCCACGGAAACACCCGCGGAAACAAGGCTAGACCCAAAATGGGAACAGCGTGACAGGTGGGTCTCCAGCGGCTCCTGCGGGGGGCTGAATATATATATGCACATATGTAAAGAGCGTCAGAGTACCAGTACCAGTCCTAGGGACTAAGTCAATGACTCGCCAGTACCAGCCCTCTTGGGAGGACTCAGTCTTCAGGGCACCTGAGGCGCTGAAAGGACTGAGTCCCACCAGTCCTCAGGGTACCTGGGGTCCTGAAAGAACTGAGTCCCGTCAGCCCTCAGGATACCTGGGGGCCGGAAAGGACTGAGTCCCACCAGTCCTCAGGGTACCTGCGGGCTGGAAATGACTAAGTCCTGCCAGTCCTCAGGGCACCTGAGGGGCTAAAAGGACTGGGTCCTACCAGTCCTCAGGGTACCTGGGGGCCGGAAAGGGCTGGGTCCCACCTGTCCTCAGCGTACCAAATGGGATGGGCCCATCGCGAGGTCAAAGTGCCAAACGAGAACAGGGTGCCAGATGGGGTCTTGCCGTGGATATTGTCGCGGGCATTGCCGCGGGCCTCCTAGCCGCGGACGCGGCCTTGCCGTGGAAACTGCCGTGGGAAATTCAGTAGGGGCTTGCCGTGGAGCTTGTTGTGGGACTTGCCGTGGATCTTAGCGTGGTACCTACCGCAGTTTCTGCGGCGCGTTTTACCATCGGTCTTGCCGCGGATCGTGCCGTGGATATTGCTGCGGGTCTTGCCACGGGTCTTGCCACGGGTCTTGCCGCGGGTCATGCCATGGGTCTTGCCGCGGGTCGTGCGGTGGATTATGCCATGGGTCTTGCCGCGGGTCTTGCCCTGGATATTTGCCGCACGGATTTTTCCGCGGGTCTTGACGTGGGTCTTGCTGTGGGGAGCAATGCATGCCTTATAGGGGTGGCGGTTTATTTGTGTGAGGTTTAGACATGAGGAAGGGGCTCAATTTCTCACCCGAAACATGATTTCGAAGAATAAGGCTTGTTCGCGCAATCCGGCTACTGTAGTCCTGAAACAAACACCTGGTATGACCAGAGTAATCGCTCACTTGAGGAGCATACTAATTGTCAGTCATAGTAACTACACTAGTATAGCGTCAGAAGGCAAAAGCTAACTAGTAATACAACCCCGATAAGGTATGCCGTGGAATGAGTCTGGGGTCCTGCCGTAGAATTGCCGCCAGGCTTGCCGTGGGATGCCCTGGCAAGTATCACGGCAATATCAACGAGCACAACCATGGCGCACGTGCGGCGGCATCGCCATGGCCAATGGCAACCCATGGGCCTTGCCGGGGCATCTGCCGTGGCATCGACCGTGGCATCTGCCGTGGCATGCAACTAAAAGTTCAAACAATTATGTGCACCCGTGCCGCCGACGGCACATACATCTCTGTGTGTGCGTGTACGTGTGTGACACACCATCGCAAGAGAGGTGCAATTGAATTACCTGGATGCTGCGCAGGGGACAGGAAGATACAAGTTGACACTTCCTCCAGATATTAAGAGCAGCCGAGCTGCCACGGTACACACTACTATACGACGGCAGCACAACAGCACCAGCGCTTCAAACCCTGGCCTTTGTGGCCGCCACGGTGCTTCTGCGTTCGTCTGTTTCACCAGGAGATAAATACTGTAGTACACACATGTGCATGCACGATCGTCGCCACGTACCCAAACACATGCCGTCGAACATTCTCCTATCGTACATCATACAGTGAAACTCGGAGTAAATAGGGACGCCTGGTGATGATGCTCCCCCTTTTCAAGTTGCGACGGACACCCCCGGGATTTTAAGCCAGCCACGTCCCGAAGGGGAACCTTGTGCCGTTTACGACATGGTCATAACCAGTGATGAAAACGCTTATGTTTAGATGATACAATCATATTCGTGACCGCGAAGTCAAGCGCAATCAACGCTAAGCACAAGGAAAAAAACACATTCTGCACTAGATTCAAGTAGTTACGCGACTATGCACCAAGAAAAAAACTCGAAAAGACCGACCAAAATCGGCCAAAATCAAGTCAATTTGGGTTTAAGCAAATGACGAGTATCTCACAAAAATGATGTCCCCGAACCCCCCCCGTCAGCAAATTATCAGCACGTACTTGCCGTGGTTTTCGTTTTTTTTAATGGTTTCGCCCGGTTGGTTAACTCTTGGATCCTGGACACGAATGACCTTTAAAATCCGCTTTTTTCCCCATAGCTCCCTCAAAACATGACTATTAAAAATCGGAAATAATGCCCACAGCGCATAATAGTTGTGCGGGCCATACAGCATCCACGTATTATGCGCTTAGATTTTTCCGTTTTTGCAACTAAGAAGCGAAATAATTTAAATAATTTGAAAAAAAAACATGTCCGGGAATAGCTGCGGTCGCATGGGGGCTTTAAAGCGGTGTTTGCGGTTTTTCAACACACCACCCCACCCAGTGTAAAGTGCTCCTTGGTGCTGAAGGGGAGGGGGGGGTGTGCTCTTGTCGTGCACGGCCGTAGTCGTATGACCATAGACCCTCGGGGGGGGGGGGGGGGTCGGACAGATGGATTATACCTATCATATCAGCGTTTGCATGTGCATACTGTACGAGCAGTGCTGGCCCAAACGATATTCGGGCACATTACGAGTACGTGCAGTGCTGAGGGTGAACCGATATAGCGTGCTCGAGACGAAGAGCTGTCCGTAGGATGCAGGGGACTCTGCCAAAATAACGCATGCATGCGTAGTGTATCTGGATTATGGTGGAACATCACGGTATTCCTTGTGCTTTGGCTGGGTGACCGCTGCAAGTATATCGTCAAGTGCGAGTCTAACCACATACCAAGAGCCACCGGGGGAGAACACTACTTTAGCTGTAACATTTACCTGCTACGAAATATGTGTGTAAGTATGGTCATTAGTGTTGCGTAGCGTGATTTTATTTTCAAGCACGCCGGTATACAGCATATTCAAGGAGCTATGATAAATTTCGCACCGTCTGAAACATAGTCACGCTACGGTCACCGCCCCACAAAACAGTGTGGTTATGTCGACCTCTATTTGCCATTTGATGCTTGTACCTACCTATCATAGTTCACAACAGTGTCCTTCGCCGCCTCCCCCTGCCCCCCCATTGACAATGACTCACGCCTTCCCCACCCGCTATATTCGTCCCACCCTCTCGTTCATCGGTAGCCGCGTCAATCTGCGGTCCCAGTTACAGAAGTGGACTTCGACAGTTGGGTGGGGAAAAGAGAATATGACCAGTATAATTGCAGTGGAGAACTGGATGCAGGGACGCCTGGCACGGGAGGGTCCCATCTTCGCGGCGTACCACGTCCGTTCGAGTCAAAGAAGAGTGAGGACGATTCGTGTCTCGCCCCAAGCGTTTACCGCCACAAGGGGTGTAGTTCTCGACCAACCCGGTTTGGTGGCGATGGTTCTGCTTGCGCCGCGTATGTGTATTCTAAGCCGCTAAGTCTGCGCGATAATTAGATAAGGGTGGGCCGCGTGTAAGCCGCCGCTAAGTCTCCGCGATACAAAGGAAATGGTGGGCCGCGTCTAAGCCGCCGCTAAGCCTGCGCGATAATTAGGTAAGGGTGGGCCGCGTCTATGCCGCTAAGTTTGCGCGACAAATAGGTAAGGATGGGCCGCGTCTAAGCCGCTATGTCTGCGCGGTAAATAAACTAGGGTGGGCCGTGTCTAAGCCGCTAAGTTTGCGCGATAAATAGCTAAGGGTGGGCCGCGTCTAAGCCGCCGCTAAGTCTCCGCGATAATTAGGTGAGGGTGGGCCGCGTCTAAGCTGCTAAGTTTGCGCGGTAAATAGATGGAGGTGGGCTCTGCACTACTGGACTGTACCTTCAAGATTCTCGCACCAGGAGTTCTTATCATTTATTTTGTCACTCAGTCTTGTTCGTAGTTCGCTATTATTACTTCAGTAATGCAAGATACATATGTACTATAGAACGAGTAAGAGTATTAACGTCTACTGTAGTGGGTAGGCATAATACACGCGTACATCCGTCGTATCCACAATCTCCGCATGTGCGCAAACTACCTGCTGGGGAGTGGACAGTACTGGGGAGGGGACGAGTGTAAGTAAGTCATGTTCGGTGGGAGAGGCGGTTCTCAGCTTCGCCCTACGTCGCGCCCCGCCTATGACGGGTGCTGCGGTATCATAGGGTTTGCATTATTATGGAGGCAGCGCCTAACTTTTTACCTGAGACCCTCGCTCGATAACGCATGCTACCGTAAGGTAGAGGCGCACCATGTTTTTCCTGAGGCTTCTACCTTGAGGTCTATACCTCACACCCCAAAAAACGTATTTAAGAGAAAACTAGAACTGCTATATACGATTTAAGAGAAAACTACAGTAGAACTGCTATATACCAGATGGACAATCCCATATGGCCTAGGTATAAAATGAACAATTCTGCAACGATTTTGGGTTACTAACCCGTTAACCCTTTCAGGACTGCAGTCCCATTTTGGGGACGAACCACTCAAATTCTAAGTAATTTGTCCCCAAAACGGGACTCCAGTCCTATAAGGGTTAAGAACTGATCCGACGCATTTGGGAACAAACTACTTGGAATTGGTGTGGGATAATTACTTCAGTTCGGGATGGGTGAAGGTAAGGAGCCGCGTCATTCAGAAATCGTTTCAGCTTAAACGTGCCACCTCTATCGTAAACTGTACCATTACGTCATTAGTAAGTAATTGATAAGTCATTACTAGTAAGTCGCCCAAAAACTGATGTTGAGCAAAGATAAAGTGCAACCCGATTGACAATAATCTCAAAGCCTGCTGCTGTAGGTTTATCACGAACAATATTGCAAAGCGCTACTACTGTACAGTACCGGCCAGCTCATAAGAAACCAGAAATCGGGCTTAGGCTGACTTTCTTATTTCAGAAAGGGGTGTGTCCCACACTAAATTCGGTATAATAGCTGTCGACTTTCTTGTTTCCCCCGTAATGTTTAGGCTGAGTTTCTTGTGGGGCACTTTCTTATGGGAGGGCCGGTAGTGTACTACTAATGACTGTGATGCTATTCCAACGATATCGGGGGTTAAGGAACACACTACAGTAGTAATAGTCGGTCAGAAACATTTCCGCCCAAACGTGGTATGAAATAGCCCGCCCTATCGTGACACGCGTCGCCGTGTCTTAGGCCCGGACGGGTTCCGAAAACACAAATCGTACTTGCTGCAGGGACGAAGACAACCAGCACCCCCCCTGAAATGAAGTCGCAGACTCTCTCCTGGGGGGTGTTCAAAACGCGCCGGATCGCCCGTCGTATCAGCAAGTAACCTGTATTTCTATGTAAAGAACGAATCTTCCGCACCCCTTTTTTCACGATTGTGTTTTCCACCCACAAGGGGCCGCCGCGATATGGTCGAGGCTGCTGGAGGCCTCAAAGTACGACGACGAGTGCCTCAACCCACCGTGCGGAAAGGTGCGTTCCGTGGGCGTTGTTCGTGCAGTACCAGGTAATATACTATATGTATGGTGGCGTTGCGGGTGTTGCATACCGCGGACAGATTATCGATTCCCACTTCATGATCCACAGTAGATGGTTCTAGGCAGATATCTTCCCGCTCTTTTATGTATGATCAGTATGATCTAGCTCAATGTGCTGGGTGGGACCCGTATATTTCGTATGGTCTAGCAAGTGTTTCCTGGGCTGGGTATGTTGTACAATATGCAGATATTGCACAAACTCTCACAACGGCAGGTGGGGAACTAGATGGTACCTGGTATACATTAGATAGAAGGATAGATAGAAGGATAGATAGATAAGTAGATAGATTCTGTAGATAGATACTGTAGATAGATGGATAGATAGATGGATGGTTAGATAGATAGATAGGTAGGCAGGTAGGTAGGTAGGTAGGTAGGTAGGTAGGTAGGTAGGTAGGTAAGTAGGTAGGTAGGTAGGTAGGTAGGTAGGTAGGTAGGTAGGTAGGTAGGTAGGTAGGTAAGTAGGTAGGTAGGTAGGTAGGTAGGTAGGTAGGTAGGTAGATAGATAGATAGATAGATACTGTAGATTTGTCCCAGATGTGAAGCGTTGCCTTCGCCCCCGCCACTGATTATTTGGCAAGGCTGCATCGTCCTCCCTCTCTTCGCTTGGTTGTTCTTACAAGCGTGTTCGGCCTCTATCGGCACGAGCGCGTGAGCGTGACCCCCCTTGGACCTCGAGGCCTACCAGTCAGCCAATCCTTCTCGCTGTTTGTGCTGTATGTGCTGTATTTGCTGTATGAGCTACATGAACAATGTTTGGCCACCCGGCCAATGGCTTCCGAGGTACCACGAAAGGTGCTATCAATGAGAAACTTTCATAGATGCCGAGAAAAATCGTGGCTTGCAAGGAAGGCAGCGGAAAGGACTTGGTGGAGATAAAGTGAAATGTGTGGGAAACTTTTAGACTGGGACTGTCGTGTTACTGTAGGTTCACACCCAACTGCTTAAACTCGAGTTGTGAAATTAACGTGCTTCGAAAACAACTTCGTGGGGACAAGGCACATCATCGCCTTCTCGTTTTGGTTGTCTCGCAGGGGAAGCATATACACGACGAATTCGCCGACCTAGGAGAGGAGATGGCTCGTGTACGAGGGGCCGTGGTGGTTTGGAGGCCGGAGTTAACAAAATGCTCCAAGTTTCTGACGGCGGCGAATAAGCTAGACTTTGTCAAGACGTTGCAGTCGTACTTTCCGATGGCCAGACGATCTCTTTTCCCCAGGTAAAGCTGCCCGTTGCGGCGGTCCGTCGTCGCGGTACCAAGTCGACCGATCAGGCCATCAATGGTCTAGACGAGCGCGGTCAATTATTCAATGGATCAAATGCGTCAATCGTCTACTGTAGTAGCCGATCGGGCAAACATTTCATCACGTCAAACACACCCAGCAGCCACTCCGTCGATAGCGTCTATCAATCACGCAACCGGAGATATCTGACAATCTCGTTCGTCCGCTCGTGCCACCGCTATAACTATCGCTACCACTACCACCACCACCCACCACCACTGCCAACACCAACACCAGCACCAACACCGCCAACAACAGTAATATACTTAGACACGACGAATGTCCTGCGCCACACGTCTGTGCATACGTTGTATTGACAGGGTTATGCTGGAGCAAGAAAGGCGGAAGATTCCCGAGTCAAGCAAGGTTGATCGTTTCTTGGACGCAATCCGAGAGGGGACCGACACAGCGGGAAAGTGAGCACGAACAAGCCGCGACGCATTTTAAGCAAAAACCACACCCACGCACAAAACATGTGTTTACTACACAGTAGCTTCGCGGTCGTTCTGCGCCGGTTTGTCGATGGGATATCCCATATCGGCTGTCTGGTAACATATCCCCATGGTATGATTCACAATGGGAAATCCAATGAGCATACCATGGAATAACCTCATGGGGCATCCCATGCCTGCAGTGAGGTGTCCTATATAGCGCCCCATAGTGTGCGAATTATACAGCTATCCCATAGAATGCCTCGTGAGACGTCCTTATAGGAAACCCGATTAATTATTATGTAGATCATACTCACATCCTTGCGACATTGACACAGTGATCTGCCGACGGCTCACATGTATGCGTTATGGTAGCCAATGCCAACGTACGGTGGAGAACGAACGGCCCATCGAAGGCGACAGAGAATCCCAACGGCAGGGCTTGTTGATGATTTCCGTACCCCTCTGCTATGATGTCCTTCCCGCGCTTGCCGTTTGACAATCAATCCCGCAGGTATTTGAGCTCGTACTACGCTAAACCGGACGTCGTGAGAACAAAGTCTGCCGAGAACGGGTACGAGGCCGTTCCTACCCTCGTGAGCATGGCTGACGTCTACATCGACACACACGGATACGTGTGGAACAAACAGGTGAGACCCCGCCCAGGGTGGCGATGCCCTGCTTCGGTGCATGCGCCTTCATCTGCAACGCCTACAGTACTACACACACCGCAAGCGCCGTGTTTTTGCTACTACAGTATATCTACCTGTTGCGGCGCGTCCATTAGCGGTTTTTTTTGTATGCATGGGATGCGCTGTGCCGTATGAGTTACGCTGTGATAATTTTCACGCAACGCTCTCCGCGGCAATAGCATCGGCCACCGGTGACGAGGCTGGTGCTCGCGGCTGGAGGTAACCCGCGAAACACTGCGGGATCCGACGGTTGTCTAACCATACCACAGTACGTAGTGGGAGCGGGGTGGGCACGTTTCGTCTCAAAACGTTATTATTGTTGGCGGGGGCATCTCAACTGAAAAACCACAGTAGCGGGTATACCGTTGCAACTCCCAACCTTGATTTTCGGTTTTGTTGGATACCTGATACCTTGGTACGTGTAATCCAGCCCATGGGGTTGTTCATCGGTTCGTTCGTACATTGTTTCTAATAAGTCGGGTTTATTTGGCGAGGTGAAAAAGCTTCGCATGTCAGGAACCTCTGAGGAAGCAATTCCAGTAGGCACCCACCCCTTCCGCTTACCTTGGCATGACTCTGACATGTATTTCTGCATCCGCTGCACACGCCCTCTTTTGTTTCTGCAAAGGACTACATCGTGCCCAAATCCTGCAAGACCGGGGTATTTGGCCCTCGTGCAAGCATGGCACTCCCGAAGCGGGCTGAGAATCACGAAAAGGCATGGCGTTGGGATGGATGTTTCAGACGGTACCGCTTGATGCACCACAGCCTCCACCCCCGTCTTCCTCCCTTCCTCCCAGCGTCTTAAGGACCGGTGTGGCGTGGCCCCGCTACTACTGCTGCGGTTGTGACTTAGAATTCCACCATTCACTCCGATGGTTGCACTCGGATACTAAATTGATGCAGAGCCGATCAGACTGGGGAGACGTTGTACCGTTTTCTGTGAAATATTGGAGTGCAGGTGGAGGTATGGATTGATGGTGTAGATCCCACCTGCTCCCGGTGTTAGTATGAAATAGCTCTTTGACTTTCTCGCGGGGTGACTCCCCCCCTGACCTGCCGAACGTAAGGCTGTACCGCTCTTAGGGTTAGGGTTCCGTCGAATCCGCGCTCTTGATGACACCCCTCCGAAACGCTCAACCCCCTGCATTTACGCACCTAGGCAGCGACATCCGCTACGCTTGTATCTAGCTGGCAGGATGTATATGTTCGTGCCTCTTTAACGGCGTTCGTTTGCGTGCGCTCTTTGCTCCTGCTCGACGGCCCAGGTGTTCATCATAGCACAGCACTGGGGGGACGCCTACTTCCATTTTTTGGTGGAGTGCCTGCCGCGGATCACCCTCATGCTCGACGTCCTCCTAGAACACCCCGAAATCAAGGTGCCGCACAAGTTTTTGTGGAGAATTGTGGAGGCGTATTATATGCTGTGTAATGGGATACATTCGAGGCTTTGGTTTGTCTTGCAATAAATTTCCCCTTTTTTTTCTTGGAATGTGTCGTGTGCGGGAGTGATCGACTTCGAAGCTCATGCTGCACATCGAAGGATCACAAACACGTAACAATGATAACAATGGTAATTGTTCTCTCTAACACTACTCCCAATCTGCAAGGGGTGGAAGCGAGTTGGGCGTGTCTGCACCATGCTCCCATTGTCTCCCGGCTGCAAGCCGCAGGTTATTTCTTCGTTAGAGCCACGGCATGCTCTACCTATAGCTCCAAAGAAATAACACCCAAATCTCCACCGTCTACAAGCAGTTGCTTTCTTTATTATCAGTGTACACCTATACACCATGTAACAAAGTCATACTATTAATAGGAGGAGTAAATCTAGGAAACGCACAAACGGCCTGCCACACAACTTTTAAAACTGCGAATCAACTCGTACTAATATGGGCGTAAATATAAGGGCTGCTTATCCATTAAAATGGACATCAGGCGGTCCCTATAATTACGCCCAGAGTGGTACAGTACATCGTGACTCGAATGCCCGAACACCATCCTATGCATAGAATGTACTGTAGAACAAACGCACTACGCAACTTGCAAAGTTGAGTATCAACCACCTTCATCGGTCGAACTGACAGCTGACGCGTTTGTAATTATCGTGAATTGTATAAAATTCTACTGAAAATTGATTGTTTCACCCGCCCTTCGCCGCTCCCAACCTGTCCGTCGCTGCTTGCTGCCGGACTAAACGTTGTGCCAAACGCCTGAAGATAGCGGTGCACAAACCCTCGCTCATACTGAAAGACCGGGAAAAGGTAATGCTCCAGTTCATGGAGCTGTTGGGGATACACGAGGAACGCGTCATCTTCGTCGGACCAAAGGTGCACATCCAGTTAGTTGGCCCTCTAGTAACTGCTGTATAATAATAGTATAGTAATATAATAGTATATTACATAGCATAGTAGTATTATAGTAGTATAGTATATTATTAGTAATATATTAGTATTTAGTAGTATAGTATTATAGTAGTATGATAGTATGATAAAGATATGCGTGCCACGATAGGGGTACAGTAGCACATGTTTGGCCAGTATACATCGGACTGACTATTACTGACTAGTGACTACGACTGACTGTTACTGACTGTTACTGACTGTTACTGACTATTACTGGCTATAAATGACTATAAATGACTACTACTGACTACTACTGGCTATTACTGGCTATTGCTGACCACTGCTGACTGTAACTGACTACTGCTGACTACAACTGACTACTGCTGACTATTACTGACTACTATTGGCTATTACTGACTATTACTTGCTATTACTGACTAGTATTACTAACTACTGTAGTATTGTCTATAAGTGATTATTACTAACTAGTACTGACTAGTACTGACTAGTACTGACTATTACTGATTATTACTGACTATTACTGACTTACTGGCTAATACTGACTATTACTGACTATTAATGAGGAAATGCCCTATAAAGCATGCCTTTTCGTTGGAACCCAGTTATTAATTGTATATAATACTGTATCCAGGTAGTTTTTTTTATACAGTAGTATCTGTGATAAAGCCTGCTATAGGTCACTGGATTATTCACTTTATCTCTAAATCAGTTTTTGAGTGAGGCAAACTAATAGCAATTTCGCGACCGGGTCTCATTCTCGAGAAAAACGTGTTTACCGCCTTGATGCTTGCGGACCTTGATCTCTGTTGTGCGCTGTTTTAGCAAGCCACGACTTCGAAAGGGGGTAGGAGAGAGGGGGGTATAATCACACATACCCTCTAGGGGCGGCAAAGTAGAGCAAACATGTACTGTCGTACACCTACCTAGCTAGCAGCTACGATAGCCTGCATTCCTCGACACACCACCCATGGCAAAGCAGAGCAAACATTACACTATGATCGTACACCTACTGTAGCTTTATTACACTAGCAGTTACGATGGCGTGTCTTCCTGAACCACTCCTTCCACCGTCCTCTTGACTTTGCTTTTCCTCGATGTTTTCCCCTTCGGTCTGCGCCCCAGATCCACGCCGATATCGCCATCCTCCCCGAGTCAACTGCCTGCGGACAGCCAAACACGGCGATGGTCAGCATGTTGAGAACCGCGCTGTTGCAGGTAACAACATGCAAGAGTTTAGAGGGTATGTACAGTAGCACCGCGATAATTACGAATGGCCGCCGAGAGGCGCGCCAACCAAGATTCAATCATCTCGAATCTTTCGCACGAAAAAATAACGCCGCGTTGTTGCTCACAGTCCCCATTGATCCTGGAATAATGCTGGCTGTCAATGCGCCTGCTATATATTATATGTGTTCGACATACGTTTCGGACCGTGAACAAGGTGGTAGTGATAGGTTAGAGCGTACCCTTGTCCGTCCTCGCACGGGTTTCCATATAGTCGCCAGCTAATACTGTGTTAGTGCAACCCGTCTAAAAGTGTTTCCTCCTTCTGTGTTAGCACCGGCGCGCTGGTTTATGTTTCCTGCAGCCAGTGAAAATATCGTCGAGCCTTGGCCAACATGGTGTACATCTGTTTAAACTACTGCTATTTGTGGCAAGGTTGAGGTTGGCCACGTACTTTTAACGTTGTTGTGCTGAGGTTTACCAGAATAATGGTTGGCGTATTCTTGGCGTGTTTGCTAAGTTTTTTTGTGCGCGCTACACTGTGTTGTCGTAGATTAGCATCGTGCCGAAATTCCCCCGAATGTTTGGCGTGTTTTGCTAAGTTTGTTCGTGAATGCTGCTACACCACCACCGTGTGGCAGTAGGTTATCAGTCTCCCGGCAAACAAGCGTCGACAATGTGCATGCTACGTCCAGCCAACCAATGTATCATTCCTCCTTGAGGAGGCTTGTATCCTGTTACACATATGCACGAAAGATGATGTTTCTGCTGTGCTCTGGCGTGCTCTGGCGTGGGTTTCACGATCTGCAGGGCATTTACCCGCATACGGGAGGGATCCCTCCGCCGGTTCCCAGGCCCGTCATACTGCTCATCGTGCGCGATTCTAAAAGGATGCTCAGCAACAACGACGAGGTACGTAGGCCGGTCGTTGTTACGAACAAACACCAACTACTGTAAACGTGTTTTATATTTCGCGGAGAGCGTGATTGCCTTTTAAAACGTGGGGTCCTGCTGGAAGGTCGATTACCGTGTTTGCGTTTTTCGGAGAGAGCCTCGAGCATTTTTGCGCGTTTTGCCGTGTGGCGAACAGCATCTGCAAGCTGACTGCCTCGTGCCTTGCCCCGAAGGGTCGGCTTCGATCGCCAACTCTCTTCTCCGTGTTGTCGTTCATTTTTCTTGTTAAGGTGACGCGTGCTGCGATAGAGGTACGCCATTTTTTTTCTGAGGGTGTTATGGTCACTTGAGGAGCTCGATACTTCACCCAAAAACTGTTCTAGGAGGAAAATCAAGGTGCTACCCGGTGAAAATGCCCATGGCCTCTCGGTGTCAAAGGGAAAATATGGCACCGCAAGAAAAAAAAACGGGGATTTTGGGGTTAAGGAACCCCGTAATTCAGAAAACGTTTGAGTTAAAAAGTGCTACCTCTATCGCAGCACGCGCGGGATTAAAAAACCGTGTCGCTGTAAGGATCTCGGCCTGTTGGCCCCGGGTACGATCGTCGTCCCTCCACCACGACGGGAACAAAGTAAACGAACAACATACTCATAACTCGTGGAGAAGAAAGAATGCCCGGCCACCGGCCACACGCCTGATTGTCCATGGTGCCGTTATCCTCTAGGCATTGCCCTGTGCAAGGGATGTATGCCTTGCTGTACATATCGTGACAGGAGCAGCCGAGGCGGCAACGGCAAAACGTAGACGGGGAGTCAAGAGTGATACTCATGTTTCGGCGAAAATTGTGCATGGTTTCGTTGTGTTCGAAAGGCCGCGCGGTGTTCACCGCCGCTACCCGAGGGATGTCTGAGTGATCGCACGGCATGAACAATTATCCAATGCGCCAGAGGAATAGAACATACGAGGGGGGAACGACCGCCCCCTCCTCCATATACGAACGATCGTACCATCTGCGCGAAGGTCTAAGATATAGACACTGTAGTATGCAAGGCGTTGGTCGGTGGTCAAGTCAAGCGACAACGCAGTAGCTTGCTCACAAGAGTTCGAACTTACATGTTATCAAATCGGCGGCCCTCCTGTGCTCATGTGCTTGCGCAATCCCCTCCAAAAACTGTTGGATGCTGTCTATTGTCTGTTGTTCCGAAGGTTCGAGAGGCACTCGAACTTACTTTTCCGAGCTACGACGTTGTGGAGTTCTTGGGGGAAGGGCCGATCCTGGAGCAGCTGCAGCAATTTTCCACTACATCTATGATCGTGGCTCCTCACGGGGCCGGCCTGGCCAACATGATGGTGTCCCCGCTACACACACCCGTGCTGGAGATAGGACCCCCAGGATGTGCCATATGTTACATACACCTTGCCATAAAGGTACAGTAGTACTCGTGTACAGTTTTCTGTCGCTAGGGAATTACGGTAGGGGTACAGCAGTAGTAGTGCCTTTATATTGATGCATGCTGCGGTAGAGGTGCTGGCACCATGTTACACACGCTACAGAAAATTATGAGTGCTCCTCGCTTGAGGGGCTCTATACTAGTCAGTAATATATACTAATAGTCAGTAATATATACTAATAGTCAGTAATATATACTAATAGTCAGTAATATATACTAATAGTCAGTAATATACACTATTACGGGGTGGGCTAATGTAGTAAATAGGACCTGCAGTACACACAAAAACCTATATACTTGCCTATTTTTACGAACAATATTTGGTCCTGTTAACTTTGATCCCCCGTAGTATTAATAATAGTCAATAATTATACAATAGTCAATAATGTATACAAATAGTCAGTATTATATACTAATAGTCAGTAATATATACTAATAGTCAGCAATATATACTAATAGTCAGTAACATATACTAATAGTCAGTATTATATACTAATAGTCAATAATATATACTAATAGTAAGTCAAAAACTGATTTTTGGAGGAAGCCAAAAGTGCTACCCGATAAAACAACCCTATGGCCGAAGTATATAGCAAAACATAGTGTTCAGCACAAAAATGGAATTCCGAAGATTTGGGGTTAAGGTAAGGCGCCCCGTTCTTCCGAGAACGTTTCAGCCAAAAAACGGCATACCTTTACCTCTATCGTATACGGCACGCGTCACTTGAGTATCTTGATTGCAGCACAGGAGCACTCTACAGTATCTCACCAAACCTGACGGAATGTTCAATCAAGAGGATGACGATCCCACGGCCTGGATAAAAAAACAAAACGGTATTGTAAACAATACTTAGAGGAGTGGCCTCCCAATGATATTGAAAACTGTACGGTAGTGTTGTCAGTTAAGCAGACCCGTATGTCAGAATCGAGTGTTTCACCAAAACAAGCGCTACTTCTCTCGTATTAGGGGGGTCTCGCGCAGCAGGATATTTTTGTAACTGTCGCCGACGTGTACTGTGTGTTAGTGGAACGATGTTTTTGTCTCTGATTGGTCGCGCAAAAGCCTTGCCGATCCTCATTCCTAGATATGGGTTACCGTAGGCATAAGGGGCACAGCAGCCGCCTCAGGTAACTCACAAGGGGGGTCCTTATGTGTTTGGCACCATCAAAATTATAACTCCGCACTCGCTGGTAAAACTCGCGGTACCGTATCGGCGAAAGCAGCGAGCGACGCATTCTGTCAGTGAACGAAAACACGTTTATTTAGCGTGTATTGTTGAATCGGAGGTTTTGGTTGCTTGATCTGTGTGTCTACAAAACGATCGACTCTACTTTGTCTCTCAAGCCGTTAGTTCCTGCATGCCCCCCTTCGCTGGGTCGGTGGAAATTTGGTACGATCGACGACAACGGCGACCGCGAACGTGTTGACCATCCCCCACTCCAACCAACCAACCAACCAAATAACCAACCAACTAACCAACCAACCAACCAACCACCTACCCAACTAACCAACCAACTAACCAGCCAAATAACTAACCAACCAACCAACTACCTAACTAACCAGCCAACTAACTAACCAACTAACTAACCAACCAACCAACCAACCAACCAACTAACTAACTAACCAGCCAACTAACTAACCAACCAACCAACCAAACAACTAACACACCGCCCAACCAATCAACCAACCAACCAACTAACCAACCAACCAACCAACCAACCAAACAACCAAACAACTGACTAACAAAGCCAAATGCACCTCCAACCACCCGCAGCTGCAGCACATCTACGGCAGGCACCTTGCGGGCAACGATTGGGGCGGGCAGTGCGACAGTGCGTTCGAGCCGAATGTGGACGAAGTGGTAAAACTAGCGAGGTGAGAGACCACAGAGAGTGCCAGTCGTCGAGAGACCGCGTATCAGGCGGTTCGAGGATGCACTGGGGACCAGGTGTACCGTACAGTACGTACATCAGTGTGGTGTAATGCAGTCCAGTGCAATAGGGTATGGTGCAAGTGCAGTAAAAGTGCAGCACAGACAGTACGGTATACCTTTACCCAGGAGAGCCAAGAAGAGCAACGGGCGGGGTGCTTCTGGGAGGAGGTTGACCTCAAGGCATGCGTGCACTGTCGGAGTGGGCAGCACAAAGCGGTATACTGTAGCCCTACCCAGGAGGGATAAGAAAGGCAACCGGTGGGATACGTCCGGGTCGGCCAACCATAAGGCATGCATGCACTGTCAGGGTTGAGGGGTGTCGACCAAAAACGCGGTTGTCCCTCGCCCAGGCCGGGAGGGGCGTTTTGCTTCGTGCGGGGAGAGAGGGAGTGGGCCTTGGAGAGTAGCGAAGCGGCGGCACGGGATGAAAAGGAGGTCAGAGAGTCCCGAGCTGCACACTCCGAAGTCTGGCTGCCTCTGCTTGAGCTCCGTCCCTCGTGACTACGGCTGTGGTGTAGGCTAGATAGAGCACGAGAGGGCGATCTTGCAGGAAGATCACATTTGTTTGGCAGCAATGACTGTGCCAGAAAAAAATGCAGTGTTTCTCCTCTAATCTGGGGCGAGCCCTCTAGAATCTAGCGTAGTCTAGGTTTTGAGAGCCTGATCGCAGAGCGTTTAGCTCTATGTCTCAACTCGTACACAACCATACCTATAACAGTTTGCCACACCGTCAGTTTCATAGCGTATTGAATCAGAAACGAAACAACCAATGGAATAACTCATCAGTCAATAATTAATCGATCGTTGAAATAACCAGTCAACCAATCAGTCAAGGGGGGGGTTGGATTGCGATCGACGACAAGCGGTTTGACTCGGCGCGTGTTCAGCTATAACTGTAGCTGTCAAAGCCGATAGCCCGGAGATTTTGGCGAGTAGAGTAACCATCGAGGCACAGCGTACGTGACAACCCCAAACAGCGAAAACGACTGGAGAAGGGGGTACGCATTTCGGTGTGCTTCATGCCTAAGGTTGGAGATCCGTACGTGAGATGTTTGCTCTTAACGCGCTCTGAGCTGATCCCCTTTGTCCAAACAATGTATCTTCAAGAGAAGGGGGGCGCATTCTGCGATTGGCTTTCTGCGGTTGTTTTCGTTAGCATGCAACAAGCAGGAGACAAAGAACGGGTAATTCGTGGATCTCCGTGGCGTCCTCCATTGACCATCCCTCGCCAACGTGCCACTGCCGTTTGACGAGTCGATAGACCTACCTAGCGCTCGCTACTACTGTAGCCGCAGTCGAACATAACTGCCCTTTCAAACACTTTGCTTAGTGGACTCTACTGATATACCGGAGGGCCAGAAGGAAGGGAGTTTGTACGTAGCGCGGCTGCTCACCCCTGTGTACGCACAACCTCACATTTTGTTTTCGAGATTATAAACCAGCTTCGCGTGTTGTGCCTTCGAACGTTCGAAACCGTGCGCAGCGATCTCCTGGAGGCGAAACGGCTGGCCGACGCCGCGGACCTTCCAAATAGCGTCTATGTGGAGGGGACAGACGCTGACAAACCCCTCCCCACACCAGCCGCATCGGTGACCGCGCCTGGCCGAGTTTCCACCCCGGACCGCAAACAACCTTAAGGAACGTATATCGAGGCGGTTGTCAGTCGTTGGCACTGTTGATAGTTAAACGGGTGCGCAGAGACACCTGCCTCAGATTGCGGCACACAAGAACCAAGCGCAAGGACTACCTTTTAGCGAGAAGGACAATTGGTCGTCTCCTTTCAACAACTTAATTGAGTTGAAGCGAGAGGAGGGAGGAGAGTGCGGAGGAAACAAAAGGCGTGGCGGTGAGGGCAGTAGCTCTCTTTTTGACGAAACTACCGTGCAATGCCGGGAGCCGGAGGAGGAGGAGGAGGAGCAGGAAGTGGGAGCGGCGGGGGGGGGGGGTCATTCGGTTCTTGCCTTAGTCATGTTATCATTCATCACGCATCTCATTGGAGACGGGGTAGAGGGGGTAGGAGAGGAATATACATATACCTAGCGGGAGGAAGAGCGGCGGTTGGAAGAGGAAGGGGCACGATGGGCCCCCCTGACCTAGCAGTGCTCTTCTGGGTGGAGGAAACTGCTTACTGCGCGCACCGTCGCCTCTCGGGGAAAGACGTTCACCTACTTCGTATTCTGCTTTCGGCTGGTTCTGCTGGTTGGGATGCGAATATTACTTGTGATGTTACGAGAGAAGCGCCACGAGCGGGAACCGCCTAAAGAAAGGAGGTGGCCGGCGTAGTCTGGAATTCCTGGACAGGGTAACTTTCGTTGACGAAGCAGCCGGCCGGATGTACAAGATCAACCGCCCAAGTCTGTGTACCTTGGAGCAACTACTGTGTGCGAGAATGCGGATCCTCCGGTCGAGAACAACCGGTGCATGAAACTGGCCAAGGTACGCTTCAGACGGCACGGCCTGCCACTGCACAACGAGCCCACCGCGCCGCTCGGGCTCTCAAAGTATGGATGCTCAAAGCCGATTTCATGAAAACCACGCTGTATACGGGTGCATCACGTGGAGCCCCACCGTGGCCCATCTCGCCATACTGCGCACGGCTCACCACCGGTTGCTTCTCTCGCTGCATCGGATGGAAGAGGAACCGTAGCGACGGGTGCCACATGCCTTGGTACACAGGCGCGCTCGTCAAGGTTGGCCGTGAGAGAACGTCGACTTGACGGTGCGAAAACTCGGCGGATACTGTTCGCGGGTTTCGTGGCCCATATGAGGAACGAGCGGCTACCTAAACAAGTGTTGTTTGTGAAGGTTGGTGGGTTACTTGGGAAGGCAAGAACGGGACTGGATGAGTTGTCTTCAACGGTATATACCGGTGTTCAACGTGCCCACCCAAGCGAGACTGAAAACTGGCATCGAAAACATTGGGCACATGGTTTGGACGTGTTGAGGAAGGGCAGGGCAGTACGTGAAGCGCTGGTCTGTTACGGAGAAGGAGACAGTAGCAAAATGACGAGCGCTTGAGGTACGAAATGTGCAGGAACTTGAGACGTCGTTGGGCCCCAATGCCCGGGGGGGAGGCAGAATAGGAGCCGCGTTGAAGGAGGCGTGGCAACAGCAGCAACAGCAGCTAGGCCGGTTAGGAAAGTGAAGGCACCCGCCGAAACGTAACACTGGCCGCCTTTCTAGTTGAGACGCCCAGCGATTACTGCTTACCGTGTTTCAACCCCTTAGTGTGTTGTGTTTCAACCCCTTATTTTGTTGTGTGTTATCCCTTATTTTGTTTTGTGTTGTCGAAGCTGCTACATACCCATACCCTACCAGGCATACGTTTTCGGGAAATCGAACCAGTCGTACTACTACGTTTATAGTGTACTGCTGCTACAGTAACTGTAGAACCCATATTATGGGTGGGTCGTGTGTAGCGACGTGCGCGTCAGGGGTGGGGGTGAAGAGTCTCGCCGCGTTTTGGCGGTTTCAAAGAGGGGGATGGGGCCCCTATACTACCCCTACCCCCGCCTGTTTTGATGTTCGTACTGGCAGAACGGTGTGAAAACCGTTCCACCCCCGCCTGTTTTGTTGTGTATATGTAATGGAATGGTGTGTGGAAACATTATTGTATAGGAGTTGGTATGACATTCGGGGGAGGGGACCCCGCCACATTACCTGCTTATCTTTGTGGGAATTAGTGTGGAAGCAGTTTTGTAGGAGTCAGTACGCAATTTCAGGGAGTGGGGCCCGCCACCTTCCCCATTTTGTAATTAGGAAGTAGTGTACAGTAGAAACAGTTTATATAGGAGTACATATGGCATATCGGAGAAGGGACCACGCCACATTCCCTGTTTGTATCTAGGAATTCGTGTTAAGACAGTTTTATTATAGGAGTTCGTATGACATTTTTGGGGAGGGGATGGTTGTTCAGCACCCCCCCCCCCTACATGAAACGGCCAGATATTAAAAACGTTGTGTTGGGCGGTTTCATAAAGGGTATTTCGCCGTAGAAAAAGCCCCTGGTTTGTTTTATCTAGGAATTGGTGTGTGAAACGTTTGTATAGGAACGAGTACGCGTATGTAATTTTTGGGGAGGGGATGGTTGCCTGGTAGCTACCCTCGCCCCGAAAGGGCCGAAAGTAAAAAAAAAAAAACGTGGTGTTGGTCAGGCATTTTATTTTTCGGGTGCCCTCGGCCGAGTCGACGGTACCTCCCCCCACTGTACGTACACACTCCCCCATTTTGTGTCGGCTGCGTCATCTCTTGTTTCAATTCCGTTTTGATTTTGTGACCCTTTGTGTGTTCGTGTGTTTGTTTGTTTGTTTGTTTGTGTTTCATTGTGTAGACCCCTCGTTGTCTGTCTGTCTGTCTGTCTGTCTCTGTCTTCCTGCGTGCCTCCTGTGCAATCCTTGACCCACCGCAGCCGGACATAAAGTAGGACTGCTCGTTTCTGTTTGTTATTGGCTCTTTGTCTCTACCTTTATTATTGTCTTACCTTCCATCTGGCATTCTTGTCGATCCATCAGCTGGGCGTATCATAATAGGATCAATCATACCAGCAAACATCAACCCTGTCCGCTCCGGACTCGGCCTGCGTCCTGGGCGCATGTTTGTTTAATGGCATGTCTTCTAGTTTCCTATTTTTTGTTATGTTCGCTTTGTTTGTTTTTGTCTGTTTTTGGTGTTCACCCTTCTTCGTGCTTTGCTTTTCTTGTTTCTTCTGTTTTTTCCGGGTGTGGATATGTTTCTGGTATTCTTTGGTTGCACGTGCGATATGGGATGGTACACCACAGACAGCTGGTTCGTACGCTTCCCTCGCGTGCTGGGACTGCGGTGAACCTTACTGTAGTTCGTACCGGTACTACAGATAGTATTTTGTTCTTCTCCCATCGAGACGCTTTTGTATTTCAGCTTGTTTTGTGACCACGGGCTAGATTTCAGGGGAAATGAGCTATTATTAATAATTGTTATCGCCACTGGCCTTGAGCGCCATTCTTCTATGTGTCGTTCTATCGTTCTATCGTGCTATCGTGCTATCGTTCTATCGTTATATCGATGATGTGATATTCTGGGAGCTGAAGCTCGAACAACGACGAGTCGGTTTGACACCGGCTGAAGTGCTTACCTCTGCGGCGGGCTGCCTAGTCTAACTCAGGAGATATTACAGTACAGTAGACCCGCCGACCCTCTAGGGGCCATGATGCTATAGCAGCCCCAGGCGATGATTATAAGGTGTCCCCACGGGCGGTGGTGCCCCAGCAAAACACGGTGGAAGAGATTATGCTCCGGCAGCCCCAGACGACGATGCTCCGAAGGCCCCAGGCAGACATGCTCCAACGTCGACGTATCCTACGGTAGAGCTGCGCCCTGTTTTTTTCTGTGCGTGGGCACCTGAGGAGCTCTATACGTATTAACCCAAAAAACTGTTTTTTCGAGGAAAATAACAATAGAGCCACCCAATGAGCAACCAATCCCATGACATTTGGCTAAGTATAAAATGAAAAATGTGTATTTTGAACACAAGAATGAATGAAATTTACGACGAATTTGGGTTAAGGAGGCTTTACTACAGTACTGTACTATTATAGGTCATTCCGAAAAAAAAAAAAAACACTCGCCAAAAAGGGCTACATCTATCGTGGCACCCGTCCGTCCATGGCACCCAATGGCACCCGTGGCACCCGTCCGTCCATGGCACCCAATGGCACCCATGGCACCCATGGCAGCCTGGCATCACCAAACATGCTATTATTCATGGGAGATCGCGGTCTGATCCCTTTTGCAGGGCGATGATACTGCGGCCATCCTAGGTTATCAAGGTTCGTTTTTTCCAGGCCGTGTTACTTTGTCCTTCGTCAGGTCGTCGGGCAATATTCCTGGATGCTCGCTCAGTTGCTGGAATGGCGCCACAAGGTCGGTTTTATTGTTTTATTCAGCTCCACGGGACCGTCCACCTTGCGCGTGGATTTCCTGGGGTGGGCCTCCTGCCGACCTTTTGCCCAAGGTGCATGTGTCACAGCCCCCCAACAAACGCTGCCGTTTTACGGTTTGTAGTAAGTATGTGATTTTACCGTCGTGGGAGGTGTGGCAAGACGGTTCGGAAAGGGGGGCATTGGTTTGGTCCGCTCTCGGAGCAAAGAATAAGAAATATTTGTGAAAATGGGCAGCAAGAGTAAGAAGCTCACAAACCTCCCGAAAACGTGATAACATGTGTTTGGCAGAGTGCCGGCGGGAAGGAAAGCGGGGACGGTGCGAGGAATAACGATGCTCACAGTTCGGTCCCAAGCGTTACTTCACCCGTCGGTTTGCTTCAGCTTTTCAAGACCGGTATGCATCTTAGTGGGGCGGAGTGGGCGGGGGGGGCGGGGAGCAGGTGCTGGTAGCAAACAGAAGCGAGGCGAGTTTCACGGTTATCACACGTATTAATGGCCGATGTTGGGTAGTGGAGGTGGGTCCTTGAGATTGGGGGTACACCGTCGTTCAGCCTCGTTAAGCAAATGCCGAGTACAGTAGAACATGGTTATTGGGCGCATCCTCAACAGTGGGGTAGGAGGACTACGCAGGGAGATTTCTATTGCCGTAGAAGGTATAGAACCAGGCGAATGTAGGGAGTCAGACGGCTGATGGTGTTGTAGTCTTTATCGCCCCGCTGGGGGGCATGGAAACGGTCGTAGTGGCGTTTGCGATATGGTGCACATGAGAGGCGAATGACCGGGCGAGAAGGGGGAAGCGGTCATGACGATGTTGGGCGTTGCTTGATAGCTTTCCAATGCAGGAATTTGTTGCCCTACCAATTAGTTCCGTCCCACTCCGAGCCCCTCGGGAGCGGTTGTACCAAGCGGTAGGCCCTACCTGTCGATAAGGGCTTCGTTTCTAAGGTGGGCGTGGCTTTCCGGGAACCACAGCTCGGAAAGGGGAAGAATGGGATCCAGTAGAGAAGACAGGAAAGCCTTGCTCGAGTGCACTGTTCGAATCCCGCCTTACATGTAAGACTTAAGTGTGGAGGCGGCGCATGCCCTAGACCAGTTGCTGCAGACCAGGCGGTGGAATGTTGCTTCGTCATTGCTTACTGTACTCTGTAGTTTCAGTATGGGGTCAAATTTGGGCGATAGATATTGACCCTGCGCAGTCAGTTCTTCGAATGTTTGCGAAAAACGCGTTACAGACCTCAGAGTACCTGGAACCGAAG
>MEHQ01003624.1:77500-97442 GCA_008828725.1 Saccharina japonica
CACGGGCACTGGTACAAGTATATACGAGTACCTGGTACTATTTTACTGACAGCTATCATATGTTCCGGCATACGGGCATGTAGGAGTTCAGCAGTAAGTAGTACCGTAAACGAAAGCGAGCCCTCTCACCCTTTAGGTAGGTAGTAGGTAGATACCCGGTAGTATGTTGTATACCAGGTTTCGTCGGTTCCGGTCTGCTGGTGAAAAATCAGGAAGTGATTCTATCCGGAATCGAAGGTTGGAGGTAGGCGCGTTACGTACTCCGACCGGAGCCATCGCCGTGCCCGGACCCCAAACCCAACCGAAGGCTGTACTCGTGTACTCCTACACGGAAGTGCACCAAGCACCGAAGCATTCTGCGACTGGGTTACGTATGATACAAACATATATATGGTGGCAGGCATCCTGCGGTGTTACATACGTGTGTGTGTGCGTTGTTCACATTAAACCGTCCGTTCTACCCGTCGACATCCAGCACACCCAGTGTCCGTGCCGATTCTTCATCCGACGTAGAGAGGTACCAGTTATTATGTGGTCACAAAACTACGACACAGAGATACTACGCTGGCAATGCAGTAAGCAGAGCAGACAATGCAATGCCATATACGACAGGCTAGCAATCCAGCTGCGTGAAAGAGAAAAAAAAGAAACGTGCAACAGAACGGCTGGGTTACGAACACGCAACATAATATCGGCGTGTGGACTGTATTCTTAGTACGGGCGAGCGGCTGACAACTGATAAAACGTGTCAGTTTTTCCAGTAGAAGAGCAGCAGCAGCAGCAGCAGCACTGACTTTATTGTGAACATCAGCGACCGACGGTATGTTTCCTCGGTGACAAAGCAGCTCATGTCCGTTATGTACTACAGTACGACGTAGTACATTGTGTGTGTGTGTTCTTCACATTAAACCTTCCTTTCTACCCGTCGACATCCAGCACACCCAGTGTCCGTGCCGATTCTTCATCCTAAAAAGGTACCAGTTCTGTGGTCACAAAACTACGACACAGAGATACTACGCTCAGTGCAGTAAGCAGAGCAGACAATGCAATGCCATATACGACAGGCAAGACCTACCCATACATATATATGACACGACGTATAATACGAGTGTTTATTGTAACCAGATACCTGGAACCTGTACCCAGGCACTAAACCAGTAACGTGTCTGGAAGGAGAAATGGGTATGGTGTCAGTCTATAGTGGATATAAGCTACGTACAGCAATAGCCTACAGTACGCGACATTCAGAACTGCACAACTTATCCCACACTAATTCCAAGTAGTTTGTCCCCAAATACGTGGGACCAGTTCTTAAGGGCTTTAGAATCTGGTAATTAAAAATTTGAGACTGTGAGATTTTGGGGGGGAAATAAGAATGCGACCTCTTTGTACTGAAAATAGTGTGGAACACACCCAGTCTTACGTAAGAGTTTCAGTCTGGCCAAAACTAAGAGATTCTTAACATCTGCCGCGTACTGCTGTACTGTACTTGTATATACGGGACCCATGTTTCGGCGATGAACTTGGAAAGAAGGCTGGTCTTGGATCATGTTTTGATGGTCTGCTGTAATATATACCAGGTACGTAGCAGGTGTCATACTGATATCTGGTGGTACATAACACGTTCGAGGGACGAAAGACGGCATCCAATATCGGCATTCAATTTGCAATTTTCTGTTCCTGATAGCTGTTGCCCCAATCAGCGCACGGTCTGCTGCTGTGCAGCCGCATGCAGTCCTAGCGCGCTGACCGGTTGTGATGCATGCCTACCATTAATAGGCTGTAGCATTTTGTTTTTTTTTCTGCCAAGCATTGCCTCGAGCTTCACCACACGGCAGTCAGCAATGCCATATATTTTACATATCAATCAGGGGGCGTATACCCCCGATTGGTGATGTTGACCTTTCCAGTTTTATGTTTACCTTCACATAGCGTGTAGAGGGCAGCGGAGGGCTCCAGACTATCTGTTTTTGACAGACTATCTGTTTTTGACTGGCTTTGATCGCTTTGCGGACCCTTCGGGTTCCACTTCTATTTCAGTATACCTTTTTTTGGGTAAGTTAGCCTGTGACCACGGGAATCGACCGTGTCAAGTGTTGGATTAGTACGGACAGATGGAGGTACTGGATAGAGAGACCGGCACGGTTTTTAATGTGAAGACAACAACAACAAGAATGTTGGATTCCTTGCTGTGCGGGATTACTCTGGTACAACACTATATGTGTGCATAGGTATAGGTGCATGTAGCCGCAGCAGTAATTGTTGTAATAGTCGACTATTAATCCTTCTGCTGTAGTCTAGTCAGTTTTCAGTCATGCCCACTGGCTCCCCGCCGTCGTACTGCTGTGTACTATTAATAACTGCTATACATGCCCTTTCGACCTACAGCAGTATTTTTGTTTTCATTAATTCTGCGCTCGGACTCGGACAGATTACTTACGGTATGCGGTTACAAAATCTGTAGGATAGACTACGACTACATATACGTATATATTACCAGTAGTATGCAAAGATGAGTTTCGACGAAATCCTCGATCTCACAGCTGTTGTTTTTTTATTTTTTCTATCTTTTTATATTCGCGAATGTATGTACAAGGGCTCCGCTCCGCGGGCGGCTGACGCCGCCCGCTACGCTCGCGCAAGGAAAGGGGCAGAAGAGGCCCATGATGTAGTGCAAGCACCGACTTGAAAACGCGAGGCTGTCTCTCTGTAAATGATATTTGTTCGAGAAATAAGCACCGCTTGAATGTCCTTTTACGTACGGAAATGACCCTTATAATTTCGGACATACTGGATTGATCTCAGCAGCAGCAAGGCAGACACAGCCCCTTCATGCCTTCCTCGTGTCTCGATAGACACGCCACGCCTAGCCTAAAAAAAAGGCGACTGCGCTCCTTCTGACCCCCCCTCTACTGGTCAGCGCCCTTCCATACCCGCGATAGCGCCGGTCTCGCCCGCGCTGCCGTTCTCTCTGGGTACACACACGAACCCAAAACCGAAAAAGGAAAAAGACTCTCGCCAACAAAAAAATGTATAGGAAACAAAGAGAGGAAGGACAGCTCAGCAAGTAGTAGAAGGAGGCGGTGTCGAAGTGGGAGCTCTGAGAGGCCAGGGATGGGTAAACCGTGAAAGGGATATTAGTATGTCTATGTGTATACCGTACTATTTAATAATGGTATTCATATTCATAGTCTGTACCTGTGGCACTTGGCACGAGTATGTATGATATGTACAATATGATATACTTCGAAGTATTTAAATACGAATACGACCCTTGTCATTTCGGCTGTTGTCCAGCCAAACAAACACTGCCCTGTATTCAAAAACACTATTCGTATACGAAGTACACCTGTCACTGTTTTGTTTGTTTTTCAACTTTTGTCAATACCGTGTACCTGGTACTACTTTTGGCAGGAGGCGAGAGACACGTCGGACCTCATCGACCAGCTGCTTTGGGTGCTGGGCCCCGTGGACTCGCGCGAGACTGGGTTCGTGTTTTTCGACTTGGATGAGACTCTAGTCACCCGAGATACCTGCCTCATCGATGGCCTGGGCAGCACACGGTAAGAGCGAGACAAGGGCAAGGACAAGCCTCCCTTGACCGCACTGCTGAGTTATTTGTCTATTAATAGGATGAAGTTCGTACGGAGTTTGAGGAAATGGTGTGGTTTGCGTGTGGTTCCAGTATTGTGAAAAGTGGCATTTTTTAAACTGCCCAAAACACTATGAATACCACTCTGACCCAAAATATAATCAACATTTCGATTAAATGTTAATATACAAACGGTGCTTATATTCAGGGTCAGAGTCGTACTGCTGTACTGCTGTACTGCACTTAAGACCCCACAATCCTATCTCCAGCGCGGAGCCCGCCCCTATACCCATACGAAGGCACGTTGAGTCCCGAAATCCAGCGTTTTGTTTTTGTTTTTATGCGGCCAAACTAAAGCGCATACATATATACAAGAACATCCGAATTATGTACCTTATGGTAGATCGGATCTTGGTGATGTGGTAAAGGCTATACGAAGTATACCGGTTAAGGGCTCGCACCAAGGCCAGTTTTTCGCCGTGTTGAACGCTTGAGCGCACCAGTCTTTTCTGCAGCTACATACTGGCAGTACAGTCCCGTGCCCCGGGAGCTGTCGACAAAGACAACTCGGATTACAACTGCTCGTCGTGCTGCTTCGCGCCGTGCAGCCCCGTCCAGTTTATTCACGTACCCCTTTGA
Organism: Saccharina japonica; assembly: GCA_008828725.1. Lineage (NCBI taxonomy): Eukaryota > Phaeophyceae > Laminariales > Laminariaceae > Saccharina > Saccharina japonica. The sequence goes on from MEHQ01003624.1 coordinate 81,732, forward strand.
CTTACTGCTGAAAAATCCCCTCACTAATTCCTAGTGGTCTACCTCCTAAATGCATAATTGCCGTGATAAAGATGTTATAAAAGTGGACTGGGGGAGAAGCTTTCGTACATACCCTCGGGTACTCGTTAAGAGGTGGTATGATTGATATGATATTCCTCGCCATTCCCATGAGGGTGCATTACAGCCGCCAGGACGCCCAAGTTGACTCAAGGCGACGAGCTTCGGTAGTGAAAAAACTTCTTATTTTTTTCTTTTTTTTCGTCCATCCCATTTATCATCTTGGCCCTTCTTTTCTCTCTCCCTCTTTAGTCGTAACTCGGATCCGGGGTCACTAAGTAGGCTCTTCTCCCCCCTCCCCACTACGGTACGTGCGAGAGGATTTCAGCGCTTTTCTTGCCTAATGCGCGGCAAAAACTTAAAACCAGGAGCCGGCTGTAAGCCAGGGATAGGTCGAGGCTTACGTTCTATACTTCCTGTACACCTGATTGTGGTCCCGAGTCACAGTACCACCTGAACGTAAGGGGGGCTTGATAGTTTGATAGTTATCGAAAACATCAGGTTTAGTTGGCACTTGCCTGGCGCGAGACCAGTATCCCGTCAAGGATTAAAAGGGTAAGGGTTACCGTATGGTATGACCCTAAGGTATTTGTTGATATTAGAGCTAAAGCAGTACGATCGAGATATGAATGTTTCACACGTGCTTGTTTGTTTTTCCCCCGATTGCGGCAGCCAAAAGCAACCGTTTTAGAGGTCCCGTCGACTGCGGGATACGAATGCCCCCTCCGCTTGGAAACCCTTGTTGCCGGAGCTCTCACCACCCCCTTCCTTCGATGGCCACCGACTTATCGACCGGGAGCGCACGACCGATCGACATAAACTCGGCACACCCTGAGATGCGATGATGCTCTGCCGAATGTACCTCGCTGACACGGACCTGCGTTTCGTTGTGTGTCCAGAAAGCTTATGTCGAGGATGGAGGCTCAGCTGGGCGCCTCGAGCGAGACCCTCCGCACTATCCATCGCGAGATGGAGAGGGACTACTACAGCGCGGACCCGAAGCTCGTCGACCCCCTTTTGGTCAGGTGCGCCTGTTTTTTTTTTTTTTGGTCGGTCAGGCCACTGCGCGACAAATCACAGATATATAGCTTGTGTAATTTGCGATAACTTGAATTTCCGATGATTTTTTTTTTCTCTTTTACTCAGCATGTTATTTAGACTTGTATTTCTAGATCAGCGTCATGTTATAGTTCGTACGTATACTATGTACGAGTATCAACTACCAGTATACAAAACTAATCTCTGGCTCAATGTGCGTGCACAGTACGTATCAGCTCGACTAGTGTGGTGCACATGCAGCAGCGACGCTCGTGGGCAGGCAGTATACAAAATTAATCTCTGGCTCAATGTGCGTGCACAGAGTACGCATCAGCTCGACTAGTGTGGTGCACATGCAGCAGCGACGCTCGTGGGCAGGATGGGTGCAGAGCAGATATCGCATTTTGTTCCGCAAACACTCCCGCGCGTCATCGCGTACCCTATGCCGACACTGCATCGTTTACGCACGCCAAGAGCTGTCTTTCTCCAATATTGTTATGGTTTAAGACCCGCTCAGAGGTAACCATCTTCCCGACCCCCCCCCCCTCGTCTCCCCCCCCTCGTACCGAAATGTAGAGTTATCCGTGCCCTGAAGATTCAGGGACACAGTGTCTTCGGGTTGACCTCCAACGCCCTGGATCTCGTGCACGCCCCGCAAATCCTGGAAACCCTGGCCAAATACAAGATTAGGTGAGACCCTGGGTGCGTCTGCTGTAGAACTTTCTGTCAAGTTTTTCACCGGTTTGTGTTGTTTTATGGAGCATATTAAAGCGTTTAGCGGGCGCCCCCCGAGAGCACGATGATTGGTCGGGGGCGAGCTTGAGAGTGCTGATTTTTGCGCGGGTTGTTGGGATCAAGAGAGCCACTGAAACGAAGAGTTTGGTATTGGCCTATCAAGAGGGCCACTTAAACGAGGATTTTGGCGTTGACCTATCATGTATGCATAAGGATGGGCCAGCGTCAACGGCCGATCAGACGTATTTCCGTCGGTCCCCTTACGTAGCTGCGGTCGGTAACCCTTTTGGAGGCGAGGTTTTTTCGTGGCTTTAGGGGGTCAAAGAAATGAGAATAGAGGCCTTGACCCTTTTTTCTGCTGCAATGAATACCCTACACTGCAGTAGTTCCACTTTTTTTGTCCCGAAAACATGTTGGTGCAGTTCTACTGCCGGCAACAAATAGTAGAGGGGTCAAGCAGCCGTCTGGTGTGAGCGCGCAGCAGCAGCAGCAGCAGCAGCACGAGTGGTGTCATGCCACGCGCGCGTCTTGAAAATGTCTTGCACTGTATATACGTACAATAATACCTTGCACTGGTATGTTTTACCATCTCCCAGCCCAGCAGTCCAGGCTTTGCACTGGTATATTTTCACCATCCCCCAGCTCAGCAGTCCAGGTTTTGCACTGGTATCTTTTTACCATCCCCCAGCCCAGCAGTCCAGGTTCTGTTCCGTGTGGCCATTGCTGCGATCGCCATCCATTTCCGTTACCTGTTCTCTCCATACTATAATACCTACCGGTATACTACAATCTATGTACTATAAAAATGGCTCGCGCTTCGCGCTCGCGCGCCTCATATAGTCATAGTCCCAAAGGGAATTCTAGATGGTAAACAAACAGCTTGCAAAAATGAGTTTCGACGACATTCTCGAGCTCACAGGTGGAGTACCTTTTATTTCCATTTTTACGAACAGCTTCCAGGCCGACCAAATACTCACTACGAGTACGAGCTCTGGCGAACTGCTCCCTGCGCTCACCTTCCACCCCGCCGCTATGCTCGCCTCCCCCCCCCAACTCTCCGGCCCATTTACCAGATTTTCCCCGCCCGATGTGAGGGGCGAGCTTCCCCGCAGCGGAGCTCTAGTGATGGATCACCCCGTCTGCCGAGGCGTGATTTTCATCGACAACCAACAGGCGGTAAGGCACGACAAGGGGGAAGTCATCGCCGAGTTCGTCGGGCTTCTCTTGCACAACGCCAATCAGGCCAATCAGGCCATCGCCGCGGAGGATGGGGAGGGACGCGAGAGGCATTCAGAAGCGGGGAAGGGGGACTGGACAAAGCTTGGCGCTGGTCGTGGCATCGGTGGCAGCGGTGGCAGCGGTGTCGGCGGCGGCGGCGGCGGCGGCGAGATAGGTGCCGGTTCGCGTGGTAGGCGAAGAAAGTGCATATTGGTCGATAACACTTCTAAGAAGTGCGAGAGGGCCTCGGAATCGTTCGCGCGGCACGCGGCGTCCGAGTTCTTGGAGCTGCACACGCTGCACTTCACCGAGGCCGAGAACCTCGTGGAGTCGCCCGACGCGGTGAATCAGCTGCGGCGAATCCTTGGCAGGTTGAGAGCGCGAGGGCTTATCGGTGTCGACCTCGTCGCGGAGGACATTCTGGTCTCGCCAGAAAGTTCCGGTCGGTTTAGAACTGCGGTTTCAGCAGCGGCGGGTGCTGATTCGAAGGAGGGGGTGGTCGCGGAGCCGCAAAGAGGTTGACCACATTTGGGGACTCAGATGACCCCCTGTCGATGTAACAAAAAAAATAAATTGCGGTCTTACCAATTGAATTGAGTTCTTACCGTCCGTCTTGTAATAACGTGAGCGTGCAGCGGAGTACTATAGTGCACGCATGCAACGGGGGTGGGGGTGTCTTATGACAGCCCCTTGTATTTGGAGCCCTGGCGTTACAAGCATCCTCCCCTATATAGGAGCTGCCGCGTTTTTTTTGTTCTTTTGTCAGTGATGCTGTAATCGTTTTTGTTTTTTTTTTCGTCAAATTTTCCCTCGCAGAAGTCTAAAAACAAATGGGTGATAAGGCGCTTCCGCAGAGTCATTTTTTTTTTTTTTTTTTGTCTTTTTAAATATTTGTTTTGGGGGGATCGGGAGTGGCCTCTTGTACGTCTACCCTCTCTATTGTGGATGATGGGGGGGGCGGCGAAATAGATGTGTGGGATTGAGTGAAACGTGCACGGCTAAACGTGAGACGTCTCTCGTGTGACATGTGTATGGGTTGGTGTGTTGATGTATACCGTTACCAGGAACAGCAGTCTTGGTCCCGCGCTATTAAAAGTGCGGGATCCTACTTTAGTGCGGTGAAAATCGCTTTGTCACGACCTCGTCCTACAGAGTACCGCACTATTCCGGGATCGTTCGGGGTCCCAGTTTAGTGCGGGGGTTGTCGTTTGGCAAGGCCCCGCACTAACGAGGGAACCACGGCTGTAGCGGTGTGTATAGTGTGTGGAGCTTGTGCGGCCTATGCGATGTAGATGGCTTGTGGAGGGGGGGGGGGGGATAACTCTCATTTTCATGCATAGCCGTAGTCGTATGACCATAGACCCTCGCATCCCGACAATGCCGAGACGGAGCATGTCGGATTTTCACCGACCAGGCAGACATTGCGTATGCGCCAAGCGCGAAGCGGGGGGGGGGGGTTGTACTCGATATGCATGCATGGCCTTAGTCGTATGACCATAGACCCTCGCATTCCGACAATGCCGGGACGGAGCATGTCGGATTTTCACCGACCAGGCAATCATTGCTTATGCGCCAAGCGCGAAGCGGGGGGGGGAGGTTGTACTCGATATTCATGCATGGCTGTAGTCGTATGGCCACAGACCCTCGCATCCCTACATTGCCGCAACGGAACTCGTCGGGTTTTCACCGACCAGGCAGACATTGCTTATGCGCCAAGCGCGAAGTGCCGTGATGTGCCCGGCGATTGGCATGAAGGATGGGCTGCATCCTTACTTAAATGCGCGCTTGTGAGGCGGACTTTCTTGCTTACCTGGTATATGGATGGCGGTGTCTTGTGGGGGGGGGGGGATACTGCTGTTAATTGGCGATGTGTTGGTGGGATTTTTCTAGTGTTTTCGCTTCGTGATCTTCTCGCCGTCCCAAAGCACGTGGCGGGGAGTACCATCACGGAGCGTGTGTTGCTGTTTCTGTGTCGCGCCTCGTTCCTGTCCATTGGGCATTTTATTTTGCACTTTTGAGGGTCGAAATGCTCCGACATGCCGTGTCGTCTTACTCTTGTTCGGATCAATACCCGCACATACATTGTGTACGTATTGCCGACTGCGAGAAATAGCTTCAATCTTGTTTTGTTTTGTTTTTTTGTCGTGAGGCACTTGAAGGTATGTACGCCCGATATATTCGTGGTTGGGCAATACCTATAATACCTTCGACTGTTAATATCTGGCAGGTAAATACTGTACGAAGGTCTTGGTATTCCTACATGGTTTTATACGGTGTTTTTTTTTGTTCCCTTGCCGGGGGTGGAACCGGTAGAATAGCAGGTAGGGGGAGAGGGGGGTTGTTTATATTCGACCCCCGTCGCATGTATAATACTATGAATACGGAAAAATATATCATTTGGTGAAGATGGGTGCTTGCATGGCCGGCGCCTATGTATGAGTATTTTACGCCTACGCCTACAATCTTCAATGCTCCCTAGTTCCGGGTCACCGACCTTGACTATTATCCTTTTTTGCGCTTCGTGGACCTCTCCGGTGCCAAGGAATGGGGTCAGAACTCATGACCCCGTCATTTTGCGCGATAAATATGTCTCTATTTTTTTCTCCTTTTTGGAGCCATTCCTATCGGAGAGACATGAATTTCCAAAAATTCCAATATTTCTTTCGAATAATTTTCTTTATTTCCATTTTTCCCATTTTTTTTTTCCAAAGATTGGAATGCGAAGCCTTCCAAACATGTTCCCCTCTGAAGAATTTCCAAACGTTGGATATGTTTCCTGATTTTCCTGTTCTTCCTGTTTTCCTTGGAAAAAAATATTGGAAATTTTGGGGAAAAAAAGTGCTCGATAAGAATGGGCCTCATCCGTCCCATTTATCTTCGCCCTCCTCTCTCTCCCTCTTATGTACGTAGTCGTGACTCAGATCCAAGGTCACACAGCAGGCCCTCCTCCCCCCCCCCCCCCCCCCCCTGGTTGTCCAACTACGGTTTGTGCCTTGGTCCCCGGTCTGCTCTTTGCGTCTTTGTGGCCCAGGCATTCTGCTCTTGCGACATCGCGACCACGAACACTAAAAGTGCGGTGCAGTCTGCACGACCGTCTACTGTAGAAATAGTGTGGGCTTCCAGCTGTACAAGTCGTGTATCGTGCTGAGTGTGCGTTGCAAACTCCACGCGTTGCACTTATGACCCGTACTTGACCCCCGCCCACATGAAAATAAAGTACCCCCCACGCCCTATATAAATATATGATATATTTATAGGTTGGGTTGGCGTCGGTTGGCAACGGCGCTGTAAAACACGCCACTCGCTGTGTGAGCTAGACAACCAGGGTGCCGTTTTTTTTTTTTTTTTGGCGGTCACCAAAGCTGGCGGTCGAGTAGATCATTTGTGCGGGGTGGAGAACCTTTGCTCCGCACAACGGGAATGGTCGTATCACGTAGTGTTAATATGGTAAGGCATCCGCGAGGCAGTTACATAGTAAAACTCATTGTTGTCTCTGGAAGTGGCCACACCAGAAATTAACTTAACTCATTGAAGCTGTCGTCCATATGCAAGTCCGCCTCAGAGGCAGTTCTCAGCAGGATGCAGCTCACCCTCCATGCGACTCGCCCAATACCTCACGGCGCTTCGCGCTTGGTGCAAGCAATGTCTGCCTGGTTGGTGAAAACCCAACGTGCTTCGTCCCGGCATTATAGGGATGCGAGGTTCTATGGTCATATGACTACGACCGTGCACGACACGAGTACACCCCGCCCCCCTCTGCACTCTATGGTCATATGACTACGGCCGTGCACGACATGAGTACACCCCCCCCCCCTCTGCCCTCCTCCCCCCTCCATGTAAAATATGCTCTGATATGTTCGCATCTAAAATATTGTTTTGGCAGAGAGTGACCCGGGAACAGTCAGGAAAGAAGGGGATTCCTAGTGGAGAGGAGGCGGGATTCAGACTGGGGCCAGTGGCCTCCAGCCTTTTCAGCATCGTAAGTACTCGGTGGTGGTGTGGTTTTTGTTTTTTTTTTAAAACATGAGCTTTTATTCAACACAATAAATAAAAGTTGTTATTTGCGGACTGAGCTCACGAAATGGGCTTCGATATGCAGGACTAACACCCCTGCCTCATCACATAAACCATGTAAAACACTGTAGTAACGATTCGAGTCTGCTCCTGATAGAAGAGTCTCTTTCTTAGCCCCTTCGCGAGCCACCTAAAAAATGTATCCCCCAACCCTACGCTACTGGTGTATCCGACGCAAGTCGACGAGGGAAGAAAGTGCTGAAGTCTTCTCGCGATAAAAATACAAGGCACGCACCGTAGTGGGGGAGGGGGGAGAAGAGCCTACTTGGTGACCCCGGATCTGAGTTACGACTATTAAATAGGGAGGAGAGAGAACAGAAGGGCGAAGAATGTAAATGGGATGGACAAAAAAAAAAAAAGTATCCCTAAAACGGAGGTGCATGCAGGGGTTCATTATACTGGTATAATAGGGGTTACAGGTGAAGCGGTACACACCGCGTACCGTGTACCACTATGTCTGGTCGAGAATATAGTCCCTGTTAGATGTTGGCATCAGACTTCAAACGTGTGTTATATTCGCGGTCAGAGTGATACCTAGTATAGACATATATAGGCAGCCCCCGCTTCCAGAGAGCACTGACGAGCTGCTATATATGGTACCGATCCACCGACGGTTAGAGGCGAGGGGCAGCAAGTTTCCCCAATATTGTAAAGCTACGTAAAAGCTATGATAAGTAGTTTTGCCATCCCACAACGTTGCAGGATAATACCAAAATGCAAAATAACCTTTACACCGTCCACCACTATTAATAAAAAAAGAAAACAGCTACATAGCTATGAACATACGGAAACCTAAAATAAATGCACGAGTGGAGCTCAAATATGCAGTATGACTGGGTGGGACACAGAGTATCTCCTTGCTGGTTTGTCTACTAAGCGTCCTTGGTGTTACTCACTTTCGTGTAGAATTAAGCGTAGAAGAGAAGCCACTTTTATTAATCCCCGAGCCAGATGACATCAGGCCCGGAAGGGGTTCGAGCCCCTTCAGACTTTATAAATACCCCGAATACAAATGCCATCCAAATATTACGAAAACGGACCAATTACCTATAAATGAGGTAATTACCGGCCTTCCAAGCCTATACCATTATACTAGCCCACCCTGATGAGCCTTACATGCAGAAATATGGGGAAAACGGGGAATTCCCAGTTCCCCGATCTAGAACATGAGTCGAAGATGCGGCTCCTCAAAACCCCTCCCACCTCTAAGTTGCTAGGCTAAGAAACTGGAAAAAACGCAAAGAAAGGCAATTGAACGAAAACGCAGGTGCTGTGATCGAAACCAACGTCAAATACATCCCGCGAGGCGCCAACAAGGCGAGGGGGGGGGGGGCAAGAAGGCAACGAAAAGTACCGAGAAGGAAACAATTGACAACGTACGGAAATGGGCACTGCCGACAGCCCCGCGAGGGGGAGGCGAGTGCCTTGCTGAAGAATGCAGAACAAGTTTTAAAAAAAACACACACACACAAATAACGATACAGTCCTGTGCCACAGTGTGAGTAGCCATATCACATATTACCCTGACCGCCCCCCTCGGCTCTGGCGGGGGAGGGCGTCGGCAGGATGAAAGAGAATAAAAAGAAGTCACCGAACCCACAAAACCAAACCCACGCCTACCATTACAAATAATTACGCACTGCCCCGGTTTATCATCAGCCTACGCTTCTACGCCGTTGCCTTTGCTCTGCCCTGTTGTTTTGCTACACTCTCGCCTACCCCTCCATCTTAAACGCCTAAGCGGCATGCGGACCCCATTAGCATCCCTGCTCCATGGGTGTGAGTCTGTCATCGCCCACCCACACCTAATATAATCAGGACCAAATATGCTTGGTAAAAATACTGGAAAATATAGTTTTTTGNCCTCCAAACAAGCCTCCTCTGAACTCGCCTCCTCCACCCTCCCTTAGCCCTCCCCCGCGCCGCAGCCGCTCCTCCGGCAGCAGTTTGAGAGCGCCATACAGTACGCGACAGCGCTTTTAGTCATACAGGCTGAGTATTAATAGTTTGCGACGGCGCCAACGTACGGTTTTTTGGCTCTTGACGTTTGCAGGGAAAACGTTTTTTTTTTTTTTTTAAACAAGTTTTTCACCAAAAAAAAGTTTTTTTCGCGACTGAAATTCGTGCAGGACTAACACCCCTGCCTCATCACATAAACCATGTAAAACACTGTAGTAACCATTCGAGTCTGCTCCTGATAGAAGAGTCTCTTTCTTAGCCCCTTCGCGAGCCACCTAAAAAATGTATCCCCCAACCCTACGCTACTGGTGTATCCGACGCAAGTCGACGAGGGAAGAAAGTGCTGAAGTCTTCTCGCGATAAAAATACAAGGCACGCACCGTAGTGGGGGAGGGGGGAGAAGAGCCTACTTGGTGACCCCGGATCTGAGTTACGACTATTAAATAGGGAGGAGAGAGAACAGAAGGGCGAAGAATGTAAATGGGATGGACAAAAAAAAAAAAAGTATCCCTAAAACGGAGGTGCATGCAGGGGTTCATTATACTGGTATAATAGGGGTTACAAGTGAAGCGGTACACACCGCGTACCGTGTACCACTATGTCTGGTCGAGAATATAGTCCCCGTTAGATGTTGGCATCAGACTTCAAACGTGTGTTATATTCGCGGTCAGAGTGATACCTAGTATAGACATATATAGGCAGCCCCCGCTTCCAGAGAGCACTGACGAGCTGCTATATATGGTACCGATCCACCGACGGTTAGAGGCGAGGGGCAGCAAGTTTCCCCAATATTGTAAAGCTACGTAAAAGCTATGATAAGTAGTTTTGCCATCCCACAACGTTGCAGGATAATACCAAAATGCAAAATAACCTTTACACCGTCCACCACTATTAATAAAAAAAGAAAACAGCTACATAGCTATGAACATACGGAAACCTAAAATAAATGCACGAGTGGAGCTCAAATATGCAGTATGACTGGGTGGGACACAGAGTATCTCCTTGCTGGTTTGTCTACTAAGCGTCCTTGGTGTTACTCACTTTCGTGTAGAATTAAGCGTAGAAGAGAAGCCACTTTTATTAATCCCCGAGCCAGATGACATCAGGCCCGGAAGGGGTTCGAGCCCCTTCAGACTTTATAAATACCCCGAATACAAATGCCATCCAAATATTACGAAAACGGACCAATTACCTATAAATGAGGTAATTACCGGCCTTCCAAGCCTATACCATTATACTAGCCCACCCTGATGAGCCTTACATGCAGAAATATGGGGAAAACGGGGAATTCCCAGTTCCCCGATCTAGAACATGAGTCGAAGATGCGGCTCCTCAAAACCCCTCCCACCTCTAAGTTGCTAGGCTAAGAAGCTGGAAAAAACGCAAAGAAAGGCAATTGAACGAAAACGCAGGTGCTGTGATCGAAACCAACGTCAAATACATCCCGCGAGGCGCCAACAAGGAGAGGGGGGGGGGGGCAAGAAGGCAACGAAAAGTACCGAGAAGGAAACAATTGACAACGTACGGAAATGGGCACTGCCGACAGCCCCGCGAGGGGGAGGCGAGTGCCTTGCTGAAGAATGCAGAACAAGTTTTAAAAAAACACACACACACAAATAACGATACAGTCCTGTGCCACAGTATGAGTAGCCATAGCACATATTACCCTGACCGCCCCCCTCGGCTCTGGCGGGGGAGGGCGTCGGCAGGATGAAAGAGAACAAAAAGAAGTCACCGAACCCACAAAACCAAACCCACGCCTACCATTACAAATAATTACGCACTGCCCCGGTTTATCATCAGCCTACGCTTCTACGCCGTTGCCTTTGCTCTGCCCTGTTGTTTTGCTACACTCTCGCCTACCCCTCCATCTTAAACGCCTAAGCGGCATGCGGACCCCATTAGCATCCCTGCTCCATGGGTGTGAGTCTGTCATCGCCCACCCACACCTAATATAATCAGGACCAAATATGCTTGGTAAAAATACTGGAAAATATAGTTTTTTGTGTACGGAATGGGTCATGAGTACTATGGTCACGCCGCGACTACTGTGCAAACTAAAAGCGACCGTGAAAAACCCTTCATGGCCGCGAGATGCTCCGCATCGCCACTGCTGTAATGTTACTGTTTCATATGCTGCCGGTGCCTGGAGGGAGCCAGCCGCAGACTCTCGTTGTTTGAGGCAAGCATGCACCACCTGATTGATATCTCGTGCTGCCGCCGTATCGGGGGAACGCGTTTACCGCCCGGCCGCCTTCCACCTTCCACGAGCGACGAGACATGTACTTATTGGAGCGTAAGCTTGTTGTTGTTGTTGTTGTCTTCACATTAAGCTTAGAGAAACAAAAAAGAGAAAGAAAAAAAAAGGGAATTTGGTGTCCGCATTTTTCCACCAATCAGAATTGTCTATTCAAAACAATTCGCTATTAATAGTATGAAAACCGAGGATGCGCCAAATAACTTTCTCTCTTGTGAACTGTACATATTACCACTACGTACTACTGCTGCAGTTGGTATTTTATATGCAGCCAAAGGTTCTTCGGGTGCCCCACTAGCCTCCCACCCAACCCAGGGGCGAGACACAATAGGGGGGGGGGGGGGCAGACCTTCGGCGATATCAATAGGATACTTGTATCGTATGGGGGTGCCCTCTAATCGCCATCTCCATCGATGACACCATAAGAGACGGTGTAAAACTTGTAAAATTTGGCGACAAAATCGCTGCAGGGCGTTGCTTCTGCCTTGATGTTGTAGTGGCCCGGTCCACCACAAAGATGACTATAAAACAGTACCTATCTATTAATAGGCTCCTCCCGACGAGTTGCAAATAGCTGCAATACATCCCGTCGAAGCGTGGCTCTCCGTAGAGGTCGGAGCGATATACGTCCCTCCCTGCAAGGAGATACAGCAGCTATACAGTTTTTTTTCCCCCGCGACTTGAAACAGTAGCTACAAGAGGTTCCTCTAGTCGACAGCAGCTACAGCAGTAGGTCCCCTCCCCGCGAGTTGGCAGTAGCTTCAGCAGTACGCCCCTTCCCCGCGAGTTTACAGTAGCTACAGCAGTACGTCCCTTCCCCGCAATTTGGCAGTAGCTTCAGCAGTACGCCCCTTCCCCGCGAGTTGACAGTAGCAACAGCAGTAGGTCCCCTCCCCTCGAGTTGACAGTAACTACAGCAGTAGCCCCCCCCCCCCCCCCCCCCCGGGGGGGGGGGCCCCTCCCCCCCCCCCCCCCCTTCCAAAAACGCCTAGCATACCTGATAAACCGCCAAGACGAGGAGGAGGCACCCGACGGTTCTGTGCGAATAAGACCACGCCCGCCTCATGCAGGTTACCGGTACCGTCTCCTGCACCTAAAGACAAAAAAACAAACAAGACAAAAAAAGACAAAATGAAGAATGAAAGTCGGGGGGAATCCCGAGGGTCCATTGGAAGCACACGGCGGTAAATAGTGGGATACGAAAATAAAAACGCCGGAAATATCACAATCTAGATCATCTACTAATAGATCAGATAAAGATCTAGTTCATCTATTCATAGATCATAATCTGCCGTTAGGATATGTTGTGCCAAGATCTGTACGGTACGGATCCAACCCAGGAAACATATCCTGCCGTAGTTCGTGCAGATTAAGCGGCTCCCACCCGGCAACAAGAGCTAGACCATACAGATCATACAGATCATACAGATTATACAGATTATAAAGATCATACAGATCATACAGATCATACAGATCAGGAATACATCTGCCCTGAATGGTCTAGATCATGCAGTAGGAATGATCTATACAAACTGTCCGAGGTGTTTAAGGCTTTATAAAGTAGCCTTAGAATCTCACATGTATAGGTACTTGCGGTCCAACGGAGACCGCGAGACGGCGCTACCGACGGCGCTACCGACGGATCAAAAGACCGTCGAAAAACCACACACACGCCTACTTTCAAAGTACGCCAAACACAGGCGGTGGTGGACGGACTCCCGTGCTCTGTGGACGCTCCTCGACACCCTCACAGAATTTTCAACTTTTCATGTACCAGATATACGACTACTGTGTTTGAGCTGGTTCAAGGTGAACAGACAGAAAATCTCTCCACCCCACGAATGCCGGCAGAAGCATCAACTCGAGCGAACACGTTTGGTGCCATACTGACCGCCATGAACAGCGGAAGTGGGTGGAATACGAAGCAATTTTTTTTTATTGGGGTCCTAGGGCTGGCGCTAGCGGCGGAAATGTGTCTGGACTAACCGCTGACCTTGAAAAAGGTCAGCAACAGTCATGCGTTTCCGGGGGGGGGGTTTGTTTGCCCATCCCATTTAGTATCTTCGCCCTTCTTGTCTCTCTCCTCCCTAGTCGTAACTCAGATCTGGGGTTACAAAGTAGGCTCCTCTCCTCCCTCGCCACTACGGTACGTGCCTTGCATTTTTATCGCGAGAAGGTTTCAGCACTTTCACTCGCGTCGTCTGTAGAAATAAATCTTATTTTTCTCTGAACGGTCTGGTTCCAGGTACTCCATGCGAGGCATGCCTGTCCAAATATTCGCGCCGAAAAACGAAGATCTGACCCGCTTAAGTTCAATATTTAGAAAAAAATGAACGCCAAAAACCGATCCAATACTGAGACTAAGTAACTACGAGGCAGCGCCTTATTTTTGCGCTTTTACCGCGCAAAAGCCCAAAAATGTCCGCGCCGGTTTTGAGAGATAGATTCCGAAACTTCGCACACGCGTTCTTCGTGTCATTTCCAAGGACTGACCAGCTGGGGTTTTTTTTCGTTTTTGTTTTCACCGAAAATATTTTTGGTCCAAAGGAGGTTCAAAATTCCCCCAAAAAAATATCAAAATGACGAAAAATCAGCCAAAAACGAAAAGAAAAAAAAGAAAAAAAAAACGCTAAGTGAGGTGTTGGTAAGAACTCATATAGAAGGCGTACGAGCAAAATGTCACGGTCTGACTGGAAAAAGAAAAGCGTGGTCTTCGTTTGAACGGGGAATGCATTCCCGTCCTTCAACTTGAACCAGCCTGTGCGAACAGTACACCATCTACGTTTTCGTAGTAGCAACCCACCCCGGCTCGCTTACCACCGTACGTAGGTGCAAGGACGAACTCATTCCACACTATCTGGAATATTAGTAGGCTAATTTTGGGCCAATTTTCTAGAATTTCAGGCTGGCTTGGACCGAAATTACTTTTTTTACTGCACGTTGCAGGCTTTTGGGCCAATTTTGGGGCTGACTTGGACCAAAATTGCTCTTGGTGTTCAGCACATCGCAGGCTTTTGGGCCAATTTTCATGCTGGCTTGGACCGAAATTGCTCTGTTTATCGGCACGTTGCAGGCTTTTGGGCCAAATTTAGGGCTGGCTTGGACCAAATTGCTCGTTTTCTTCTTCATTCACATTGTAGGCTTTTGGGGCGATTTTGGGGCTGATTTGGACCAAACTTGCTCATTTTTTCTGCACGTTGCGGGGAAACGGTTCATTTTAGTATGTACTCGTACGTTCGTAGAGCTTTTTCTATTTTTCACGACCACCCCCCGGTTGCTCACAGCTTGATGAGCCTGGTATGGCACCGTCTCAGGAACCTCCGCGGGCGGTCGGAAGTCGGCGTAAAGCACTTGGACCACCGCTAGACCTGTCATGACCAGGCCCAACATCCCATGCGTGTTATCAAAGTGATCTGACAGAAGAGAAAGAGAGAGAGAGAGAGAGAGAGAGAGAGAGAGAGAGAGAGAGAGAGAGAGAAAGAGAAAGAGATATTTGACCATAATGGCCACACATCCCTGTAGAGGGGGGGGGCAGTTTTTGCTTGCCTTAGTCACTTGACCATTGAACACGCGTCCCTTTCGAGACGGGGCACCGTTCCCACTCCTAATACAGACACCTCCAACATAATTGGGGGGTCACCGGCAGGCGCTAAGAAATCCAAGAAAAACCGAAAAAGTCAAACACGGGTGAAGGGGGGGGGGGGGGGGGGGGGGGCACTCTCGTGCAGGGGGGAGCAGAGGGGAAATTAATAAATGGGTATTCCATGAGGAGGGTAGCCCCCCCTTCCTCCCCCCAGACAATCGCAGCGTACGTAGCAAGCGAGCCGCGCTGCAAACACCGGCAGCGTCGTTTCATCTCTCTCGCTCCACCAACTGGACCCCAAGCGCCCCCCCCCCTCACCACCACCTGCTCTCCTCCGGGTACCACGAACCAACGAACCTACGCACTGAACCGGTAGATAACGGCACATTGTCTACCTCCATGAAGCCCAGATAGGGTCGTTGCCCCATACCCCCCCCCCCCCCCCCCCCTCCCCACCCCCGCCGACGCTGTCATCCATATGCAAGAAAGTCCGCCTCAACAAGTTCCTATTAATAGTAGAGGATGCAGCTCACCCTTCATGCTAGTCGACTAACACCTCACGGGCGCTCCGCGCTAGGTGCATCAAGCAATGCCTTCCTGGTCGGTGAAAACCCGACATGCTCCGCCCCGGCATTGTACATAGGAATGCGAGAGTCTATGGTCATACAACTACGGCTATGCAAGGCATACCCCCCCCCCGTTTGTTTGTAATATATGGAAACAACGTAATGAGCGCCCAAATGTTGGAGGTGTCTCTATTAGGAGTAGGAACAGTGCTCCGTCTCGAAAG
>MEHQ01003624.1:97466-191772 GCA_008828725.1 Saccharina japonica
GGGGGGGGGGGGGGGCGTACTCTTGTGTTGCTTGCCTTAGTCATTCGACCATTGGCCACGCATCCCTTTCGAGGCGGAGCACCGTCCCTACTCCAAATAGAGGCACCTCCAGCATCTGAGCGCTCATTACGTTGGTTCCATATATTACAAAGACACTGTGAGAGGGGTTAAGCGTAAAAAAGAGGTTAGTTTGTTTAGAGCTGCAAAAAATAGGCCCGCACTGATTCCAAGTAGTTTGTAACCACAAACGAGGGTGCATGCAGTTCTAAAGGGGAGTTTCCACTGTGGTGTGAATTACCCATCGGGGGGCGCGTTATATGGTCCGCCGGGCTGCGCCGAAGCCACGCTAGTGTTTCCCTTCAAGCCTACGAGCCTATAACCAACGCCACAAAGCAACGGGAGATGAACCGAGGCCTTCCGTAATGACAGCAGCCAACACCAACTAAAGCCGGTGTCTTCTTCTGTGAAGACGATGTCCACGACAAAATCGGCAAGGCCGAAGCCGTATCACGTACAGCAGCGGCCAAGAGACACTCTCAAGGCGACCCCACACCCCTAAAATAAAAACGCCTCCACTACTCACCAGAAACCCGGCGTCCTCTGTGAAGACGATGGGCCACGACGAACCCACACGAAGCCAAAAACGTGCATCCGCCCAAGACACGCTCTCAAGTCAACCCCACATCCCCTGAAAAAAACGCCACACGACACTCTCAAGACAAACCCCATATCCCTGAGAAAAAAACGCCACCGCCACTACTAACCAGAGCCGGGGGTCTTCTGCGAAGATGACGGCCACGGCGAACCTGGCAAGGCGGAAGACGTACAACGGCCCAAGACAAGACCCCCTCACAAGGCAAGCGCCCCCCCCCCCCCCCCCCCCCCCCCCCCCGAAACAAATGCCACAATACACTCTAAAACGATACAACACCCCATACCCCTGAGTAAGAAAAAACGCCGCTGTCACTACGCACTAACCGGAGCCGGTGTCTTCTGTGAATATGATGGCCACGATGAACCCCGCGAGACCGAGAAGAGCCCCCAGCGTCTGCAGCATCCTGTGGGCGGGAAAGCCAAGCTTAGCGAAGCTCTTAGAAAACCGCACGAAGATTACGCCTGCGGGAAAGCATATGCTCCATCCAATCACCATCAACCTGTCGTGTTTGGTGGGAGGCCAACAGCGCGGAGGCGTAGGGAGGGGGCGGGGGGGGGGGGGGGGGGCGTAGCCGTATGGGGGGGTAGAGGGACGAATGGAAACTGTGGGTAGGAAAGGCAGCCTACGTCAAGACGTCCGAAAACAGTAGTGGACGAAGCATGATGGCGAATCTTTCTAAGGTAGCTATTTAGGCACCCTGGTTGGATAAGCGTACATATATTATACGCGCGGCTCAATCAACTTGAAGTATTGCCCAGCCACAGTATCCCGAGTCAACCTAGAGTCTTTCCAAGCACAGCATCCACGCCGGCCGAGTCAACCTACTGTAGAGTCTTACCAAGCACACCATCCCAGCCCAGCACTGACCACTGCCATAGGGTTCGGGTTAGGGTTAGGGTTCGGGTTAGGGTTAGGGTTCGTCTCGAAGGGTCGGCGTCAGGCGCCATCCACAAAACCTCCGCAAAGATTAGCTATCAAAGTGTGTCCACTCCTCTACGTTAACTATTTGTTGGGAGACCGAGGGTGGGGGCGGGCGGATGGGGGAAGAAGGCGTTTGAAAAAAAAGAGGGGGGGGGGTAGTCGTATGGCCATAGTGGGGGTGGGGGGGGCGTACTCATCTATTGCTTGCCTTAGCCACTTGATCATTGGCCGCGCGTCCCTTTCGAGACGTGGAGAAGGGGGAGGGGAGGGGGGTCACCTCGTGCGTCGGGGTTCGTTCGGGTTGCTTGCTGTAGAAAGGAGATGGTTTCGGCGGTGGCAAACAAGCACACAACACGATAACGAGTACCGTAGTTCGTAAGGAACCGGCACTGCGGGCTGTTGTATGCCACTCCGTATCGCTTGCAGGCCAAAACAGACCACCAAGTATGTATTATACCTACCAGACGTGCCAGAAAAACATCCATGGTACAATGTATTATATGTACCACCCGAAAAAAAAAAAAAGAGGTGCGCACGAAGTCTTTTTTTGTTTTTTTAAAGTAAAAGTCGAAAAAAAGAAAGAGGTGTGCACGAAGTCTAAAATGAACAAAAAGGTTGTAAAAGTCGAAAAAAAGAAAGAGGTGAGCACGAAGTCTAAAATGAAAATAAAAAAAGGTAAAAGTCACCCCTGGCCACTCTCAAACAAATCGATACCAGCAAAATGACAATGGTACTCGTACCACATATAACTATATACTTCGAAGTATAGCTAAACAAGCATACACTTGTAAGCATCCCTCTCACCAAGCGTGTGCGTACTCGCTCCGAGTACCGCCCTCGCCCGCGCCCCTAATGCTGCAAGAGTCGAGGCTCAACACCAAGGCGCCCTCCGCAACGTGCTCAACGAAGTCGTTCGAGCCCCCCCAAGCGAACAGGCAGACCAACTCTCCCGTCGCACGCAGAACCTGTGAAGTATACACAGCAGTAATGCGGTAGTATTACGGTAGTATCGCACGCCCCCCAAGACGGGAATAAAAAAATGGGAACATTAGAAGAAGAAAAAGATATGTACAGGCATCATCGGGGGGGGGGGAGGGGGTGTACTTCATATTCATGCATGGCCGTAGTCGTATGACCATAGACCCTCGTATCCCTACGTTACCGGGACGGAGCATGTAGGGTTTTACAGTGGAGGGCGTCGGAGCGGTACTATGTATTAGATCATTGTATTTCATTTGTTTTTACCAGCTGCGATATCCAGGATTTCGTCGAAAATTTTCTATATGCAAGCTGGTGTGGCCTGAACAACGGCCACCTCATTTGGGCTAAGAAACATTTATAATTTAGTGTAGGATCGTTTTTGCAGTTATTAATAGCAAAAAGGGTAAAAAAAACTATCTCTCCAACCCTTTCACCTTTTTTTGTTTTGGTTAACAGTTTTTTTTAAAAGGAATTGCAGCAACAAAAAGGGGCCAATCCCTTTCAGTACTGCAAAAGTCCTTTGACTCTATACGTAGTTCCACTTGTAAACGTTATAGGACTGGGTGAGACACAGAGTATCCCCTTGCAGGTTTGTCTATTAAGCATCCAAACACGGGGTACAGGCCCTTTTAGCTACTACAGCAGCAGTGCTGCAAAAACGATATATATATACCCCTCACTCCGCCGTCCCGCTGCGGGAAAAGCTGCGGCTCGAGCGCGTACGTACCTGTTTCCCGTCGCCCTCCGGCTCGAGGG
Organism: Saccharina japonica; assembly: GCA_008828725.1. NCBI lineage: Eukaryota > Phaeophyceae > Laminariales > Laminariaceae > Saccharina > Saccharina japonica. Next base: position 100,780 of record MEHQ01003624.1, read on the forward strand.
GGCGCACAAACGTAAGCGTCGTCACTCCGCCGGCTTGGGTTATGCTCGCCTCGGTGATTTCCTGTAGTGGGGGGGGGGGGGGGGGGGGGTCTTATTTTGGGGCGACTCATGTTGTGCACGGCCGTAGTCATATGACCATAGACCTCGCATCCCTACAAATGCCGGGACGGCATGCGCCGGGTTTTCACCAACCAGGGCAGACATTGCTTGCCACAAGCGCGAAACGCCGTGAGGTATTGGGCGAGTCGCATGGAGGGTGAGCTGCATCCTGCTAAGAACCGCCTCTGAGGCGGACTTGCATATGGACGACAGCTTCAATGAGTTAATTTAATTTCTGGTGTGGCCACTTCCGGAGACAGCAATGGGTTTTTACTATGTAACTGCCTCGCGGATGCCTTACCATAGTAACACTACGTGATACGACCATTCCCCTTGTGCGGAGCAAAGGTTCTCACCCGCACAAATTGATCTACTCGACGCCAGCTTTGGTGACCGCCAAAAAAAAAATACGCCACCTGGTTGTCTAGCTCACGCAGCGAGGGCGTGTTTTACAGCGTCAGTTGCCCAACCGACGCCAACCCAACCTATAAATAGTGGGGGGCTGGGGGTCGCTGAGGGGGGGGGGGGGGGGGCGGGCAACAAAACTGTTCGGCGAAAAACAGAATAAAAAAATATTGACCGGAAAAAAAGAAGAAAAAAACGTTGGGCGAGAAAACGTTAGAAAAAAAAAAAGTAGGACGAAAAAGTGCGGGAAACAATTTTGTTCGGGCGAAAAAAGATGAAATTTTACCTGTTGAGCCACGTATCGCATGTGCTTACAATGGTGAATAAGGATTCAACCTCTCCAGTCAACTTCGACTCCTTGTTTGCTGCTGGTGAGCCTTGCACTTGATTTTGAGACTTGCAGTCAGTTATTTCGCCATCGCCAACTTCTGTCGCGTAACATCTATGCGTAACACTCTCACACTACTTTATGTGTACACCTACAAGTATAGTAGTCGTCCCTCTATACTCGCAGCGCCGGTATATGCCAGCGGGAAAAACCGGCGCTGTACGTGGCGGCAACCGGCGCTACTCCAGATTGGAGAGTATATAGGTTTTAGTATGGAAACGGAAAACTGTGCCAAGCGATTTCACCGGCGCTACTTATAGATGGAACGCAACCACTGCTGGTGTAGATATGTATGGTATTTCAGTACGGTATATACTAGCGGTACAGCCACGGCTCCGCCGGTGGCGCTAGCCCTGCGTTTCCAATAAAGAAACTACCAATAGTACTCTGATCCCCGCTGCTGTAGTCTATAGTCTATAGCGGGTAGTGATACAGTATACTGGTACCTGGTAACCAACAACTGAGGTCCCCTCTCCCCTCTACGAGTATAGCCTCTGCCCCAAGGCCACATCAGGGGATACCTAAAAAAAAAAGGCATGTTTTTTCTCCTTGAGGTATTCATGCCTCATACCTCATACGGCTTGCCACGTGCCCCATAGTTTCTGGGGTTGGTCGCTTGATTATCTTGATTATAGTATAGGAGCTTTGTACCTCACCCAGATACTGAGTTTTAGAAAAAAAAATCCCATGACTTAAGGGCCCGTATTAACGAAGACAGCAAAAATTCAATTTGGAAAATAAAATCCTATTTGAATGTGATTTCGCAAAAAAAAAAGTGGTTTGCGTCCTATGGGGAATAGTGAATTGCTCGTTCAAATATTTATGAAATCGAAAAAACGCAGCATGCGTCACAGCGCCCAGGTGAAAAAAATCGACGAGAGGAGACGAGAGGGAAAGCATGAGTCGACGCGTGTGCGCCGCCGCCAGCATACTTTTGCTTTTGACCGCCCAGGCTAGGAAGCTATCGCTCTCAGGGTCTCCTGGGTGGGCGTAGGGATCCCTGGAACGCCACGGGCGAGACAGGGGCGGCGATGGTGTTATCGAAGTCTTGAGCGTATCATGCTGTTTTTGGGTCGATCGCTCGGTTTTTGATCGGGTTGGAGCATCGAGCTGGTTGAAAAGTTGGGATTGCGACCGCCATGATTGGTTTTGAGGCGCCACCGCCGGGGTACGCTGTGCTATGGTCTATAGGCGTGGGCGCGGCTGTTGTCCCGGTGGCCTCGGGTTGTGGTTCACGTGTTGTCGCCTCGGTCGTGGTCATCGATGCCACCAAGAAATGACCAGATTGTACCGGGGGCGTTTGCCCACCGTGGACATGCCGGTCCAAGTCGGGCCAACTCCTCTATTTGATTTGAATTCTTTGGAAAAGAAGGTCCTGGGACCTTCTTGGTTTTTTCGTCCAATTCAAATTGATTAGACCCCAAGATCCTAATCTTTGATGCTGGTGCGTGTGTTGACCAATTAAAAGCGTATTTGAATTTTATTTTTTCCAAATTGAATTTATTGCATACTCGTTAAAACGGGCCCTAAAGGTGCAAAACGAAGAATATTGTAAAACACTACACCTCTTGTCCCGAAACATAAGCACCTTTTTATTCAACATTAAGGTATAAAATGTGCTTATATTTCGGGACAGATTGATATTAATAATGGTATTTCTGACAGTATTGGGCGCTTACTCAATTGAGGAGCCGATCGGTCAGAATATATATATGTTTTTTGCCAAAAAGTGCTCGTATAAGGCATGCCCTACGAGTATAACAGCACGGACTATTGCTGCATTTTTCGTCCAACGAGTTTCTGGCTGACCGAGCTCCTTAACAAACCGATGTTCTGTATCACTCTGCATCACTCGTGATATACGTTAATCATTTGTTCATCTGGTTTCACTTTTAGCTTTGAGCCGAATCAGCTTTCGGTGAGGTACTAATAGTACTAATAGTACTACCTGGTACGTAATAGTAATAATAGTAATAATAGTAATAATAGTACTAATAGTACTAATAGTAAGAATAGTAAGAATAGTAAGAATAGTAAGAATAGTAAGAATAGTAAGAATAGTACTAATAGTAGTACTAATAGTACTAATAGTAGTACTAATAGTACTAATAGTTAGTACTATTAGTAGTAAGAATAGTAAGAATAGTAAGAATAGTACTAATAGTAGTACTAATAGTACTAATAGTAGTACTAATAGTACTAATAGTTAGTACTATTATTAATAGTACTATTATTACTATTAGTACTAATAGTACTAATAGCAATAACAGTAATAATAGTAATAATAGTACCAATAGTAATAATGTAATAATAGTATTAATAGTATTAATAGTAATAATAGTAATAATAGTAATAATAGTACTAATAGTAATAATAGTAAGAATAGTACTAATAGTAATAATAGTAAGAATAGTAATAATAGTAAGAATAGTAATAATAGTAAGAATAGTAATAATAGTAATAATGTAATAATAGTATACGTAGAGCTCTGCCGGTGGGAAACGTCACGAAATTCAGGTGCAGCCCCCACATATAGAGTACAGAGTACCATGTATTATATTATATGTGCTCTGGCAGAAAACAAACGCGAGTTCGTACAGGTGTGCACTATAGCGGGTAGTGATACAGAACACCGCCTGCTCCATGGCCACATCTCTTGCCTGCTCTATGGCCACATCGGGCCGACTGTAATCGTCCATGTCGTACTCCAACGCTGTGAGAGACGCGGGCAGTCCAATCACTGCATCGGAACCGGCCATTGCCCCACGGTCCGAGAAACCGATGCTCAGCCACCCCTCCCCTTGATACACAGCCTGCGTAGACGATAACACACCGGGGGGGGGGAGGGGTTGGAGGGCGAGGGCGGAAGAGAGTAGAGAGGGGCAAGGGAGGGGAGGGGAGGAGGGGGGAGAGGAGGGTGGAGGGAATGGGAGGGAAGGGAAGGGAAGGGAGGAGGGGGAGGGGTGTACTCATGTCATGCATGGCCGTAGTCGTATGACCATGGACCCTCGCAATGCAGGGACGAAGCACGTTGGTTTTCCCCAACCAGGCAGACATTGCTTGCACCAAGCGCGAAGCGCCGAGGGGAGGCGGGGGGGGGGGGGAAGTCGTGATCACAGCAATGCGTGGGTTTCAATCCGTCCATGGCGGGCGGGGGCAGAGGGAGACACCCCCCGTCACCTTTGATTAATGGTGCGTACACAGAGTCTTAGGGGGGCATGATTATCGCGATTTCGTTCAACCAACACATCGGTGCTGCGGCGGCGAATCCCTTCACAAAACTCCGCCTGGCTCTCCCCTCCCTCCCTCCCCCTCTCCCACCGCACTTCCTCTCCACTCCCTCCTCCCCCACTCCCTCCCCACTCCCTCCCCAACCCGGCGAGACCTCGAAGTCATAATCAGGGTCAGAGCTCTCGCACGACCCCGCCGAAACAGCAACATCACCAGCGCCATCCCCTACCCCTACCCCCCCCCCCCCCCCCCGCCGCGCGGCGACGGCGACTCCGCCGACCCACCCGAGCAAAACAGATCGCCCACCGTCACATCGCCGCGGCTGCCGTGCCTGGCGAGGGCGTTATCGGCACCGTAGGCCCAGATGAAGGTCGCCTCGACCCCTTCCTCGGGCGAAAGGGCGTTTTTATTGGCGGAATCGGAAGGGGACAGGGGCCGGGTGAAGATGAGCGTAGTGGTCGAGTCGGCCTGGGATACGGCCGCCCCCGATATCTCTGGAACCGACGCCTCTGTCACCCCGGCAAGGTCCTGTGACGTTAAATGGGGGGTCCGATTCGACGGGGCGGGGGGGGGGGGGCCGGGGATTCGCAGCGGGGGGGGAGGGCGGGCGTACTTATTTATTGCTGCCTTAAGTGATTCAACCATTGACCACCCATCCCTTTCGAGACGGAGTCCGTTTCAAGGGGACGTATTAATTTGTTGCTTGCCTTAGTGATTCGACCATTGACTACGAATCCCTTTCGAGACGCAGTCCGATTCGAGGGGGGGGGGTACTCATTTGTGCTTGCGCTTAGTCATTTGACATTTGACGACTTCAGGATCTCCTTTCGAGACGGAGACTGGGGGGGGGGAGGAGTAAGAGGTTATTTGATCAAGGCGCGGCGGGGAGGGGGGGTCTGATTGAGAGGGACGCCCGATTCGGTAGGAGGGGCGGCGTCTGATCGGCGTGAGTTGGGGGGAAGGGGGTGATTCGAGGGGGAAAGGAAATTGGGGAATCGAGATTCGGTGGAATATATCGAGTAGTATAAGCTGTTATTGGAAGGCTTAGGGGTCGTGCAGAATCTAAAGAGGGGGAGTGGTTAAGAAGACAGGGGAAATATCGTACTCCAAATAGTGGGCAAGGGGGGAGGGGGGAGGGGTGGTCGTGCTAACAGTAGTCGTATTACAACATATCACTGCCTTATACGATGCATCAGGAATACGTGAGTCACCGGCAGGGCGATACATCGCTACGTACTACATCATTATTTGATATAATATTTGTCGCGGGAACAAAATACCAGCGGCAGATTCGCGTTCAAGCACAAACCGTTCGATCTATAAGGCGAATGCCGCTTACAACTTATAACTGCACCGCAGCAGCAGCAGCAGCAACAACAACAGCAGCAGCAGCAGCAGCAACAACAACAGCAGCAGCAGCAGCCGCAACAGCAGCAGCAGCAGCAGCAGCAGCGGCAGCAGCAGTAACGGCAGCAGCAGTAGCTGTAGCAGCTGTAGCGGCAACGGCAGCAGCGGCAGCGGCAGCAGCAGCAGTAGCGGCACCCCCCCATACCCCCGACGTTGCTCACGTAGCCTGCGAGGTAGTACTCCAAGGCAGTCCCTTCGTCCGGTAGACCAATCACAGCGTCGGAGCCAAGCATGCCTCCGCTCTCAGAAAACCCGACCCCGACCCACGCGTTGCCCTGGTAGACCGCCTGCAGAGCAAAGCGGGGGGTCACAATCACAAAAAAAAAAAAAAAAACGACATGTCATGTCATCAAGTCTGGTGTGTACGTACTCTCGTGCCTGCTAGGCTGCTGCGTTGCTGCCAAACGTTCGATCCCCCAGCTAATGTTTCTATGTTTACCATATTGTACTCGTCAGTCCGACATTAGGAATAGCATGCCAAGATCTCTGTGTGCGGCCAAACCCGCAGCTACAATTTCTAAGAGAAACTGACAGTAATGGCAAGGGTACTCAAAAACCAAATTCGATACCCGTAGCCCACTACAATTGCGAACAGCAACTGTACGTCGAGTTACTAGACAAACAAAATTGACAGCCCACTACAATCCCCGGGACCTAGTAAATTGAATCAAAGTAAGAAAGTGCAGATTTCCCACCCCACTACGTAGCTTGCTTGTTATTCCGACCTTGGGGGGGAGTGCGTCGTGTCCTTTTTTATGTTCATAAAAAAAAACAGTTACGATACCGTTCCGTGCCTGGAAAGTTACATCAAAACTAGAGTAGAAATACCCGTGTCATGCGATTAATGGAAGCAACAAGACTCGCCCTACGGTAGATCCAACGTGGGGCTCTTTCTAATGTATACGTACTTCGTGTACGAGTATATGTACAAGACAGCTCACAAAACAGCTGTAAAAGCAGTAAAAATATATGTGCCTGTTACGAAGTGTACCGGGTAGAAGATATGTAATATATACGGTACGTGTGTCTGTGTGCATTCACACGCTGATGTGGGCCTACCTGTAGCCTGGTGCAAAGCCCTGTTAATAGCTCGTGGTCATGAAAGGCAACAATAAGTCAAAATTATACCGGTAACTCGAAGAAAACAAAAGGTACGGGCAAGAAAATACTTGAAAAAAATGCATGATACTGAACTCCCTCCGTCTTGCCTGCAAGGTGATCTCCTCATTGGCTGTATCCACAGTCCAGTAGATCGTCAAGTCCGTCGTGACGGATACCTACGTAGCAGTACGGTGCGGTGATCAGACGTCGCCCTGCATGGTCAATCGGTGATTGGTCCCTATACGAAGTACATGCGCGTGAGGTTTAATACCCAATAGTGTTAATGTTGTTTGTTGATTGCTGTTTGTTGTTTTATGTTTTTGCTGTCGTTGTTGCTGTTGTTGTTGTTGTTGCTGTTGTTGTTGTTGCTGTTGTTGTTGTTGCTGTTGTTGTTGTTGCTGCTGTTGCTGTTGCTGTTGTTGTTGCTGTTGCTGCTACTGCTGCTGTTGATGTTCGAGGTAGTGGTGGGGGAAAGGGTGGCGGTAGTGGTGTTGGTGTTGGTGGCAGTGGATGGTGGTGGTGGTGATGGTGAAAGTGGTGGTGGCGGTGTTTGTTTTTGCTGATGTCGTTGTTCGTGAATTTTTTATCAGATACGCCAGTGCACACCAGGTGGAGACGTGGGCACGGCCAAAACTAGAGGGATGGATGGGTGCTCCTGCCGACGATGCCAGCGTCAAAGTATTTACCTTTAGCCTCTGGCCCATGCAATTTACTTTGACCACTCACACGTACGTACACGGTACCATCAGTCGCTCGATTATGCCTCGCCATCTGTCTTACTGACATACCAGTAAGTTTTTTGTTTAAGAGGGACAAAAACGCCTCCATGATGGGAGAAGGGAAGTGGCATAAGCAAGGCAAGGAAAGGAGCAAGCCGGCGTTCTGTCCTCCAAACCCTATCGATGAGGCAACAGCAACAGCAGCAACAACAACAACGACGACGACAATAACGACAACAGCAACAACAACAACCACAACAACAACAACAACAACAACAACAACAACAACAACAACAGCAGCAGCACCAGGCAGCAGCTGTAGAACACACCTTGGACAATAGGTTCGAGGTTAACAGGGTATCGATAGGATCCTATTCCAATGGGAGGCCTACTGTTTGGTGTAGTACGTATCGATTGGCACTTTTTTATTCCTATTGTGGCCGACAATTGGTATTAACAGGCACTTTCACTGATCTACTGTTCGGCCGATGGCCTATTGTACCTATTGCCTTGAACATATTGGTGAAACAAGTAGGTATCGATAGACATTTCCAGAACGGTATTGCTCGAGCGATATACTATTGGTTCTGAGAGCCGGAACTTATGGTTTCGGACAATAGGTATCGATAGAATTTTCACCATTCTATGGTTTCGGACAGTAGGTATCGATACAAATCCCACCATCCTATGGTTTCAGACAATAAGTATCGATAGAAATTACACCATCCTATGCTTTCGGGCAATAGGTATCGATGGAAATTTCACCATGCTATGGTTCCGGACAATAGGTATCGATAACATTTTCAACATCATATGGTTCCGGACACTACCGTAGGTGTACGGCAGTCACGGCATACACATGTATGTACCAGATATCCCGATCTTGGTCACTCGGGAAAGAAACATCGCCCAATACCGGAATCGTTCATTTAATGCCGTGCCCGAATAAGCTGGAGGTGGGTGGCTTGGACAAAGGCAGTGAGTACTACGGAATCTCTCTGAAGGTCCGATCTCCACTATTTCAGAGCGATCTGTCTGTTTGCCGGTCGGTTGCTTCTTATACCTTGGATAATACCCTATCTGATAGGCTATTGGGCCAGCAATAGGTCGGAATTTACGGCGATCAATACCTATCGCTGGCCACAATGGGTTGGTTTCAGGGGCTATCGATAGGTATTGAAAGCAACAATAGGATAGGGTTAGTGGCCACGATAGCCTATTGTGCGACCGATATGCTGGTGAATGTGTCTATCGATAGGTATCCTAGGTACCAATAGAGCTTCAAATTTAGCCCCAGTAGGCTATCGTTCGAACAATATCTTCATATCATCAACGATCGATACCTATTGGTTGTAGCGATATGTGTGCAAGCATGTCGATCGATACCTATTGCTTAGTTCAATAGGTGTGCAATGATATCGACCGATAACTATCGCTCAATTCAATAGGGTCGCAATGGTATCTATCAATACCTATTGCTCAACTCGACAGTTTCGTTAGGGTGTCGATCGATATCTATTGCCTAACCCAATAGGTTTACCATGGTATCGATCGATACCTATTGTCCAGTTCAATAGGTTCGCAAGGGCATCGACCGATATACCTATTGATCAAGCTAATAGTTTTGCAACGGTATCGATCGATACCTATCGCCCAATGCAATGTGGTTGGAAGGGTACCAACCAATGCCTATGTATTGCCTAATCAAACACGTTTGCAATCGCGTTGATCGATACCTATTGCCCAACAAAATATTCGAAGAATTAGGTATCGATAGACAATTTCAATACGTACTTATCCCGAATACCCCCAATACAATACCCTATTGTAGGATTTCTGAATCTGTTGGCTAAAGAAATGGGTATCGACAGATCGTTTCTAGTCCCTAACCCAAGTACAATATATCTCTGAACCTATTGTACAAATATCTCTGAACCTATTGGTCAAAGTAATAGGTATCGATTGGCAATTTTTAATACCTATCCCAAGTACAATGGCATATTGTACAATTCTCTCAGAACCTATTGATCGAAACAATAGGTATCGATAGACAATCCCTAATACCTATCTCAAGTACAATAGCATATCGTACAATTCTCTCTGAACCTATTGATCGAAGCAATAGCTATCGATAGACATTATCTAATACATATCCCAAGTACAATAGCCTGTTGTATAATTCTCTCTGAACCTATTGGTCGAAGCCATAGCTATCGATAGGCAATTTCTAAAACATATCTCAAGTACAATGGCCTAATGTACAATTATCTCTGAACCTGTTGATCGAAGCAATAGGTATCGATAGGAAATGTATGATACCTATTGCAGGAGCAATATATGCCGATTTGCAATACCCCAACCTATCGAAATAACAATAGGCCTATCCAATAGGCTATTGACCAGGGTGGGGTGTAGTATCAGAAGCAGAAGCGGAAGCACAAGCTGCAGCAACAACAGGAAGTTGACTCTCGGCTAGCTACGTACCCGAATGACATCACATCAATATCATTGCTACTGCTACGACGTACAAGTAAGTATGCTGTCTTGAATTATTGGTGATGAGTACGTAGTATGCAGAGGAAAAAGCGCCAGCTTGAGACACATAGAATTGATACCTGGTGGAAGACACAGCTCAGTGAAGCAGCAGCATATACAGTCAAGTGTATAAAGTACATCAGCGACGTACCGTACTGACGAGGCACAGGGTATGATAGTGACTCGGTTCCGCTCGCTCACCTGGGAGTCGAAGGCTTCATCCGTAGAGGCGCTGCATTCGCCCACGTGGGCTGAGGCAGTTCCCAGTAGGCTCGCTGACAGCAACCCCGACAACGCTGCCCCTACTGCTGCTGCTGCTGCTGCTGCTGATGCTCTCATATCAGTCGGTGCTCTTCTCTCTATATCCTCGCCGATCGCCTACGAACACAGCACACTTCGAGCCCGCTCGCCTTTCTTGCACCAATATATAGTACCCAAAATAACACGGCACGCGGGCTTACAGCAGTGCGAGTAGCAGACAGTGGTATCAGCGTAGAAGCAGCAGTGGTATGCCGGTACACTGCAGATAGATGTCGCAAAGCACTACTGCCACTACTGCTGTACGTGTACTCGTATGCAGACGTACGATAGCAGTACAACAAGCAGTGTCGTACGGACTCTGTACTCGTACGTACTGTAGTGGCAGAGTAAATATATGTGATCCGACACACCAGGCGGAAGGTGAGGTAGAGCTCACCGGATTCGAAAGTGGGTGATATACGAAGTACTATGTCCGAGTACTCGTACATGAAGGTAGAAGACAGGCACGGAGACGACCTGCAGACCGTGTAAACTATACGAGGGACGCAAAAACGCAACGCAATTTAGGTCCTGCGTCCCGCGTTCCCCGAGATAGAGTCCTCGATGGATTTTCCGCCATGGGCCGCTGCTTCGAGCCTGCTTTGACAGGTGGGCCGCGAGGGGGCGTGAATTCTGCGACGCTAATCGTACCGCCTGTGAAGGCTGTACGAGCTACGAGCACTCTCGCGCCTTTGGCTATTGCTGTACATACCTAGCCTCAGTTAGCCTACGACCTATGTACGAGCACTCCGCGCCTGCAGCTACTGCCGGCGCCTCTGTTACACCATCCCTGGTAGCAAAGCAGTATGTATGGCATGCTGTAGGACACAGCAGTACCTCAGCCAGTGTAGCAGCAGTGCCTGGCATCATCATACGGTTGCTTTGAGATTTTCTCGCGATGAGGGAAGCCTTTTCTTTTGCTCCTTCCGCTGACGTGTCTACCGATCTCCACTGCGCCGGGGGGTGTCTCGGTCCCGCTAGCACCATGTCATGATAGCTCGTGCGGGCGGCCATAAAGCTGGGCGATCTCTGCTCTCCGTCCTTTCAAATTAAGTATCTACGACTATCGCCGTGTTTCGTAGACCGCAGTCACAGTCCCGTCTGGCCCGGGGACCCATGGGCTGTTCCCCCGCGTGTGACACCAACAATAACGCAACAAGATCCGTTTGAAACCCCATTTACAAAGCAGATCAAATATGCGATATACCCTCGCTCATCCTATCCGACCACAAGCCAGAGCCACGATTGCTGCATCCCCACAATGGCCAATGTAGCTTGAAGTACTGTGCGTGGTGGATCCTTGCTCAGCAATGGATTCCGATGTCACGGCCGACTCGCTCTCCTCGCCCGAAAATAGGATCGCCACTTCTTCAGGACGACGGTTCAGCGGCGCTCTCTCGTCCTTCTCCAGTCTGGGTCAACAAGACAACGGGGAGAGCAGTCAGCGTTCTTGTCCTCCACTCGACAGCTTCGACTTGTCTACGGCCACCGATGCATCGGCTGCAGGTGGTGGTTTCCTGGATGACCACCGTCAACAGCTGTCTCCAGACGAGGTCGGAGGACTCACGCCGTTGGGCAGGCAGACAAGAGGCTCGGATGGGCCGCCCGCGGAAGGGGGGTCGGACGATAAACACCTGAGAAGCGACGACGATGTCAGGATGCGTGGTAGCAGTATGTCGCTTGGCTTGCCACATACAGGAAGCGGTGAGTTTGGCGTAGGGAGTGAGGTCCCGGCAGCGGCAGCTTCCAGCGGTGGCCAAGCTCGGAAGCGCTCAAGGGACGATGCGATGACGGACGGACACGTCGGTCGAGGATGGCAACAACAGCCGAGCAATCGACTCGAGAGCAGTTGGCCTTTGTCTCGCCTTGACGCGGTCCCTTCAAGGCGAAGCAGAGGCAGCACCGGAGGAGGGAGTTCGATGGGCTTGTCCCGTACCGACCCGTCCCCTCCTCTGTCTCGCCAAGGGACGATAGGTGGTTCGCCGCACGACCGCTATGAAATGCCAGCATCGAGATCGGCGTTTGGCGGCGGCATTTCCGGGGGGGGTCGAGAAAGCAGCGATGGGGGGGGTGAAGGCTGCTACACGGTTCACAGCAGTAGTAGAAGCGGGCACGACAACAGCGGTAGTGCTGGCGACAGTATAAGTGCCGATGGTGGCATAAGCAACAGAATGGGAGGCAGCGTGCGCAGGAGTGGCAACGATTTGTCGTGGAATGGAAGCAACAGCGAAAACTTATCGATCAGCGAGGAATCATCGCGAGGGCTGCCGGCACCGCCGATCGTAACTTCCGGTCCACTACCCGCGATTGGAGCGCTGCGAGAGGTAGGCCGGCCACCCTGAGCATCGCGCATGTTGACATTTTGCTGTTTATGTTCATGAAGGCGCTAATGTATGGGTTCCTCGATCTATTTGTGCGGGGAGAGTATCGGTGGCGATTCCTGCGTCCGGGCGATCTGAGCATCGTGCATGGATACGTTGTGGCAGTCGATGCTCACTTAAGAACAAGGATTATTCTCAACCTTCAAACATGTGTGCGCGGTGATAACATTGGTGAATCTTGCTTCCGTGCATGTAAGTGCTGGACGTGTTGCTCAGATTGATCCATGAAAAGACGACGCTGAAAGGTTGGGCCGGCTGGGTGGAGACTTGACCTTCGGCGCTCTTCGCTCCCAACCATATTCCCCCGCACCTCATACTCGCAGCACTTTCTTACTCAGAAACAGCAGCGCTGCGTGGACCGCGAGCGGCGGCTGGCGGCGGATCACATGCGTCGGTTAAACCAAGTCCTGGCTGGCCACTTATCCTTCGCGGAAGTCCCTCGGGTACACGAACCTCGAGACAGCTTCGATGCCCTGTCTGCTGCGCCATCGCATGGGTCCGCCGCCCATTATTCTCCGCGTGAATCTCCCCTCGACGACCGAGACGATGCAAAGATAGACGTGGAAAGGCTTTCGGCCAGGCAGGCTGCCCTTCGACAGCTGGTGAGACGCGTGCTGCATATGATAGAGGTAGCAATTTTTTGGCTGAAACGTTTTCTGGGTGGCGCGGGGGGCGGCTTGACTCAAATCCGTCGGGAAAATCGTTCTTGCGTTACAACATGTTTCGTTGTACACTTAGGCCATCATGGGATTGTTCATTGGGTACTGTACGTAGCACTTTTAATTTTCCTGACAACAAAACAGTTTTTTGGTGACTTGCTATTATTCAATACCAGGTACTATAGAGCGCTCATCAAGTGAGCAACCTCAGAAAAATGCATACGAGTAGTGGCACCTCTACCATAAAGTGAGTCGTGGAAAAAAACGTGAACGGAGACCCGGGAAGCGCGGTGCTGCCTAAGGCTGAATGGAAGTCGATCGGGGGTTTTGGGACTCGCTTGCTTATTTCCACCATCCACAGTTATTATTTAGACATGCAGAAACGACAAGACCGTTCGACTAACCCGCGTTCCAAGCAACTTCATACCAAGCGCTGTTCTGTGTACGCCATGCAGTTGCTGCTTTAATGTTTTTACCAGCGTGTCCTCAAAGGAATCGTCGAACCGATCACAATTTCCCGCATATCGACTCTGAATAGGTGATTCGCGTCGCGAAGGAACGCACCAGAAGCGCCTTGGTTTGGGCCTGGATTCGCTTTTGGCGTCAGCCTTTGAAAAGGGACGCCATCTCCACCGCGAAAGCTATCGCGCGGCCCTTTGTGGACACGCCTGAGCAGCATAACCAAGTTGATGGGGAGCTTGAGCACATCGAAGAAAAAGTTGGGGGTCAAGGTCAAGGAAAAAGCGAGGCACAAGATCGGCAACAACAGGCGTTGAAACTCGTGAGTTACTATACTCCAGTGGTGCCTTTTGAAAAAAAAAACAAAGGGTGAAACCCAATGAAGTTGCTGCGCGTGGTTGTTGAAGAGACGTCACTCCAGTCGGCTGCGTGAATACGCAGTATCTCTAGGCGCGAAAAGGGCCGAATCAAGAAAAACGCAACGCGTTCGCTCAGTCCGGGTCCGGTAGTGACCGCATCGTCAACTCTGAACTGACACATGCGTGTTGCAGGCCCTCGTACCTTCTCTTGTGTCGTACCATACCTGGCGTTATAGTGTTTGTTTTCGATGTAGATAAGTTCGAGAGCGTACCGGGTGGCGCTTGGTGATAGCACGTTTTTGAGCCCGAAAATGAGTAAACATGGGGCTTTCATACTGGTGAAGTCATTACCGACGTCCACAAGTCTGCTCACAAGGACCATCTCGCATCCCCTGTCCCCAGATGTACCGCATCTGCCGCGACAGAAATAGGCGTTCCTTGTTTAGGGGTTGGAACCGGCTTTGCCGGAACGCCGCCTCAGCCGGTCGTCCGGTCGCCGACACGAAAGCGGAGAGGGAGGTAGCAGACAAAGATAAGACCATAAAAAATGACACTAACGTTCCGACCAAGAGTCTAAGCGGGACTGGCGAGGACTCACACGGCCGAGTGGAAGGTTCTTCACTCGAACGGCGAGGGAAAATCGTCAAGCGCTTGGTGAGTAAACAAGTAGGCGTTTCTGCGGAAGGGGACATTCTTTATCGTCCTACAAGGCGCATGCTGTATGTCCTCCCAGTGCCTGTTTCTGTTGTTGCACGATAGTGAAGTTTGAGCTGACTTGCCGTCGCTTGAAGTATACGTCAGCAAACCTTTAAAATGAAGAAGTTGACGCGAAATGTGCCCGCCGCTACCAGCACAAAGGTGACACGACTCTCGTATTTTGGGTTTTACCGTATTTGGAAAGCTCGGAGCGGGGAACCACGCCCCGTGTTTCGAAGGTCCGAGCGATAAACTCCGAAACACT
Organism: Saccharina japonica; assembly: GCA_008828725.1. Taxonomy (NCBI): domain Eukaryota; class Phaeophyceae; order Laminariales; family Laminariaceae; genus Saccharina; species Saccharina japonica. Next base: position 115,784 of record MEHQ01003624.1, read on the forward strand.
GCTGTCGTGTTTTTAATACGTGTACATTTGTTTTTTTGCGAATAACTGCGTCCCTAACAAAGGTCACGCGCATTCGTGAGGCCGAGAACAGACGTCTCCGGTATTGGGGTTGGAGCCGCCTCCTCCTTCACGCTGCAACGCTATCGGCTGTCGAAGTCCATAGGGCTACGGCCACGGGAAATTTCGCCTCGGCGGCCATCGGAAAAGAGCAGAGGGAGAAAGTGGGTCCATCAGGCACCGAGGTGGCGACGGCAACATCGGTGAGCGACCGCGCATCCCGACAAGCTTCCAGGGCTTCCGAAGAGGCAGTGGAGCTGCAAGCGAGGCCGGAGGAGGCTGAAAGAAATCAGCAGGGTAGCGTGAACCGCCCCTTTAGTCGCTTGGTGAGAATACTTTCGTGTTGCCTGTCAAGCTATGAAATTATATTCCTGGGTGAGTTGTGTTGGGTGCTTTTTTCTGGTAAACCTTGTGGTGGGACCGAGCAATGTACCCCGGATTTCGCCGTTTTTTTGCTCAAAATTGGAGATGTGTTGGACTATCGGGATGTTGTACTCGCGTCTCTGTGGGTGGCACTATGTAGAGATGGTGATACTTCTACTGAAATTTAGTCAAAAGCTGTACGTGTAGCTTTGTTCATGGGCTCCCCTCCATGGAAATCCCTTTTTTGCCTTGCACGCCAATCACATTCTAAGCTCCACAGAAAAAGTCGGCTATAGCCGTCTACCTATTGAATGTTGAAACGACACAGGTTGCAAAGAACGAGACTGCGACTGCTGACCGAAATTCTAGCCAGAAAAAAAACATGTGCCGTTGCAAAAACGTACCCGACTGCCGCAGCTCATCCTAAAAACACCCTCGTGGCGTCAACGCCCCCCATCTTTGCTGCGTGCACGACCAGATTTATCGTGCTGGCAAAGATAGAGACAGGCGCTTGATGTTTCGTGCATGGAATCGGCTGTGCCTGCATGCTGCCTCCCGCAATGCCGCCGAGTCACAGTCGGCGAAGGACACCCCCGTGGCGAAGGGAGTGAAGTCCGAAGCTAAGGAAAACGAATCCTCCGCGGCTACCACGGCTGTTAGTGTCCCACCGAGTACCGCTACTCTTCAAGAACGAGCAGAAACGGCCGTGCAAGGCGCCCGAGAGCAAAGGCAAAAGTGTGCCGTGCAACTGGTGAGAAGCTCGCCCGATAGTCACCGCCGTGGGCTCTTCCAGCTTTTGGCAAATAGAGCAGACCGTGGTAGCTATTGTACATTCATATTTGTTTTTGCGTCGTGTCACTTTTTTTATGCACTTGCTCTCCTCGTAAGAAAGCGGACACGCCAACCTCAAATGACTCATGTGTTTGTGGAGCACCCCCGCTATTGCTTCAGTACTGCTTCATTTTTTTAACCCTCAGATGTCACGTTGTAAGAGCGTCACCGTTTGTTTTTTCGGTATGGTGGGCGTGCCGGGTTTGCACCATGACCTACGATGTAGTGGCCCGCCACAGGCAAGGCGGGAGCGCCTCGAGAAGGGCCTCAAGGATCGATTTCCCTAAACCCTTTTCCAACGTGGAGATTGATTCCAACCCGGCTCTCATCCGCGATTCCATTGCTAATTTCTCGCTCGCAACAACCGCTTCCTAGATAGCCTACTTATGCCGAGACAGCGATAGGCGCTTCCTATTCCGCGGGTGGAACCGCCTCTGCCTGCACGCTGCATCTCTCAACGTTGCCAAGGACGTGTATCCTACGGTCGCTGATTCCGTCGGTGGCGCTGCCCGGGCCGTAAGAGCTGAGGTCAAGGATAGCGAATCAGTGGTCGGTGTCGACGAATCGAAAGCTTCGAAGCATGCAGATGCAGCCGCTAGAGCGGCTACAGGGACGACAACGATGCCAACAGAGCGGGGTTTGCAACAGTCGGCCGCGGTTTCTGACGGGGGTACAGGGGTTATGCCGGCGGTGGAGGAGGAAGAACGAGCTCGACTAGACAGGCGCAAGCGCGTTCTCCGGCTGGTGGTGAGATGCCGAACATCATAAGCAATCGTGCGAGCTCGTTGCTTGCGAGCCGTTGCAGTTGCAGGAAACACAGTCGATATGACCAGTTGGGTTTATCTTGTTCGCCTTGATAGATTTTTGCCGCGGTCACCCTATGATATGTCCCCCCTCTGTTTGAGATCGGAGATATGGTAGCTGGGTGTGGAACCACGCAAGCAGCTATGCTTGTCGCGTGAAGGTCCACGATCAAGTCGCTGCCGTTTGCGAGCCTTACTACGGCACGACGATTACCGGTGCTGGGAAAAGGAATACGCTCTGCCCCCCGTCAAGCGCCGTGTGATTAATCAATGACCTCTCTACGTTATTTCCGTGTCAGGTTGGACGACGGAGAGGTGACCAGGACAGACGGTACCTTTTCCGCGGCTGGAGCCGTCTCTATCTCCATGCCGCCTCGCTTGCCGCTGCCGAGGCAGCATCGGCGTTGGTCGGCGTTGCCGGCACAGCTTCACGAGCCCCGGCCACGTCTACTGTAGACCCGGCTGCTCGTCTTGAGGCTAGAGGAGGTAGACGGGGGACAGACTCGGGGAAGCACGGCGCTGAAGCCGGGGACGGAAACGAGTTGTTCGGGCATCGTCTACGAGAAGAGCGGATAATCCACGCCAGCAAAAAGGTGGGTGAGAGGAGGGTTTGTACATAGTATGAGGGGAAGTGTCAGAAACAGGTTATACCGATGATGCCACAACTCCAAGGGCAAGAAAAAGGAAATCATATGCGGGGCCACGAAACAGTAAACAAGGTTTATAGAAGAGTAAATGCCGATGGTCGAAAATTGCAGGGCACAATTACGTGAACTCGCTATGATATCCGTGGTCGTTACAGAGGCAACACGAAAATGTTTGCGACGAAAAACCTTCGTTGTGTTGGGCTGTTCTGTACCTAACGCAAGCAGTGTCGTTGCACTGTATCGATTGGTGCACATGTGTTCTTGTTTTTCGTCCACCTGCACGATTAGATCGATCAAATTCTTCAAGACAAAGACAGGCGATCGTTAACCCGAGGGTGGAGCCGCCTTCTCCTGTACATTCCCTCGCAGAGCGCTCTTGAAGCGGCACCAACGACCGCGGTAGCTGCAACGAGGACCGCCAAGACCAATGGGGAAGGGGAGGAGGCCCCCGCGGCCCCCACCTTCGACAACCTCGCCACGAGCGCCGCTGCCCTTCGGCAACGTGCACAACTGGCCGAGCGAGACGCCAGAGAGCACCAGAGGAAGCTAGCACTGCACTTGGTAAGTTATGGAGCTTGGCAATCATAACGATACTGTGAATGAAGACGATGGCATGAATGGACGCAACCGCGGGTAGTAGAGGGGGCGTGCAGGAACAACGCCTCATCTTATTTGGCTGAATTCGCCTCTGCCTAGGCGATGAGTTCCCCAACGCGGCTGTGGGAATATTATTTTTCAGGAAAGGCCATGGCCAGACCATCGGAACCAACGACATGGTAGAGGGAGAACTCATTGCGATACAATGTAACCAATACGCAGCGCGAGATGCGGTAGAGGCGGGCACGCTGTTGAAATAACGGCAGCGCGACATATCATCAGCCAGTAACGCTTACCAGTTGCATCACGCTGCTGGGAGAAGTGGGTACCGAAAACCATTCCTCCACAAAATCCGACTTCAGCGCCGCTCTCAACGACTCTTCGTATAGTACGTGAAAGATAGTAACTCCGCCGTCTTGCTACTCCCCACGTCTTCCGTGCATTGTGGTGTCGTGTGTCGTAGATGGCACGCGTGTGCAGTGAACGGGACAAGCGATCCTTGTTCCGCTCTTGGAACCGACTCTGCCTACACGCGGCACCGTCTAAGGCCACCGGTGTGACCGGGGACGCCGACGAAGCTACCTCCCGAGTCGCTACGACGGGTCGCATGGAGCGGGGCAATGCTGCTGCCGTGCAGCGGGACGACGGTGCAGCGGGGAAAGTTGGGGAGGCTTCAGTTGGGGCGGCTAAACTACTGGAGAGGGCGCATGGAGCGGAACGAGCTCTCGACGATCAGAAGCGACGGCAAGCGGGGCGACTGGTAAGAAGGACGCTCCGTGTCTGTAAAATGGTGTTTCCTAGAGCACTGCGACTGTGTGGATTGACTCTGGTCGTCAGACAAAGGGGTAACTCTTGCATCTTACTCTAGGTTTTGGCTTTGAACAACGGCGACCGCATCTTTCAGGGTGGAAAAATAAAAACGTGGTTTGGGTAGAAAGTGCGTAATGCATCAAAATTACCATACGATGACTGTGAATTTCAAGTATAACGTCATGTCTCGGTATCACCAATGAATGCATATGTTAAACATGGCCCGGTGGAGGTTAATGCTTAGTCACCCGCCCCTTTCCCCAAGCCGTCGTCACACCTCTTGTCAATTGATTCTCGGGCTGCGTTGTCAGGTTGCACGGGTGTTCAGTGACACGAACAGGCGCCGTTTGTTTCGCGGCTGGAGCCGCCTGTGCATGCACGCCGCCTCTTTCAGTGATGCCAAGGAAGCCTCGGCCTCGACCACACCAGGCGCGAGAGAAGCTGTGGCTCGCAAAGCCGAGGAAAGACCACTCGCCTCAGCGGTTTCAGGGATTGAAACGGCCAGCGAAGACACGGCCATGGAGCGGACGCGCAGCGAGGAGGTTTTTCGGCGGAGAATGGCAAAGACAGCGGTGAGGCACCCCTTTAGGTAGCACAAACGCTTCGCCTACGGTAGGAACACCCCCCAACACGGCGTTCTTGCCTACCGGTATTCTTGTCTCACGAAATGCGGAATATTTTCTAGCCCCTGATGTGCAGCGACTCGCCACCGCCCCTCCCTCGTGCCGTACGGTCGTGCCGTTTTTGTGTCCTCTTGCCCTCAGATTGCTCGAATTTTCCGCGATAGAGACAAGAGGCGCGTTTTCCGCGGGTGGCATCGCCTATACCTTCACGCCGCGAATGTCCGCGCCGCGGAACGCATCGCGGCCGCTACACCGGTCGCTGCCGCAACCCTCCAAGTCGGTCCCACCGAAGAGAAGGCCACGCCTGCCGACGGAAGGGTCGATGCTTCGAACCCGGCAGTGGAGGGTGCTGCTACAGCGAGCGAAGAGGCGTTGGGAATGGCAGCGGGTGTGGACAACGCTGTGGAGGTCACGCGGGTGCGGGCAGAAAAGGCGGAGGATGCTCTGCGGAGACAAGGAAGTCGCCTGGTGAGAATCTCGCGGGGAATAAATCAGAGCATTTCGGGTGTTGCACGGCAGTCTGGTATACGTTGACTACCCAACGATCATGACGAAAAGAAGCGGGGTTTTTTTCGCTCTCAGCAGGTTTTTGGAACACGCGCTCAGAGACCAATGCGGAGGAACAGGAATGAAAATATGCATGAGGCATACAATAATCGCTTTATGCCGGTGAGGTATAAGATTCGTGGACTGAAATCGAGCTGAGTTGTTGTCACCGCTGACGCCATTCACTCACGCTTTCGCTTGGTCCCCGTTTCCTCACTCAGATTGCTCGCATTCTGGCGGAAAGAAACAGACGCCTGTATTCACGAGGCTGGAGCCGTCTCTACCTGCACAACGCGAACCCCAACGCCCTCGAAGGAAGCTCCGCCTCTGCCACCGTTGCGGCGAGGACCATCAGAGCCGAGGCCGCGGACAAGGAGCAGCCCGTCGCTGCGGAGGAGCCTGAGACGCGCCTAAGAGCCAAAGACACCGCTACCGTGAAAAAAGCGTCGGCGGCGGCGAGAGAGGAAACCAAACGGGCAGAAGCCCGTGCCTCGGTGATGGCAGCAGCGCTAAAACGTAGGGAGGACGAGTTGGAGCAGCTGGTTCGGGAGCAGCGCAAACACCGGGCCATAATGGTGGTGAGAAAAAGAGAGCGCATCGGCGATTCACCTAATCTACGAATCAGCTGAGAAACAGAACCCTGCTGTTGGGAAAAGCAATGCGAGCGAGCGCCGCGATCTAAACGGTTGAATCTTCCAATTCAATAAATTGCCCCATTTTTTTTGCCCTCTTGTGTGCCCTGTGCAGATCACCCGCGCGTGTCGTGACCGAGACAGACCCCTGCTTTCCCTCGGATGGAGTCGCCTTCGCCTTCGTGCTGCTGAGGGAACCTTCGTGGTTGGCACGACGGCTGCCGCACCTGCCCCAGACCAGTCGGGAGAAGCTGCCGTTGTCGCCGAAAATTCCGAAGACGGGCGATATAAGGCAGCCCAGGAAGAAACGGCCAGCAGCTCCAGTTTGACGGAAAGTCACAGGCATAGCCCCAACAATGACAAGGGTGATGCACGAGAGCAACAGGAACGTCGAACCAAGAGGCTGGTGAGCGAACAACGCCTACGTACTGTAGAATCCCAAAGAAGTGCATGCGTCCCTTAGACCTCTCGGTGTGTTCACGCATCGCGCAGTATATTTGATTCCCCGCATCCGTGCATCCGTCGCCGATTCCGCTGCCCCCCGTAAAGATCGAGCGCCTGTGCGGTGACAAAGAGAGGACCCTCTTGTTCCGTGGATGGAGCCGCCTTTGCATGAACGCCGCCGCGGCCGCTGCCAGAACTCCTCTGGTCGATGACGAGGAGGTGGACGAGGCTATCAACACTCAGAAGGCTAAGGTGTCCATTGATAGGACGGAGGTCGGTGCCATTATGGATGCTGTGGCCGAGACGGAAACGATGCAGCAGGAGGCCGCCGAGACGTCGAAACTGGCAGCGAAGCTGAAGCGTAAGGATGACGAATTGAAGCGCTTGCTTCGGGAGCAGCATTTACGGCGGGTGAGTCGTTGAAGGCGAAAGTGTAGAAGCCTATCGTTGTCCGCATATCATAGGCGATGGTTTCTGCAGCGAGATTGTCCTCGGTACGGGCAACACGAGAATATATCAGAACGAGTAGCCTAAAGCGCCTTAAAAAATCACGTTTTGATTCGAGCTTACCGACACTATTTTGTCTGCATGCCAGATATTCCGAGCGCGTCACGAACGAGACAGATCCCTCCTGTTTCGAGGTTGGAGCCGCTTGTGCCTTCATGCTTGGTCTTCCAATGCCTCGGTGAGAGCTTCGGCGGCCACCACCGCGAGGGCCGGAGGTCTCCGAGCCCTGGCAATAGAGGGAAGAGAAAACCTCGTGGTTGGTGAGAGGAATGCTACCAACGATACAGTCGAGGGGGTGAATGGGCGGGGGTATCAGGAAGCGCCGGGTACTCGCAGCGCGGCCGGGGATCACTATCAGATACCGGGGAAGTCCGAGCAAGAAGTACGGAGGCAGCAAAAACGTCGAGCTGCGAAAATGGTGAGAGGGTAGTACCGGGAAGTTTATATTGGTGCTATATACCAGTATACCAACAAGGACTGTTACAACCCGTTGGAGATGTACCGATCCGCTAGCGTGAACGGTGCAAATGGGTGTACCTTGCGGCTACCTCTCCCCTTCTCCATCGCCAGTAGTCCCAACCCTACTTTTGGTCGAGTTCGTGCCACTCTGAGACTACAGAAGGACCTTCCCGATTCCATATTGGCGCCTTCTTTGTCTGCACGCTGCCTTGCTTTCCGCCGCCGAAGACAGCTCGGCCGTAGATACCGCCGGCCCTACTTTCGTCAAGGCTGAGGCTGCAGAAATAACATCTCCGCAGGCAACAATAAAAACCGAATATGCCATATTCCGCCTTATATGCCACTTCTGTTGCGTTTCACGTTTCCGTCCAGATCGCCCGCGTCGGCCGGGACAGAGACAGAGCCCTTGTGTTCCGTGGTTGGAGCCGCCTTTGCCTTCACGCTGCCTCGCTTTCTGCAGCCGAGGGAGCCTCGGCAGCTTCCACCGCGACCGCAAGGGCTGCCCGTGCCGAGGCGATGGAGGCAGAGGCCACCGCTGCTGCGGAGAAGGCGGAGGCGTGGAAGAGAGCGGCCGCCGCCAGCGCGGACGTGGCGGCGGCAAGGGAGAAAGCGGCGCGAGAAGTAGCCGAAGCTTCGAAGTCGGCGACCGAGGTGGCGCGACGGGAGGAAGCCCTCAGCCAGGAGCTTCGGCAGGAATGGAAGCGCCGTGCCATGATCCTGGTAAGGTGCTGCGGTACTTGGTACTCTTTGTATAGAAATAAAGTCGTGTTTAGGGGCAACAACTTCACCTTGTAAGCAAGTTTTACACCGAACAAATCCCAGACCGTGGTCCATCGTACCCTCGACCAACGCGCACGGACACTCATTTATGTATCCACCCCAACCTGTGCTGCGTCCCATCTATACATCAAGATCGCCGGGGTCGGCCGGGACAGGGACAGGGCCCTCGTATTCCGAGGTTGGAGCCGACTTTGCCTCCACGCTGCCTCGCTTTCCACCGCCGAGGGAGCCTCGGCCGCTGCCACCGCGACCGCCAGGGCCGCTCGGGCCGAGGCGATGGAGGCGGAGGCCACTGCTGCTGCGGAGAAAGCTACGGCGAGGAGGAGGGCGTCGGCTGTCAGCACAGACGTGGCGTCGTCGAGGGGGCAAGCAAACCGAGCTCAAGACGGAACGCTGGCGTTGGCGGCCGACCTGGAGCGGCGAGAGGATGCCATTCGCCAGGTGCTTCAGGAGCAGCGGAAGCGCCGTGCGAAAATGTTGGTGAGATGAAGCACTAGATTGGCACTCACTCTACAGTGGAAGTTCCGTCTTTAGTTTCGGCAACCTAACCTTGTGGCGATAGAAAAACGGAGAGAAGAAGCCCCCACCGTGCCTCCTCGCGCCTTCACCCGGCTCGCATAGACACTCATGTAGTCATGTTTTCCCGGCACCCCCCCACCTCTGCTGCGTTGCGTCGTTACGTCAAGATCACACGCGTCGGTCGGGACAGGGACAGGGCCCTAGTCTTTCGTGGGTGGAGCCGACTTTGCCTGCACGCTGCCTCCCTTTCCGCGGCCGAGGGAGCCTCGGCTTCTGCCACTGCGGCCGCCCGGGCTGCGCGGGCCGAGGCGATGGAGATGGAAGCCGCCGCTGCTACCAAAAAGGCTGAAGCATGCCAAGCCAGCGCGGAGGTGGCGGCATCGAGGAAGCAAGCGAAACGAGAGGCGGTCGAGCTGGAAAAGCGAGAAGAAGCCGTGGACCAAATGCTTCAGGAGAAGCGGGGGCACCGTGCAAAGATGCTGGTGAGGCGTGCTCGTAGCAGTGCAAATATGCCCTCTCCGCCGTAGTGTTTTGTTTTCTCTAGACACATTCGTCTTGAGGCAATAGAAGTACGAGAAGAAAGAAAGACTCGCCGTACCACACCAAACCCTCGCCCGACACTCATGCAGATGTCTCATTCCACATCCCCCACCACTGCTGCATTCCACAATTCCGTCCAGATCACCCGCGTCGGCCGGGACAGGGACAAGGCCCTTCTGTTTCGCGGGTGGAGCCGACTTTGCCTTCACGCTGCCTCGCTTTCCGCAGCCGAAGGGGCCTCGGCTGCTGCCACCGCGACCGCCAGGGCTGCCCGCGCCGAGGCGATGGAGATGGAGGCCACCGCTGCTACCAAAAAAGCTGAAGCATGTCACGGGAGAGCGGAGGTGGCGGCATCGAGGGAGCGAGCGAAGCGAGAGGCGGACGAGTTGGAGATGCGAGAAAAAGCCGTGGACCAGATGCTTCGGGAGAAGCAGGAGCGCCTTGCAAAGATACTGGTGAGGCAGGCGTAGTCGTGCAAAGGTGCCCTCTCAACCGTAGTGTTTTTTTCTTCAGCTGTTTTCGTTGTGCGGACCATAAAAAAGATAAGCGTGCACTGTGTACCATGAGATACTCATGCAGATGGCTCGTTCCGCATCCCCCGCCGCTGCTGCATTCCATCAAGGTCACCCGCATCGGCCGGGACAAGGACAAGGCCCTTTTGTTTCGCGGGTGGAGCCGACTTTGCCTGCACGCTGCCTCGCTTTCTGCCGCCGAGGGTGCCTCAGCCGCTGCCACCGCAACCGCCAGGGCTGCTCGCGCCAAGGCAATGGAGATGGAGGCCGCCGCTGCTGCTAAAAAGGCTGATGCATGCCATATCAGTGCGGAGGCGGCGGCGTCAAGGAATCAAGCGAAGCGAGAGGCGATCGAGCTGGAGAGGCGGGAAAAGGCCGTGGACCACGTGCTTCAGAAACAGCGGGAGCGCCGTGCGAAGATGCTGGTGAGTCGTAGCGGTGCTATGGTCCTCCCTCCACAATACTACCTGCAGTTTGTTATTGGCTGCATCAACTTCATATTGGGAGCATTAGCAAGACAAGAAGTAGCACGCCCCGTTTCCCATCACCACCCTTGTCCAACTCGCGTAGACACCTCATGCAGATAGTCCGTCCCAACATCTCCACCTCTGCTTCGTTCCATGGTTCCGTCAAGATCACCCGTGTCGGCCGGAACAGGGACAAATCCCTTTTGTTTCGCGGATGGAGCCGCCTGTGCCTGCACGCTGCCTCGCTTTCCGCAGCCGAGGGAGCCTCAGCCGCTGCTACCGCGACGGCCCGGGCTGCTCGCGCCGAGGCGATGGAGATGGAGGCCGCCGCTGCTACCAAAAAGGCTGAAGCATGCCAAGCCAGCGCGGAGGTGGCGGCATCGAGGGAGCAAGCGAAACGAGAGGCGGCTGAGCTGGAGAAGCGAGAAGAAGCCGTGGACCAAAGGCTTCAGGAGAAGCGAGAGCACCGTGCGAAGATACTGGTGAGTTGTACCGGCGCTATCGTCCTCCCTCCACAATATTAACTTATTTTTTTTAATGTAGCTGTCTCAACTTCATATCAGGACCAATCACAAGACAAGAAGGGGCACGCATCGTGCCCCATCGCGCCCTTGCCCAACTCGCATAGACACCTCATTCAGGTAGTTCGTCCAATTTCCCCACCTCTTCTTCGTTCCCCGGTTCCGTCAAGATCGCCCGCATCGGTCGGGACAGGGACAAGGCCCTATTATTTCGTGGATGGAGTCGCCTTTGCCTACACGCTGCCTCCCTTTCCGCAACCGAGGGAGCCTCGGCCGCTGCCACCGCGGCTGCCAGGGCTGCTCGTGCAGAGACAATGGAGATGGAGGCCACCGCTGCTGCGGAAAGGGCCAAGGGATACCGCGCCAACACGGAGGCGACGTCATCAAGGGAGCAAGCGGAAAGAGATGAGGCCGGAGCGTCGACGTCGGCGGCCGAGATGGAACGGCGGGAGGAAGCCATGGGCCAGGTGCTTCAGAAGCAGCTGGAGCGCCGTGCGAAGATGCTGGTGAGGCGTAGCAGTGCTTGGTGCCTTCCTTTGCAGTACGGTAGTACTGGGCAGAGACTCGCGTCTAGCAGCAACAAGTTGACCTTACAGGCGATAGAAAAGCAAGAACAAACACCGACCGTCTCGCACCCTCGTCCAACTCGCATAGACAAAGCACGTAGCCGGCCCGCCCTCTGCTTTGTTTCACCTTGCCCTCAAGATCACCCGCGTCGGCCGGGACAAAGACAAGGCCCTCATGTTTCGTGGGTGGAGCCGCCTATGCCTTCACTCCGCCTCGCTTTCCGCCGCCGAGGGAGCCTCGGCGTCGGCCACCGCGGCTGCCAAGGCTGCCCGCGCCGAGGCGATGGAGACGGAGGCCATCGCTGTCGGGGAGAGGGCGGAAGCGGTGAAGAGAGCGGCCGCCGCCAGTGCGGAAGTGGCGGCGTCAAGGGAGCAAGCGCAGCGGACGGCGACCAAGCTGGCGCGGCGGGAAGAGGCCACGGTCCAGGCGCTTCGACAGGAGCGAGAGCACCGTGCCAAGACCCTGGTGAGTAGTGATGCTGGGCAGTCCATCTACAATACTTAGTAGTAGTTTTGTGCTTATCTACAACCACTTCACCTTGTGGGAAATGTTTAGACAGGAAGAATCACGCACCGTGCTGCGTTGAACCCTCGCCCAGCGCACCTAGACACTCGCACAGATGGTTCGTCCGACAACTCCTACCTCTGCCGCTTCCCACCTTGCCATCAAGATCGCCCGCGTCGGCCGGGACAGAGACAGGGCTCTCATGTTCCGTGGGTGGAGCCGTATTTGCCTGCACGCTGCCTCGCTCTCCGCTGCGGAGGGAGCCTCGGCGTCCGCCACCGCTGCCGCTAGGGCCGCGCGCGCCGAGGCCATGAAGACAGAGGCCACCGCTGCTGCGGAGAAGGCTGCATCGTTGAAGAGGGCGGCTGCCATCAGTGCGGATGTGGCGTCGTCTAGGGAGCAAGCGCAGCAGGCGGCGACCGAGCTGGCGAGGCGTGAGGAGACCACACGCGAGGTGCTTCAGCAGGAGCGGAAGCAGCGTGCGAAGATGCTGGTGAGGCGCGGCGGCAGTGCTTGGTACTCAGTCTCGACTGCAGCTGCAAACCCTACACTTTATGGGAAATAGAGTGACATGGTGAAGCCCACACCGCGTTTCATCAGAACCTTCGCCCAGAGGTCGTAGACACTCATCATGTAACGCCAGTTCGTCCCACAACCTCCACCCCTGCCGCGTTTTCCTTTGCTGCCAAGATCACCCGCGTAGGCCGGGACAGAGAAAGGGCCCTCATGTTCCGCGGGTGGAGTCGCCTTTGCCTGCACGCTGCCTCGCTTTCTGCTGCCGAAGGAGCGTCGGCGTCCGCCACCGTGGCCGCTAGGGCTGCACGCGCCGAGGTGGTGGGGATAGAGGCTACCGCTGCTGCTGACAAGGAAGAGGCGTTGAAAAGAGCGGCCGCCGCCAGCGCCGACTTGGCGGCGTCGAGGGAGCGAGCACAACGAGGAGCAACCGAGCTGGCGCGAAGGGAGGAGGTCATGGGCCAGGAGGATCGGCAACAGCGAGAGCGCCGTGCTAAGACGCTGGTGAGATGCTGTGGCGCTTGCTTGACGCTTGCTCTAGAGTAGCCCCCGACTTCCCCTGCAACGCATCCGCCTTACGGATAATGGAAAGACAGGATGAATCACACTCTTCTCTCCACCGCACCCCCACCCAGCGTGCATAGACACTCATGCATCCAGTTCGTTTAACGATCCCCACCTATGCTGCGTTCCACGTTTCCGTCAGATCACCCGCGTCGGCCGGGACAGAGACAGAGCCCTCATGTTCCGTGGGTGGAGCCGACTTTGCCTGCACGCTGCCTCGTTGTCTGCCGCCGAGGGGGCCTCGGCGGCTGCCACCGCGGTTGCAAGGGCTGCTCGCGCCGAGGCGATGGAGACAGAGGCTACTGCGGCTGCGGAGAAGGCTGAGGCGTGGAAGAGAGCCGCCGCCGCCAGCGCGGACGTGGCGGCATCAAAAGAGCAAGCGCAACGGGAGGTGGTCAAACTGGCGAGGAGGGAGGAGGCCATGGGCCAAGCGGATCAGCAACAGCGAAAGCGGCGTGCGAAGATTATGGTGAGACGTAGCAATACGGTGTATTCCCTCTACCAGCAGAACAGTACCGGCTTACATTGCAACATCTCCACCTTGTGGGCAATACAGAGACAGAAAGAAGCACGCACCTTGCTGCATCGCACCCTCATCCGACGTTTTAGGGATACTCATGCAGCCAGTTCGTTGCACAACCCCCCCCCTTTGCTATGTTCCATGTTGCCGTCAAGATCACCCGTATCGGCCGGGACAGAGACAGGGCCCTCCTATTCCGTGGGTGGAGCCGCCTTTGCCTGCACGCTGCCTCGATTTCCGCCGCCGAGGGAGCCTCGGCGACTGCCACTGCAGCCGCAAGAGCGGCCCGCGCCGAGGCGATAGAAACAGAGGCCACTGCCGCTGCGGAGAAAGCTGAAGCGTGGAAGAGAGCAGCCGCCGCAAGCGCAGATGTGGCGGCGAGAAAGGAGCAAGCGCAGCGGGAGGCGGCCGAGCTGGCGCGACCGGATGGAGCGATGGACCAGGCCGGTCGGAAACAGCGAGAGCGCCGTGCGAAGATGATGGTGAGGCCCTGTAGTGATGTGCACTTCCTTTTTTACGGGAGAAAATAAATAAACAGGACCAAATATTGTTATTAAAAATAGGTAAATATATAGGTTTTTGTGTGTGTCGTAGGTCCTATGTAGTTACTATGCTCCCCCGTCATAGTACAGTACCGGCTACCGCTGCCACGTCTCCGCCTTGTAAGCCGTAGCGAAACAGGAAGAAGCATGCACACCTTACTGCATGGCACCCTCGCCCAGTGCGCATAGACATTAATGTAGTTAATTCGTTCCGCAACCTCGCTTCCGCTGCGTTCCACGTTTCCGCCAAGCTCGCCCGCGTCGGCCGAGACAGGGACAGGGCCCTCATGTTCCGCGGGTGGAGCCGCCTTTGCCTTCATGCTGCCTCGCTTTCCGCCGCCGAGGGAGCTTCGGCAGCTGCAACCGCAGCCGCCCGGGCTGCTCGCGCCGAGGCGATGGAGACGGAGGCCATCGCTGCAGCGGAGAAGGCTGAAGCGTGGAAGAGAGCTGCTGTCGCTAGCGCGGATGTGGCGGCGACAAAGGAGCAAGCGCAGCGGGAGGCGGCCGAACTGGCGCGGCGGGAAGAGTCTATGGGCCAGATGGATCGGCAACAGCGAGAGCGCCGTGCAAAACTGTTGGTGAGGTATTGGGAGTGTTTGGCATTCCCTCTCAAAAGTGGCTTCATGTTTTGTGGCAAACTCAACATCACCTTGTGGGCGGAGTACCAACAGGGATAGTTTTGTAGTAGCAACATCATGTTGTCGGCTGAATATCAATATAGATAATTACCACGCACGGTGCTGCATTGCACCCTCGACCCGCGTGTGTAGAGACACATGAAGTCGGCTTATCCTACAACCCTCACCTCTGCTTCGTTCCTCGATTCCGTCAAGATCATCCGCGTCGGTCGGGACAGAGACAGGGCCCTCGTGTTCCGAGGGTGGAGTCGCCTTTGCCTGCACGCTGCCTCGCTTTCCGCCGCCGATGGAGCCTCGGCGGCTGCCACGGCGGTCGCAAGAGCTTCCCGAGCCGAGGCGATGGGGACAGAGGCTACCGCTGTTGCGGAGAAGGCTGAGACGTGGAAGAGAGCCGCCGCCACCAGCGCGGACGTAGCGGCGTCAAAAAAACAAGCGCGGCAGGAGACGGTCGAGCTGGCACAACGGGAAGAGGGCATGGGCCAGGTGGATCAGCAACAGCGAAAGAGGCGTGCGAAAATGATGGTGAGGCGTATTTCAATGCTAGGCACTCCCTCTACGAGTAGACCGGTACCGGCTTACGGCTGTACAACGGTAACATCTCCACCGTATGGGCCATAGCGAAACAGATAGCGAAACAGGAAGAAGCATACGCCGTGCTGTGTTGTGTCCTTGCCCCACGCGCGTCGACACCCATGCACTCCGCCCGTTCGTTCCACAACCCCCCCCTCCGCTTCGATCCTCGATTCCGTCAAGATCACTCGCGTCGGTCGGGACATAGACAGATCTCTCCTATTCCGTGGGTGGAGCCGACTTTGCCTGCACGCTGCCTCGCTTTCCGCCGCCGAGGGGGCCTCGGCCGCTGCCACTGCAGCCGCCAGGGCTGCCCGTGCCGAGGCGGTGGAGACAGAGGCCACTGCTGCTGTGGAGAAGGCTGAAGCGTGGAAGAGAGCGGCCGCCGCAAGCGCAGACGTGGCGGCGACAAAGGAGCAATCGCAGCGGGAGGCGACCGAGCTGGCGCGGAGGGAAGAGGCTAGGGGCCAGGTGGATCAGCAACATCGAAAGCGCCGTGCAAAAATGCTGGTGAGGTGTTACATTGCTTGGCTCTCGCTCTACAGCAGTTCCAGCTTCCGCTATCTCATCTTTACTGTATCGGCAGAAGAGAAACAGGGCGATACATGCACCGTGCTGCTCGCACGCACTCTCGCCCAGTGCGCATAGACACTCACGAAACCAGCGCGTTCAATAACCTCCACTTCTGTTGCGTTTTACGGTTCCGTCCAGATCGCCCGCGTCGGCCGGGACAGAGGTAGGGCTCTCATGTTCCGTGGGTGGAGCCGTCTTTGCCTGCACGCTGCCTCGATTTCCGCCGCGGAAGGAGCCTCGGCCGCTGCTACCGCAGCTGCAAGGGCTGCCCGCGCCGAAGCGATGGAGACAGAGGCTACCGCTGCTGCGGAAAAGGCTGAAGCGTCGAGGCGAGCGGCAGCCGCCAGCGCGGACGTAGCGGCGTCAAAGGAGCAAGCGCAACGGGAAGCGGGCGAGCTGGCGCGACGGGAAGAGTCTAGGGACCAGACGGATCGGCAACAGCGCGAGCGCCGTGCAAAACTGCTGGTGAGATGCTGCAGTGCTTGGTATTCCCTCTCAAAAGATGGGTTCATGTTTAGCGGCAACCGTTACCTTGTGGGCAGTAGACCGATAGGAAGATTCACCATGCACCGTGCTGCACCATACCCCTCGCGTATGCGCACAAAGCGCACATACAGTCAATTCGTTCCATAACCCCCACTTCCATTTCGTTCCACCTTGCCATCAAGATCATCCGCGTCGGCAAGGACAGAGACAGGGCTCTCATGTTCCGCGGGTGGAGCCGCCTTTGCCTTCACGCTGCCTCGCTTTCCGCCGCCGAGGGAGCCTCAGCATCTGCAACCGCAGCCGCCAGGGCTGCTCGCGCCGAGGCGATCGAGACGGAGGCCATCGCTGCAGCGGAGAAGGCTGAAGTGTGGAAGAGAGCGGCCGCCGCCAGCGCGGACGTGGCGGCGGCAAAGGAGCGAGAGCAGCGAGAGGCGGCCGAGTTGGCGCGGCAGGGGGAGTCTACGGGCCAGGTGGATCGGCAACAGCGAGAACGCCGTGCAAAACTGCTGGTGAGGTGTCTCGGTGCTTGGCATTCCCTCTCAGGAATAGTTTCGTATTTTGCCGCACCATCGTCACTTTTGTGGGCATTAGATCAGTAGGAAGAATCCCCACGCACCGTGCTGCATCGCACCCCCACCAAGCGCGCATCTAGACACACGCCACGTCTGTATATCCCACAACCCCCACCTCTTCTTTGACGCCACGTTTTCCCCCAGATCACCCGCGTCGGTCGGGACAGGGACAGGGCGCTCGTGTTCCGAGGGTGGAGCCGACTTTGCCTGCACGCTGCCTCTATTTCCGCCGCCGAGGGGGCCTCAGCAGCTGCCACCGCGGCCGCCAGGGCGGCCCGCGCCAAGGCGATGGAGACAGAGGCCACCGCTGCTGCTGAGAAGGCCGAGGCATGCCGCGTCAGTGCAGACATGGCGGCGTCGGCGGACCAATCGCAGGTGGGGGCGACCGGGGCTATGCCGTCGGCGGCGGAGCTAGAGGGGCGGGAGGGGGGCATGGGGCAGATTCTGCGGGAGCACAGGGAGCACCGGGCAAAGATGCTGGTGAGCCGTGTTACCATATTGACTCCGAGGGTGCTTTTGGCAGGCTAGGTTTACGGGTGTATGGTATAGGGGTTCGATTCTAAGACTGTGTTGTGTGGGTAAATGTGTACCCGATGGTGTACTATACCCGGGTATGTTATCCGGGTACCCTAAAGTGTGCCAATGTGTCCCTAAACATAAATACGATTTGGACTAAGCACTAATATAAACATGGTCCTTAAATTTCCGGACGGAGTGGTACACCCTACTAAACATACTTCTGATAGACTCCTAGGGCAGTAGCAAGCTATTTTATGAATAAACATATATGTGTGCTACTAAATAATCCCGGTAGGCGTTGCCACTGCGCAAAACATTTCAGCCCTTTGGCCCGAGTAGGGGCAGGATAATTCGCCTGCATTTATCTGGTTTTCAAAGTGCTTGCTCCGCCCCCCCCGGTATTCTGGCGCAAACCAACACGCGAGCAGATATTCCGCATTAGCGGTGACAGGCGAACCGCCCGACTGTTCCGTGGATGGAACCGGCTCAAGTTGAATGCCGTCTCGTGCTCTGCTACTGCGGGGGCTCTGCCGACTGTCACGACTACTACCACGAGGGCCATCGGAGCCGAAACCATGGAGAGGGAAGCAACTTCGGCCACTGATGCAGCGGTGGAGAACGTGGACGGGGACATGACACACCGGCGGGCCAGAGCTGCAATGATGGCGAGTGACATTGTTTGCAGAGTTGTTTTGGTACTGGTATACATGGCAAGGTCGATATATTTGTCGGGGGCTCTATAATAGCATCTCCGGCAGGTACAGCACCAACCACAATACACGGCCCTTCTTCGTGACTTTTGTGGACCGCATCAATACCGTCAGCGAAAATGTGAGGCGCGGTTGTCTCTCGTTTATCGCTGGTGCTTCTGCGCTTCAAGCACGCGAAACAGAGTTGAGATTAACCTTATTACCCTGATATATATATATGTTTGTTGTTTTTGCAAGCACAGGTGCAACGCTTCGCCATGAATAGGGACAGGCAATGCCTGCGGCGAGCGTGGAGGCTACTTTGCTCGCACACGACTGCCGGTGGCCCCGCCGCCGCTACTACACCTTCTGCTGCTGCTGCTGCTGCTAAAACGGCCGTATCAGAAAGAAACACTGCCGATGACGACCCGTTACCACGCTCCGACCCAGTCTCGCGTATGAATGGAGCTGGTAACAATGAAAGGAATCGCGAACGACAACTTCGGAAGATGGTGAGGAAGCGGGCAAAGCGCCAACCTTTTTTTCTGTGTAGACGAATTTCACCCCGGATATTTTACTAAAGTACAGCTCGAACCAGTTCACCCGCCTGCCTTTGCTGATAACGTGACACGGGACACAGGACTGTCAGGTACTATTGAGCTGTTAACGACGCTTAGAGAACAAAGACACGGCGACGTACGCTACGAAGCCCACACCTGTACTACAGGTCAAACGGGCAGATGATGCCGAGCACGTTTCAATCTCGCTTGCTCGCCGAGCTAGCTTGCGGCTGTCTCTCTGCGTTGAATTATAGCGATAGAAAAATACAGCAAGGGGGGGTTGGGTAATCTCCTGACGCGATTCATGGCACATAGCTAACTCGCAACTCGCAACAAGGTTAGACGGGGGCTACTGTTGACATTTCACTGTCGGCAAAAAACGAGCATGCATGTGAAAGGCAGGGCGATTACCTATATGAACGATTGCACCGGCCCACCGTACACCGATGGTTTTGATCTCCTTTAATGGCAGAGATAAATGGACCTGAACGTTTTACACGTTCTCTGCGCCCTTTCAGGTGCTGCGGCATTCGCTCCGAGTCGACAGGCGGGCTATCGCCAGAGGGTGGGCGAGGTTATCAGCAGCCGCTGCCGTCTCCACCGCAATGGTCGCCGTTACGGAAGGACCAAAGAAAATAGCTTCGCTGAAAGCCTACGCCGTTGATCTGCAGCAACAGGTGAGATATTATGACACCACAATGACACGAAATCGGGGTTTGCTCGGAGGCAAAGAGGAGAGTAGATGGCTCTTGTTTTCGGATGTAGTAACGTGTTGAATTTCATTGTTCAAACTTCGCAGATTTGGGTACTCCTACGTCGCTTCGCTGGTAGTGCGAGCGTGTGACGGGAGGCCGCCACCTTCCTCGCTCCATCGCCCGAACAACACATCCATTCCACCCCTAGATCACAGCCGTAGCATACGTTGCATTTCCGAACTGCACACCGCGATGAGCGGCGACAACACACCACCTACCGGCCCCGACTTTGAAAACGAAACGTTCACTTGACATAGCCGTCTATCGAGATAACACCCACCACCACGCGCTAAACCGCATGCCAGGCAGCGAGGCGCAAGCGAGAGCTCGAAAGGAAAAACCGCGCTCTCGACATCCTCCTCCGGGACGACTGGGCCAACACCGTCCTTGAACGGGTGCGGGAAACCCGCGCCACGCGCCTGCAGCTCGCTCAAGCCGAGGCCGACCGAGAAGCCCAGCTTGACGCCATGGCAGGCCTGGCCGTTGACGGACAGCAGGCGGAAATCGAAGACGAGCCGGGGGGGGCGATACGTGGTCAGGACACAGGGGGTGTGGACGCGGGGAAAATCGGCGATGAGGAGGGGGAGGCTGATAGTTCTGTGGGGGCGAGCGGGGGCGGGGTCGAGATAAATGCGCGACAGGTACGATGGGGAACTTGAACGGTTTCGGTCTGGGTGAACACCTCTCGCCTGTTTGGGTTTCCAATATTGGCGGTAGCCTGTTTAGCCATTCTGGGCCGTAGCACTTATCTCAGTAAAGGAGTGCCGTGTTGCTCTTTGCTTCGGGTTGCTCCCTTTGAGTGGCTCCCACGACGACTACAGTTGTTTGTCATGAGGTGCTACGTACCATGCCGACTACACGTGTTGTCATGAGGATAATCTTTGCGCGGTTCTATTAATAGTAGTCGTCGCGACATTAAGCGGACGGCGGTCGAGGAATCCATTATTACGAGTAGTTGGAAATGGAATGAGCGTGATATCACTCGTTGATGTGCGTATTCTACCCGTCGTTGTACTGGCGGACCACAGTAGCACGTTAAGCACTCCAGCTATGGCATCGTATCCCTCCAATGCTTCTTATCTAGGAGAATGGAGCCCGTCGACTGCGACTATATGTGGGAACCAAAGAACGAGACCTGAAGCGCGCAAGAGTGGAGACACACCTGTGGCGTACTCGATGCGGAGATATGCAACGTCGGTGAGGGGGGGTCATGCTGCTCTGGTGGTTGCTGAGACATGTTTTCCGTCGTGCACGCGAAACACGTTCCCTATAGGCGCCCTTGCTGGGGGCCCGGTCACGCCGCATGGTTGTGCCATCAGCTTCGTGATGTCGACCTTTAGCATTCATCAATTGCATGTTTACCGCCATCCCTTCATTTTGTGTGCGTCTCCCCTTAGTCGGTAGACCTAAACAACGAAGTCGAGCTCATTGGCCTACATCCCTGCTAATAGTGTCACCGGCGGGGGGTAAATTCCACTTACGGCGGCGTTTTCCGCGTCGTCCCTTGAACGCTCCTGCTTGTTAGGCTGAAAACCACGTGCAGGAGCCCCGGTGCGTGGTCATCTACATCAACAGCCGAGCGGGAGAGGCTTCCGGCGGTACTGCTCCATATGCTCGACGAGAAAGATCGCAGGTTAGAAACTCACCTCAGCGACTTCCGCTATTTCGTACACTACGTAGTTGTTGAAACGAATGTTATGCATCCAAGCGCGTCGCGTGGAAACCCGTAGCGCACCGCTGTGGCTTCCCACGACCCGTAAAAAAATACCGGACAGACAGCTTGTGAGCAGGACATACCTGACATGCTCCAGACTTGACGAGTAGTCGGTGCTGCGTCCCCGCCCAACGCCACACCCACCCCCATGGTCCTCCGCAGGTTAACTCACTTGCACAGGGATCTCGCGGTGTTGGCCACAGCATGCGCCACAGACAAACGCGGTGGAAGAGCTCTGGCGAAAAAGCAGGCCGGAGATTTTTTGCTGGGACAAATTTCAGCCGCGGGAGAGGAAGCAAGGTAACATTATCTCGATACCGCGGCATGGAAAAGGGGTGAAGGAAGGGTTGGGAGGGTGGTGTATCACTCCCTCTCGTATGGCGCGCCCGATAGGTTTTCGATCCCCAAGTTCTTGGATGGGCGAAATAATGATGCTGTTTTTGGTTGCTGGAAGGGCGGGATGAAAGCGTATGCCGTACGTAGTTGCGTAGTCGTTACGGCTCATGACGGTGCATCGGGGCAACGCTACGGCAGGACACGTGAGGTGAACAGGCGCTTTGCATTGTTTTGTTACACGTGCAGGGCGTATATGCGAGGGTGAAACACATACCAGGTATCAAATCTGTTCGTAGGCTGTCCGATTGTTTTTTCTGAAGAACCCTTGCGTGATACTTCAACCCTTGACGCTTACATGTCCAGTCTTCTGGTTTCGCCTTGTTGCGTCAATATCCCCGTACCAAATATCTCTATACCCCCCCGGCATTGTAGGGGTGCGAGGGTCTATGGTCATACGACTACGGCCATGCATGAATATCGAGTACACACCCCCCCCCTGCTCGCTCCCACCACCCCCATCGTCGCTGGTCATCAGAACACACATACTCCGTTTGGCACAGGAGGTGCAGTTCCTCGAGACCGAACTGGCGGACCTTCGCATCCCCAACACGGCGCAGCCCTTCGATGATGTCACGAGCTATTCAGCACATAGCGGGTCACACGGGACCGACAGGCTGGAGCCAGCAAGCATGCAGTCTACACCACAGGATGCAAGGGTGCTGGACGATGAGGTACGCTGCGCATTGAATGATCAGCAGTAATTACCATGACGTGCTGCACGCAACCTGGATCGGATTCGAATTAACTGCTAGAGAGCGTCAGACGGCGCAAACCAAACTGCTCACTCCTACCCTCTGCATAAACGCGTCAATGGAGTCGATCGGAATGAGGCACTTCCCCCCTTGCGGATCTTCCGCTTAGTCTCCAATTTTTCATGAACGACCAATCTTAAATGTGATCGCCGCTCAGTTACTTTGATCTGATCGAGGGGAGCAAAGCAGCAGCTTCCTTCGTTTGTCGACCCGCCCCCTAGACTGACACCGCATGGCCAAGAACCACGCCCGAACCCCCCCCCCCCCCCCCCCCCCCCCCCCCCCCGTCCCGCCCCCCAATTCGCCTCTACATGACACCTCCCAACCTCCTGCGGAAAATAAGGCGGAAAACACGGCCGCGATGTCTTCATCAGCCGGGTGCTACCCCACCGCCTCCTTGGACGAAGGGGTCCAAGCGGCCGCCGATGCCCATGAGCTAGTGTGCTCTCTGCGATCAGAAGTGTCTGCCCTGGAACGTCATCGCGCCGCCCTCGAGGCAAAGCTTTGGCGTCTCGAAGACATCTCGGCATCGAATTTCGACGAAGTCGCAGCAATAACAGCAGCGGCAGCAGCGGCAACAACCGCGGCAACAGCCGCCGCGATGCCCGCCACCGCTACTACGAAAGGCGAGACCAAGGCGCCCGACAACGCAGCAACTGAGAACGCGGAAACGCCGGTGGCGGCAGCGTCGTTCACACCGCCAAGGACAATCCCTTCGGAAAAAGTGCGGAGACGAGCGGCGCGGGCGGAGAAGAGGAAACGAGCCGCCGCGGTCTTGCGCCAAGCGCTCCTACATCGTGACGAGCCAGGGGGTCCGATGCAGACGCACGCACCGGCAGTGGCTGGGGATCCTGGAGTGACAGACGCAACGCTATCGTCCATGGCGGCAACGGTGGAGCACACGCGGGAAGCCAGGCGGCGAGCGCAGGAGGCGTTTGTGTCGAGGAGAGCGAATGAGGAGGAGCGGGGGCTGGAGGGGTCGCCCCACGCACCATGAGGTGTTGGCGGTGCATTTTGCGTTCTTGGCCCGCTCGCTGAAGCTTGTGGTGTACCATAGTGATTAGGGTAGGTTAGGGGGGTTTTGTGATGGTATAGAGAAACGGTGGGGTTCGCGGTGCCGGCTATGATGGTGTTGGAGCGTGGGAAGGTCCATCATCCGCTGCGCGTTCGGTGGTGTACTAAGAAGTCCGCCCCCCGTCTCTCAAGTACCGCCAGACCGTTGATATGAGGCAAGCGAGGCAATCTCGAGGGCGTGTGTTATTGTTGTGTGTCTCCGTATTTTTTGTGTGATGTAAAGTGCCGCAGATCTTGAATGCCTGCTTCGAGTTCAGCTACGACGCACAACGCCGAACAACCTACTTGTGCCTAGTGGTGAGGATTCCAGCTCGATGAAAACTACGTGGTACAGCTGTATGTCTTACTTTGCGTACGGGCGGTTCTAGTTGTGAGTTGAGCCCGAGCCCCCCCCTGCCCCCCAATTTAGATATAGAAATAGTTTTCATGACACCATGCAAGGGCGATGGTGCCAAATTCCTGACGATTTTGTCACCGTGAAGAGGACACCATGATGATGGACGCACAAAATGTTGATATTCGATGCATACATTGGAAGCGGCAAAAATCGAGAGCCGATGCTCAAGCCAATCAGCGTCCCCTAGCTAGCTACTGTAGTTGCACAGGCGGCCGTGTGTCGTTCCTCTGCCCGCTTGCCCTGCCGCGGCTCGAATATCGAACAGCGCACCGAGACAAACAAGACAAACACCGTCATCGTACATATGATCGTTCTGGGAGCTACAAAGTGTATCGTAGTTAAGTACAAGAAACGAGCAACAAGAGAAAACGATTTACCGCACCGGGTGTGGCATGCCCTTGCTGCAATGCCTGTACGAGCACCACACACACACAGCGAGAAACACTAAGTCGACCTCGAACTTGTTTTGCTCATTGTATACCTCAGCGTTTGTTATTATGGACGCCAAAAAAGGACCAGGGGTCCAATTGACACAAGCGCCACGGCCAAGGGGTGCTGGGGGCGGGTAAAAGCCTCTACACCGCTGTCACTATTTATTGCATCATAAAAATGCAACGATGCTGTGCTGGGCAAAATCCCACGTCACCAGGTGTTGCTCTTATCACAAGCAGGACAACGTTGCCGTTTCCACGCACGACACAGCCCGCGTAAGCCGCATCAATGCGGGCGATAGCGGCATGGACCGCGCTTCCAGCGAAGCTTCAACTCTCCCAAAAACTTTTCACACCGGTGGAAATCTCAACTCGTTAAACCTCGGTACTCCACGGTGTGCAGTGACGAAACCTCCGCAAGCTATATATACAGACGGACAGCAGATTCGGCCCCATTGATTTTTTTGTGTGTCTCCAAGAGGCGTAACCATGGCCCACCGCGTAAAAAACGCCTTGCGAGATGAATAGGGGAGCGTGGCCACGCCTCCCCTCCCGCGGCATTGGTCCCTCGTGTACTGGTCAAGGTGGGACGGATCACGTGTACCATTGCGTGTGCTTGAGCGGGTGGTGCGTCACGACGACGCCCGCCTGCTTCTCCAGCCGTTCGCTGTGCCTGCAGACAAAGGTAGTCGCGAGAACAGGGGTAGCGGGGGGGGGGGGGGGGATATGAGGAGCGTCGGAACATAAAATTTCGTTTCGCCCCGATTGCAGAAAATATAGGTGTGCTGGCATGCACGTTAGGGCTACGCTGCACGAACGAGACAATGCTACGCCAGCGGAGCTACGCCAGTGGACTTCACAACACAACCAGAACTGGAAGCAAGGAGCACGCTCAGGACAAGCGACGTCGGTGGTACGCCTCGAGTTGGACAGTCGAAGACCCGCGGCAACGAGAGGCCAAGGCGAAGTGCTTACCGTCTCTCGTACGCCTCCATTTGCTTCACCCGGAGATATTCCTCCTGTTGCTCCCTGTCTGCTAGGGCGCGCGCACCCGCCATCTGCTCCCTGAGGAGCGCCGTATTGTCCAAGAGCTCCTGCAAAAACCATCACGCGGTAACGAGGGGCAGTCCATTCGCCACAGCCCACGCATCGGGTTGTTAGCCAATCTTGCGACTCGTAGAATATACCTGGTACCTAGCAATAAGCCTTTTCACGCTAGTCAAGTCGACAGGGACCACCAATTCGTACAGTTCTGAAATTCGAAAAACGATTTTTCGAGACAACGATCGCTCTGATTTCCCCTTCTACAACACCAGTGCGGTTTCTGCGGTTCCCACCATCATGTACGGCTTTTTTGTGTTGTGTGCGCGGGGTATTGCGTGTCCGTCTCCCCCTCTTTCCATAAAATAAAACCTAACTCTCCGGGAAGACCACCACTCCACGCTTTTGACCCCTACCCCCACCATGAGCGCAGGCCTCCGCCCGCGAAACACATCAATCGCTACATGAAACGCTTCACGTCATAGATACTGTCAAGGTACCAGCGCCATGCGTAAGATGAACGAATACCCGACATATCCAACCGCAGCCGGCGAGCTCCCTTTTCTCCATTATGTTTCTGTCTCTGTGCAGCATACCGGGAGTAGTCCCCACAAAACCGCTCACTGCCGGTCGCCGAAAATGTATACTACAGCAGTAGTATATGTCAGGC
This sequence comes from Saccharina japonica, assembly GCA_008828725.1. NCBI lineage: Eukaryota > Phaeophyceae > Laminariales > Laminariaceae > Saccharina > Saccharina japonica. The sequence continues at coordinate 141,489 of MEHQ01003624.1, forward strand.
AACGGCGGCAGCGGGGGCTGACAGGAGGCAGCGAGACGCCCACCGAGGGGTACAATAACCCCCAGCGGTGCTCCCGACATGCTCCCTCCCCCGCTAACAGCCGCCCTCGTCGGTGCGCTACCAACCATATTTCAAGTTCACCCGCGCACGCAAGCAGCTATTGTGCAAAAACGATGTCGGGATCATCACAAGGGGCGACTAAAAAAAACGACGATTCTACTGAGAGGGGGTGCGGCCGACACCGGTGATCCCTGGAGGCGTTTTCACCGCCGATGTGGGACCGCGGGAAGACGCGCCGCGTGCGTTTCACAAACGGAGAACCATCGCGTTCGGCGTATATAAGTATCATAGCTCGTCGTCTTAGCCTGCGAAACCACACAAGACAATAGTCAAGACTTCGCAAGCGTACGTATGGAGTTCGGGCATGACATGGCGAAATGATGCACATCCAAAAGAGAAAAAAAACGAGGGGTCGACGTTATACCTGTCGCCGGCGCATCTCTTTCTGCCTCTCCTTCTCTTCCTCCGCCAGAAAGTTCTCCCTGTCCAGCCTCGCCTGCTCGGCGTCGGCGGCCAGCTGGTCTTTCTCGCGCAGAGCCTTAAGTCGCATCTGCTCCTGCCTGCCAAGGTGCACCTGGACGAAGGGAGAAACCACACAAGACCGACACCAGCGCACGGGGGGTATGGTCACCGGTGGGGCATTCTAACAGGTATACCAGGAAATCGTTTTCTGCTGCCGTAACTGCAGCTCAATGGCGTTGCACCGCACTGAATCGTACAGCAACGCACCATGCGGCACCGCATCGCACCGCACCGCGCGATCGACTGGGCAAAGTATGCCGTGTCGTAACGCTCGTCGAATTATCGGTTCGGAGCACCCCCGAGAGTAAACGCCTCTACGAGCTGGCGGAGCGTAGCATACCGTGAATTGCAAACCCTGCCCACTGTGCGTAGTGTGCTGAGTCTGCAGCGGGGCGCGCCGAAGCAGAGAAAAGCTGCGACGAGCTTACCTGCTGCATGAGGGTATCCCGAGCGTCACGCTGGGCCTTGAGCTGCGCGTCCCTCTGGTCCCAGATGCGCCCCTCGGCCTTCTGCCGGATCTCGTCGTACTGCGCCTCGTCCTCCGCTTCCTTGACCATTTGCTCCTTCAGGTACTCGTTGTACTGGCGGAGCACCTTTCAATGAAAAGCGAGACGGCAATAGGTGAGAGATGCGACAGCCCCCGACGCAAAGAAACATACTTCATCAGACATGAATGAGCGCCGCCCCGTGGAGCCAGAGCAAGTGTGTTACCCCGTCCCACTCGCCTTGAACTACGCGATAGACACGCTGACATGGGAAGGAGCGCAGGCAATCGCGAGCGTACGCGTGGGGAAGCATCCACCGTTCGTCCGGCAATCGACGCGAAAACCCACTATCGCGATTAGCCGTATTCCATCCGCGGATTCACGCGTACTACTGTAAATCGGCAGTCCTTAACTCACCGATGTAGCCCCAAGACCCAAAAAGGTTTGACGAGAAAATGTGCACTAATGTTACCAAGCGTTTTGAGTGGAACACGCTTTGAGTGAAACACCCCGCGGCTCTCCCCCTGCGCGGCTGTCCTGCTGCCTGATCCCGCACGCAAGCAGTGCAGACCCCCTGATCCTGCCCACAAGCAGTGCAATCCCCTGCCAACCCCGTACAACACACCCTCTTTCTGGTACTTATCTACCTCTCTTTCGCCCCCCCCCTGCCTGGTTGGTGAAAACCCAACGCGCTCCGTCCCGGCATTGTAGGGATGCGAGGGTCTATGGTCATATGACTACGGCCGTGCACAACATGAGTACACCCCCCAACCCCCCCCTCGGTTAAAGTCTACCAATACTTTTCCCTTAACGAAATTACCGGTAAAAACAGACGATGCAGCCGCTCGTTCGAACGTGCACACTCATTCAGCGAGCGAAAATATATACCACGAAGTACGAAGTATTTGTGTATTTGTACCTTATTTTATCTTTATCCTTAATTGGTATTTTTCTTCATTTCTTTTTTTTTGTAGGGGACTTTTTCATAATTTCTTAAAAATATGCCTAAAGCACGACGGCATGTGCACGCGCGCTTTTTTTTTCCCGTTTTTTTTCTTGTTACTATTTTTTTTATATTTTGTCGTTTCGCTTTGTTTCGTTTCGTTTCTTTTCGTTTCGTTTCGTTTCGTTTCGATTTGTTTCGTTTCGAGTCGATTCGTTCCGCTTCGTTCCATTCCGTTTCGCTTTGCTTTGTTTCGATTCGATTCACTTCGTGGCGCGTCGCTTCGATTTGTTGCGTTACATCAGTCCATCACGGAATTCAACCCTGTGTAACGGTAGTCGGTGTTTTCCCCCGGAGCATCCGAGTAGGCGGTATTTACGGGCGGGGGGGGGGGAGAGAAACAGAGAGGAGGATGAGGGGAAAGGAATGGGAAAAAAACGGAGGAGTGGAGGGGGACAGGGTGGTCAAGGGAAGGGAAAGGGAAGGGAAGGGACAGGGGGAGATGGAAAGCGAAAGGGAAGGAAATGAGAGGGCAGCGAAGCGGAAGGGAATGAAAGGGCAGCGAAAGCGGAGAGGGAAAAGGGAACGGGCAGGGGGAAGAGCGACGGGGCAGTTAGAGCATGCCCACAGTTGAATATTTTTGCGCGCAACCTGAACGCGACACATAGTTTCACGAATTTTATTTTATGTTCCAAAACAAGAAAACTACCCGGTATTAAATATACCCCCCCCCCTCGGTTAAAGTCTACCAATACTTTTCCCTTAACGAAATTACCGGTAAAAACAGACGATGCAGCCGCTCGTTCGAACGTGCACACTCATTCAGCGAGCGAAAATATATACCACGAAGTACGAAGTATTTGTGTATTTGTACCTTATTTTATCTTTATCCTTAATTGGTATTTTTCTTCATTTCTTTCGGGGGCGGTCCGACTTCGCACGTCTCCGAAAGTGTGTACATGGCATTAGCGCTCCGGTCAATTTATTGTTCCGAAGTCCGAAGCAAAGCAGCGGCCGAAGGACGACGAAGCTCTGAGTGTCAACGGTCTTCGGCTCACCAATAAAAGGGACACAAACGAACCAAAACGCCACAGTGTAAAAAACAAACACGGGGGGGTTCCGTGTAACCTGTTGCCAAAGAACGGTGAGGTTCGGCAGACCCTATTGCCCAAGAAGCCAACGCCCATTCGACACAGTCCAATACAAGCAAGCGCGGGGTGCAATATGGCCGGCATTGACACCCTAGCAGAAACGCAGAATTCGTAGCTACGGTGCGCACGTAGCTGCGTAATGACCTTGTGAGAACTCAGCATAAGAATCGAGGGATTTCCTACAATTTTACCTCACATCCGACGGGTTTCTACATTTCCCTTGCGATAACCATACAGCTTGCCGCGCAACGTGAGCGAACAGGTGTTCCTTTCCCCAGCAGTGAGTATTCACCATTTTGAGCGCCTTGGTGCAAACTAGCTAGTGCAAACTTAAAGCAAGCAATTGCAAAACTATCGGACCCCGAACCCTATGATCGCACCCGAGCAGTCCATACCAACCCCTATACCAGGGTAAACAGTATATGATACATGATTATATTCGCCGCAAACCCTGCGCACGAGGGGCGGCCAAACGATCTCAACGCACACACAACAGCGCAAACACGGCTGCAACGCCCCGGCAACAAGTCTAGTTCAACAGCGGCGGGGTCTATCCCCCGCAGCGCCGGCAACCTCGATACATAAAGCATTTCGCTGCGGCACCCGAGAGCGGCTCGCTTCAGGTACGCCGAAACAGGCCTGCCGCAGCAGGTCCGCGTGACAGCACTCTCCCCCCAGCTCCCCTGCATCCTCCCCGACCCTTGAGGTTTCGTCTACGTACCTCCGCTCCGCGGGCATGGGCCTCCTTCCTCTGCTTGTCCGCTTTCTCTTCCTCCGCTCGCACCAAGGCCCTCAACTCCGTCAGCTCTTTCAGGTCGTCCCGCGCGGTTTGCTCCCACAGTTGCCGGCGTCTGTCGGCGTTGTACGCCACCTGGAAGGCATAGGCGTGATAGCATGGGCCGGCGAGTGGGAGGGGGTTGATCAGCCGTTCTACTCCAAAACATCCTCCCGCCGCTCACCGTATCGCTACATGCTACATGCGCAGATGGTTCGTGCTTCGTGCCACGGGCCCTGCTACGTCACACCTCCGTCATGCCACACGCGTACATACCATGCTTGCTCCCTGTTGCCACCGTCCCCGCCTGCCAACGAATGGCGTACGGCGAGCGAGACCTACCTGCGTGTTGAGATCGTTCCGCATGAGCTGGTTCCCCCGCTCCCTCTTGTCCTGCGTCGCCTGCTCCTGAGCCTCCAGGTAGCGAATGCGCTCGCGGATCTTTTCCATGTGCAACTCCTCCAGCCTCGCGTTCTCCTGGAAGGAAGGAAGGCATGTTTCAAACGGGGGGCGCAAGCGTGTCATTCGGGCGGACACCGGAAGAACGTCGCACAGACGTCGCACAGCAGTATAATAGTCGGTGGAGTTCGTTCGGTGCAGGCGGTGTCGGGCCGGGACTCGATTGAGGCACGCCTGGGCCAGGCATGGTTTATGGGTTTCGTTCGACCCAGGCGGTTTCGAGCGGGGGCCCGACTGAGTCACGCTCGGAAGGAAGAGAGATAGACAAAAAAACGCGGACGGGTTGCGGCGAATACCGGACGCAGCAGCACGAGGGTTCACAAGGCGATAGACGTGGCGTCTATATCCGCACCACACACCTCCCAGAGGACGAGCGCTCACCGCTCGAAAATAAACGCATGCCGAACTTTTCTCAACTACCTGCGCTGTAGCAGATATTCCCCTCTCACCCCCGACACCCCCCCCCCAAGACTACGGCAATGCACGACATGCGTATCCCCCCCCCCCCCGCCCTACCGCGCATGAGCACAGTTTTCCTCTCAACCCCCCTTGCCCCAGCCGTTCGATCAGAGCCCTTCACGGCAGACCAAACACCAAACCACTCGCCTCCTCCGTGGCCACCCTCTCCGCGACCTGCTCCCACCGCTGCGCCGTGACCCACTCGGTGTTCGCCTTGGAGTCGAGGGTTCGCGCGTCGTCGCAGGCGTCACGCCACTGCCGGTCATAGCACTCCTTCACGTACTTGAGCCTGTTTTTTGGAGGTCGATACGGAGCGAGCAGAAAAAAAAGCGGCAGCGGCGGCGGCGGCGGCAGCAGCGACAAGCAGAGAAAGGTGGAGAGGTGGGGGAGGGGGGATTAAGGTCGGTGGCAAACTTTCGAAACCCCCGAGCAGAGGGAGAGTAAAAGATGGGAGACACCAGGCAGGTCAACAGGGGCGGGTCGTTCAATCGCGCATCTCAGCCGTGCTTAGGACGCGATGGAAGGATGCCTAACAGGTGTCGTTGCGGGGTTTTGGTTTCCGTTTTCGTGCCACCGAAGGCGGGTGTCTTTTGGCGGGAGACGGCCGGACCGCGGTGCATGCCAGGATCGGCGGCAGGACGTGTGGTGATGTAGGATTCACATTTAGGTTACGAGAAAAAAATCAACGCGGAAAATCGCGGGACACGCCAGTCGTCCTGCATGTTTGGCCGAAGATGGCCGATGGCGCGCCACCACAAGTGGCGGACGGAGTCGGTCGGTCTCGTCGTTGGTGCGAGTTACCCTACACAGCACTACTGTATCAACATTACCATTCACCCTTTACTCGTAGGCAACCGGTGTACTCGTAACCGCAACCTGAAAGGTAACTGCTATCATGTTCGCGAGTCCGTCGCTTCCGTGCGACAGTTTGAGAAGACGCGTGTCCGTGGGAAAGCAACAGAACGCCAAACGCAAAGCGTCGGTCGGCATGCACACCGCGGTAAGACGCGGGCTTACCTCGCGCTCTCTCTGGCGTTCTTGAGCTTGTTGGCCTTGTCCAGAATGCGCTGCTTCCGCTCTTCGATCGTCTCAGCGCTGTTCAGAATCTGCGCAGACCCAACGTTCGGAGCGTTCAGAGCCCGGCGAGAGTGAAAAACAGGGCATTGTTGGAGAATTCTCCTGCTCTCCTGCGTACCGCTTCCGCCAGAGACAAGAAGTTAACCTCTATGTACGTATGTACAAGGGGCGTTGCGCGAAGTACTTGGTATTTTCAGATTTTCCCATGAAACGCGTCGGTCACCCAGCAGTAGTCGTCGTACGTACTGTATGTAGCAGCACCCCAACTCTGTATTTTTAAGCCCCCCCAGAGGTCTGAACACGTGCCTGTCTCTACAACGTTGCGCGATGTTAGCCAAACATGTCAACCTCAAGCTCGTATCAGTACTACACGTGACGATACCTCGTGCTCCCACTGCTCCATCTCCCGGTTGTACAGATCGGCCACGCGGTGCCTGCGCGCGAGCAGCGCTTCGGCATCTGCCCCCTGCAAGTCCTTCAGGCGCTCCTTGCCGACTCGAGAGGCAATCGTTCCGGCCGTTCTATTTTCCCAGTTGGCAAACGCGATCACCTGAAGCGGGGCCCAACACAACACCGGCACGGCGCAAAGGCGGTTTGGATTATAGGGGCAGACCCCCAGGTAGGAGTTGAAATGGCGGTAGTGAAAGAGCAGCAGACTCCCAGGCCGGAGTTGAAAAGGAGGCAATTGAATACGGGCAGACTGGGACGGTGGGAAAGAAGGAAGCGCTCGACATGATGGACCTCGACTTCTACTCGTACTGCTGCTTCTTTTTTTCTTTTTTTGCCCTGCTTCTACGTACAGCAGTCCCCTCCCTTTCGAAATTCAGATTCAGGGTCATGACGGTCCCTCCTCCACCCTCCCCATGTGGTACCAAGTACCAAGGTGAGAATGTACCAGGTACTGGTACGTACATAGTACCAGGTAGGAGGCAGATAACGTTGAGTGTTTGATTGTCCTATGAAGGTGGTGCTAGAACCAGCAAGAGGAGAGCGAGGGCCACCTTCCTTCTCCGCACCCTAATGCTATTGCAAACCTTGTCCGTTGCTGCGATGCCTTGAACCGACTGCTCCCATCGTCTCTCGTTCTCCCTCTTCTTTTCAAATCGGCCTTGATGAGAGTTGTGCCTCGGCTTGAACTGCGACTCTCCGAACATCGCAAACGGGACGCACGGCTGAAGCCGCAAGCACCAGCCGCAGGAAGGCGCAGCGAGTGCTGCAAGGGTCTCGTGCCGACCGTGTGTTTTGTCTACGAGGGCAACAATCGCCGGCTAACTGTCTTTGTAGTTGGGGAAAGAAGAGGGGTGAGCATGGCGGCGTGACCGAGTGATAGCCTGCCTCGCCGGCAGTTTCAAAAATCGCGAGGGTGTTCCAATGTTTGATAAGGCATTTTGGAAGCGACTTCACAGCTTCACAGCTGCACAGCTGATCGGTAGGACGTGCTTACTCCTAGACCTTCTCATCTGCTACTGCTAGCAGCATCACCGTACTTGAGTCACAGCGTCGATATCCGCTCCGTGAAAGTATGACAAAAGCCAGCCTGGGTTCCGCGTCATATCTTGAATCATATCATACGTCAAATACGACGATTTGATGGCGATCTTGCGATCTTTTTTTACACGTCGCCCGGCGCCCGGGTACCGGTTTACGCGCGGCATCGCGTCATACAAACACGGCGGTGTTGGCGGCGTTTGGTTCGTTCGCGTAACTTCTTGTATGATGATGTCCCTGAAAGATAACATCAGACCTCAAGGTGGTGTCAGCGCTGCACAGTAGAGTTGTTATTTTTACCACAGCAAGCCTTGCACAGCCGTTCACCCGCCGCCAAAGTGGAGAAAAATAAAAAATACCGTTGCCCGAGCGTCGCCTCTTTTGTTTGTTCCATGCTGCTGGTGTTGATTTTGTTTTTGGTTTTACCGGTGGCGGAACTACAAGAGCGACAACCAAAAGATTTCTAGCAATACAGCATGTGCTGCAACATCACAGTTTACTGCCTCCATAACATCAGTATAGTCTACAGTCTACAATATGAAGCGGCGATTTGTCCCCCATCTTCGACCTGGTTCTCCAGCCCCGGTACGCCGATTCTTTACGAACACAACCTATATGCTACTACGCGGTACGCCGTAAGCCTCGATGCCTGGCATGCTTTCAACTGCTTCTTGACGCCCCTCAATCATGGGCATTGTAGAAGCCATCACCACGCATGGTCCTTTAACGCAAAAATAATCGGCGGTCCTTCGCTCTGCATGCATACATGTCCAGGTTCTAAAAAACACTGCCCCTCTCTGTCGATGACTCGCATTATTTATCTTGCGCGTGGGGGCATCACGTCTTGTCTTCACCAAGACTCAAGTACAGCATAAAATAACACCGACACTTTGCGGTAAAATGGCGGTGTGCATGCCCCAGCTGGTGAGCAAAGCGCAAAACGTATTACAGCCAGTCGTTACGTGGGCGGAAGAATATTTAGACCCACACGGCGCCGAAGAACCATCGCACCCGCGTACCCCAACCCCGCACAAACGAATAAAACAAAACAATGTCGAGACCATTCGACCGCAGCAGCGCCAATTTACACATGGATGGACGCCGCTGGGCGTCAAATTCGAGGCATGACCCCCCACCAGATTTCAGTCGAATGCCCAACGCATGGCCAGGAGGCCCATGCCCCCTCCATCCAAAGCCAAACTGCAAGTGATGCGGCCCGAAACGGAACGCGCAATATCCGGCCTCCTGCTCTCGTGTGCCTGCCATTTCGCAATCGAAAACGCAAATACAAAAAACGCCTCCAGCCACCGCCAGCACACAGCAGCAAGCAGTGCCGGAAAGAGGGGGAGACAAGTCCCGCGTCCCGGGTGGCTACTTCTTCTTGCTGCCCCCTCCGAAACCGCCAAAGCCCATCATCGCCGCCATTTCGGGGTCCTCGAAATCCCTCTCCTCCTCCTCGTCTTGTTGCTTCTTTTTCGCCTGCCGTTTGGCGTCCTTCTTTTGGCGCTTTCGTCGTGCTTCGTTGTCCTTTTCGATGCGGGGCGGGGGCGAGGACGGGGGGGGCGTGGGGGGTACTCATGTCATGCACGGCCGTAGTCGTATGGCCATAGACCCTCGCATCCCTACAATGCCGGGACGGAGCACGTTGGGTTTTCACCAACCAGCACAAAGGCTATGAGCGAGGATGATGGACAGGGAGGGGCCTACTCCTTTATTGTTCGCCTTAGTCATTTGACCATTGACCACGCATCCCTTTCGGGACGGAGCATAGCAGTTCCTACTCAAAATAGAGACACCTCCAACATTTGGGCGCTCGTTGCGTTTTCCCACATATTACATAGAAAATTTTGCTAGTCGTGTCTCCTTCCTGTTTCGCTGCCTGTGGACGGAGGGGGGGGGGGGGGCATACTACGGTTCCAGCACGTGCACGCTCTATGGAAAGGCTCAAAATGCACACGCTAAAAGCGGCCGCGGGTATGAAAAAACAGGCTTGCGTTCAGTGCCCAGACTCTAGAGTGTGCGCTACGCTTCACTGCCGGTGCCCGCGAAGCTACTGGTAAACCTGGTACCTGATAACTATATTGCTATTTCCTCAGCCGCTAGTATATATATGGTATGCTGCAATTCGTCGCAAACCAGTGAACAACTGAAAGAGAAAGAAATCGAGCGTGGGCGCTCTCTCCCTGGGGAGATACATCCCATCCTCTCTGGCGCGTTTCGACCACACGATTGCGGTAACGGTGTCGAGTGTGGAGTGTGGAGTGCTTGCGGCGCGAGCCGACCGCGTCCTCACCTCCGACTCCCGCACTCTCGAATCGAACTCGTCTTCCGCGGACGGCTTGTTCGCCGCACCGGAAATTCGATCCTCTTCCAGCTGCTTGTGCATCTTCAGCCGGTCCTTCACCTGTACCGGCGGAAAACACCGCAGCACAGCACAAATTACACGAAAAGCAGTATATTAATAATACTGCCAAGGCCACAGGAAAGGAGGCAAAGGTCGACGGGTGTCACGCGCTGCACCACCTAAGATTGGTGTCGGGGTGGATTTGGGTCCGTTGCACGTCCGATAGTGTCGAAAAAATAGCTCCTATTTTAATAGCGGTGTTACTCGATGCATACTACATAGATATATCATACTTCGAAAGGTATTTACAGTATTAATAGTAATACCTGGCAGTACACGCGTTAAAGTTAAAGCAACTGGCGTGCAAATAAAATACCATCGTGCGGAACAAATCGTGCTTTATCTTTCAACGCAACAAAACACCATGAAAATAGTGCCAGGGTCCCCCGCCACCCCCCGTTCTCCACCTTGCCGACGAACAGGCTACGAAAACTGCTCCCTACGAGTATTGCTGCCGTTCCGGCCGCTGCTGCTGCTGCTGCTGCCGCCGCCGCCGCCGCTGTTCTGCAGTCTACATTAACCAATCTACACACCTGCGACACCGTAGATCTCTCGACGCGCATGCTGTATCCCAGCTCTTTCTGGTGCTTCTTCCCGTTGATGTGGTCCAGGTAGTTGATGCTGTCCTTAAGCCCGCACTTGCACGTCTCGCAGTACCACCCCCCCTGCTGCGAGGGCGTGGACGCCGCTGTCACCACCTGCGTCTTGCCCAGTTTCGACGAGAGGTCCACTTTCCTCTCTCGGGTCTGGTCCGGCGGGCGGGGAGGGGGGGCAAGGAAGGAGAAGCACGGGAAGGAAGGAGGGGGGGGGGAAGGGGTTGGTTCGGCTACTATTGGTTGGCTGATCTCTGGCATCACGTGATGATTTCAGTGAAGGCGGGCGAGGGTGTTGACCTCGGGGGAGCGCTACGTACGCTGTCCAAAAATGCCAAAACACAAAAAGAGCATTCGTACACGGAAACTTTGCCATTTTATTTTATCTCTGGAAGGTGCAACGTGCAACGCTTCGACCTCGGGGAAGCGCTACGTAAACTGTCCAAGCTTCGACCTCGGGGAAGCGCTACGTAAACTGTCCAAATATGCAAAAAAAGCCAAAACACAAGAAGAGAATTCGTACACGGAAACTTTCGTAATTTTTATTTTTTTTCTAGAAGGTGCAACGCGCAACGCTTCACCTGTACCATACCATGCGTCCATGAGCCCGCAAGGGAATTGTTGTCCAGTCGTTGTCCGATTCGATTCAAAAAGATCGTGTGCAAACGTCAACGTTGTGCTACGTACTACTGTTGTACCTCGTATATCGTATGGAAATGCCAGGAACAGCAGCAGTACCGTATCACAGCAGAGTAACTGGTATCTGGTTCCGGTACCGGTGCAGCGTCAAATTCCATCTGTCCACCGCGCTCGTGTCCCAAAAATAATCGTTGCGACGATAGGTGTCTGTCATTATTATACCCTGCTGGGTACTTTGTACCAGGTACTCGGAAGGAGTATCATAGAAGCCACGGCAGGATACTTCACAGCCTCGTACCAGGTGTATCATATCCCATCCCCTGGCAAGCCCGTGGAAGTGTGGAGGGCGTAAGCTTTATTTTGACCCATCCGCCGGAGGATAAAAAAAATAAAATAAAATAAAAAAACCCTGGCAAGCTGAACGTAAACTACGACCATCACAAGGCAGGATATCATATTTTACAGCTGTGTATGGTACGTACGAGTACATGTTCGTACTGCTGGGCAATGGTACGAGGTACTCTCCGGTATACGTATACGTATACGCACCCGGTACAGCAGCAGCAGTAGTGCTGAACGTGCACTATTATTAATAGTATTGATGCTATCATATGCTTCAGTGAACAACCAGCAGTACGCGCGCAGGAAAAGTCACCTTCAAGTAAGCGCGGGCAGATCCCGCTGGTCCGGCCGCCCCTGCGGCCGCTGGCTGAAATTCCTCCTTGTTGCTTCTCCTCGACGGGGCCTCCTCTTTCTCCTGGTAGTCGTCTCCTCTCGCGAGCCTCTCTTTCGCCTTCGCCTCGTAGTAATCGCGATCCCATGTCCTCCGAGATTCGACGTTCTTCACTTGCTTATAACCAAGCTCTTTCGACATCGTAAACGAGTACTCGCAGGTACTGCGGCGCTAGAGTATTCGAGTGTGCTTGTTGTATCTCTCTGTCTCTGGCTACGGGCCGCTTGTATTGCTCAAATTCGCCCACAATGTGCCACTCTGCGCCGACAGAATAGCTGTAGCCCAACAACTTAAGGTGTGAAAGCTGTCTGAACCGACTCTCTCGCTGCTTCTTTGCTTCGATGTTTTGATTGCCTCGCTCCTGTGGTCCTGTCGTCGACTCGTTACCTGTAGAGAGTTTCTTGGGCGTTTTTTGCCAGGGGATAAAAACGCTTCCAAGTGAGGGTTAGGTGCGCGATTTCCCCGTCACACAAGGGGGTACTCGCTGTTGAGCAGGGCAAAGCGGCCCGTTGCAGCGTAGTTCACGTTGGCTGATTAACCCGGAGAACGTTCAGGTGGTGGTGGGGCGAAGGAATAGCTGGCATAAAGTGTTTTTTTGTTCGCCAAAGCACGATTATGGAAGACCCAGCAGCCCAACAGCGAGCCCTGGCCGAGGCAAACAAGCGGGTGATGCAAGAAGCTTTTCTCATGAAAAGGGCCACGGTGAGACTCCAAAGAAGCCCATTAGCACCTCTAGAAGCATCTGCTGCAGATAGGGAGAAACGCGACGCGGATAGGCTCGGATTGTTCCCGCTGTGTTGGCAACCTCCGGCCGCCGCTACAGAACAACAGATCTTTCTCGTCGTACTCCGTCAGTGCTGTCTGGCCGTGGCACCATATTTTTCCTTGTGCGGACACGTACATACGATTCGCGGAGAGTTTCAGTTTTGTTGGGCGTGACAGCAATACGAGTGATTGCGAGCACACGTTTAGAACGGGCAGGGCTGGAAAACAACTGCTGTGCTGTGTGCTGTGTGTACCCTGAAGGTTGTCCCCGAGCCCTGCGGTTGGCTTTTTTCTGTGCTTGAGCGCGAGTACCCTTGGGCCTCCCGCGGGGGGGGTATCATATATCTAGGCAGGAACAACAAGCAGCAAAGTTTGAACCTTCATCGCGACCAGCTTTCTTTTCGTTCCTGGGAACAGTCGAGGCCCTCGGGAGGAAAAGAGAAAAGAGTCCGCGCATTGTCGTACCAAAACCTCAACCGTGCCCGCCCGAGACCTCCACCGTGTCCGCGCGCGAGAGCAGCGAGTGTTGCTGATATACCGTTTCTTGGCTGGGAGTAGTACTGGTACCTACTCGTATAGTACGAGTACGTCTATTTGCATACAGCATATCAAAACCTATATACATGCGGCGGAAATATTCAAACACCGCCGTGGAGGGCAAGTTCTTCGTTCTTATGTTAGGTACCGGGTACAAACTCGTCTTGTACTTAGGTAGTTCCTGGTACTGAAACACCAGATACCAGGCATACGTTCGTAGTCTACAGACAGTCTACAGCAGTAGAGTCTAGAGTAGACTAAACGTGCAAGGTGCAAGGTACAAGGATATTCGCGTGGCACTTGATCTTGAGCATACGCATGTACTATCTACATATATACGTGCATGTCATACTATGAGATATACGTGCCTCAAATCTCTTGGGACTTTCCACTAACCGCGAAGTGCACGCTCGCAAAGTTCGTGAAGCTATTTTGACCATATACAGCAGCAGTAGAGCACCTGATTATATAACCGGTCAGCTTGTACTTGCACGAGTACGTTCAAAACTCGTGTCAACTCGTGTGTTTGCTGTTGCGAGTATAGATCGGTGGGGAAGGGAAGTGGGAGACAGCGTAGGGCAAAGGGTGCGTCGTACTGGCTGTGACTGCTGTTTAGGGTATATAAAGTATGAAGGCATGAACCTCTGCCCCCGCCCCGTTTCGATTATTCTTGCTCTCTCACGGCTAATCGTGGCATGGCTATCGTATGCACGACCAGGACGCTAGCGATACGAAGAATGCCTTCACTCACGCCGGGAACATGCTGAAGGAGCTCAAGACCACCCAGCTATCTCCCCGGAACTACTACGAGCTCTACATGAAGGTGCACCCCCCCAAGAGTACCCCCCCCCCCCCGGCAGTAGTAGTAAACAGGGGGCCCAGCAGTAGACGATGTCTACGGCAGTCGTAGACGGTGCCTAGGTGGAGACTGTCGGTGTTGAGCTTGTGGGTGCTCTAAGCCCAGCGCACGGAACGACAGGCAGTAGTAGACGATATCTACAGCAGTAGTAACGGTGCATATAGCGGTAGTAGATGGTGTCTGCGGCAGTAGTAGACGATATCTACAGCAGTAGTAACGGTGCATATAGCGGTAGTAGATGGTGTCTGCGGCAGTAGTAGACGATGCCTACAGCAGCAGTAACGGTGCATATAGCTGTAGTAGACGGTGCCTACAGCAGCAGTAGCCGACGGCACCTCCAGCAATAGTGTGGGGTGCCTACAGCCGTAGCAAGCGATGCCTACAGCCGTACAGGACACCTTCGAAATACGAGACAGGAAAGCTATTCTACGCTTGATTTCTTATTTGAGAGTGGGTACTACAGTAACTGTACGTTCAGTATAACGACTCCCGAGTTTCTTATTTTCCGGTCAATCGCAGCCTGCCTTTCTTGTTGCTCGTCTTCTTATTAAGCGACTACTACAGCAGTATTAAAAGTGTTTCGACGGTGCCTCTGATTGTTCATTTCGTGTGTGAAGACGAATATGGAGCAAGTCCTCCTTTGAAGATTTCAAAGAGGGGTGGTGAAGGGAGGGCATTGCATTGGGAGACCATGTTTGCGTAGGGAAAATTAGGATTCCGCGTGGGCTGTGGGTCGCTTGGAGGATAAAGCAGATGTGGGTTCGTATGGGTTGTAGATCTACCGGAGGGAGTATGGCACGTGTAGTGGTATTCATAGCAGCATGTTTTTTTTTTAAGTTGCGCAGTGCCCTCCTGGTGTTCTCTAGATCTTCGAGCGGACGGCTGGGAAGATGGCACCCGTTGCGTCTCGACGCCGCGGGCGGCGGCAGCTTTACCTTTCGTTCGGCCCTGCTTGTCGAATAGCATGGTTGGTGTGTGTGTGTTCCATGTGTGTGCACGTTCATGCGCTCAACGCTGGTTTTCTCTCGGGGACATCTCTTTGGTGTCCTCGGTGGTAACCGTGTGGTCGTTTTTGTTTTGGTATTTGTTTTCCCTGCCTACCTGTTGTGGTCTCGTAATCGCAGGCAAGCCCTTGACACTAACCCTTCCCCTCGCCCACCCCCTCCCCCCCCAACACACGAAAACGCCTTCCCAAGATTCTGGATGAACTGCGCCATCTTGAAGACTTTTTCACCTCTCAGAACAAGCAGGCACGACAGCCGATGGTGGGTTTGTACGAGCAGGCGCAGGCGTGCACGATGGTGCTGCCGAGGTTGTACCTGCTGAACACCGTGGGGGCATGCTACATCCTCTCCAAGGAGGCGCCGGCACGGGTAAGCCCAATTGACGTTTTGATGGGGGACAATGCCACAGGGGGAGGGAGAGGTAAACAGAAAGAGGGGAGCGGAGAGAGGGAGAGAGGGAGAAAGAAGGACGGAGAGGGGGGGAGGGAGGAAGAGAGGGGGGGGAGGAAGAGAAAGTGAGGAGGGACAGAAAGGGAGAGAGAAGGATAGGGGGGGGGAGAGATAGAGAGAGGCAGAGAAAGATGGCCAACCTCTCTTTTCGTCGGGACCCAATGGTTGGGCTACGGTGCAGTCAGTAACAAGCTTGTTGAGTTGCTGAGATTCCACGCATCGTACAGATACTCGATTCCCACTTGATTATCTAGATATTTCGGGGCAGATAGATTCTTGATCTGTATGATCTGTATGATCTGTATGATCTGTATGATCTGTACGATTTCGCTCATGTTGCCGGGTGGGAGTCGTGTAAGCTGCATGACCTAGGACAGATTTCCTGGGTTGGATCTGTACTATGCATATCCTTCACAACATCTCATAACGGCAGGGTTAGGGTCTAGATGGTATATCTGTAGATGATCTATCTGTAGACGGTATATATGCAGATTATATATCTGTAGATGATCTGTAGATGATATATCCGTCCGATGTGTGGTCAAGCGTGCCAACCCCCACTATTTTCTCGAAGCCTGTCGGGTGGAGATTTTGACAGTGGCCATCCGTTGTACGGCAACCGACTTGACCTCCTGAGACGAGTGTTACCAGCATGCACGTGTAGACAATGTATTCCGTCTTCTTTCAAGAAATAGAGCTGCAAACGCTTTAGAGTAGTGCCGGATTGGAAACGGCTCAAGGAGTAGAGCGAGCACCCCCTAGATAGCGGAACCCTCGCCGTAGTCGCGCCCGACGGAGGCCCGTCAATGATTGCTGTTTTGCCGCCACGCCCACGCTGACTCTTGTTTTGTGTTTCCCTCGGTTTTTGTGTTTCCCTCGGTTTTTGTGCTGTGCTGTGCTGTGCTGTGCTGTGCTGTGCTGTGCTGTGCTGTGCTGTGCTGTGCTGTGCTGTGCTGTGCTGTGCTGTGCTGTGCTGTGCTGTGCTGTGCTGTGCTGTGCTGTGCTGTGCTGTGCTGTGCTGTGCTGTGCTGTGCTGTGCTGTGCTGTGCTGTGCTGTGCTGTGCTGTGCTGTGCTGTGCTGTGCTGTGCTGTGCTGTGCTGTGCTGTGCTGTGCTGTGCTGTGCTGTGCTGTGCTGTGCTGTGCTGTGCTGTGCTGTGCTGTGCTGTGCTGTGCTGTGCTGTGCTGTGCTGTGCTGTGCTGTGCTGTGCTGTGCTGTGCTGTGCTGTGCTGTGCTGTGCTGTGCTGTGCTGTGCTGTGCTGTGCTGTGCTGTGCTGTGCTGTGCTGTGCTGTGCTGTGCTGTGCTGTGCTGTGCTGTGCTGTGCTGTGCTGTGCTGTGCTGTGCTGTGCTGTGCTGTGCTGTGCTGTGCTGTGCTGTGCTGTGCTGTGCTGTGCTGTGCTGTGCTGTGCTGTGCTGTGCTGTGCTGTGCTGTGCTGTGCTGTGCTGTGCTGTGCTGTGCTGTGCTGTGCTGTGCTGTGCTGTGCTGTGCTGTGCTGTGCTGTGCTGTGCTGTGCTGTGCTGTGCTGTGCTGTGCTGTGCTGTGCTGTGCTGTGCTGTGCTGTGCTGTGCTGTGCTGTGCTGTGCTGTGCTGTGCTGTGCTGTGCTGTGCTGTGCTGTGCTGTGCTGTGCTGTGCTGTGCTGTGCTGTGCTGTGCTGTGCTGTGCTGTGCTGTGCTGTGCTGTGCTGTGCTGTGCTGTGCTGTGCTGTGCTGTGCTGTGCTGTGCTGTGCTGTGCTGTGCTGTGCTGTGCTGTGCTGTGCTGTGCTGTGCTGTGCTGTGCTGTGCTGTGCTGTGCTGTGCTGTGCTGTGCTGTGCTGTGCTGTGCTGTGCTGTGCTGTGCTGTGCTGTGCTGTGCTGTGCTGTGCTGTGCTGTGCTGTGCTGTGCTGTGCTGTGCTGTGCTGTGCTGTGCTGTGCTGTGCTGTGCTGTGCTGTGCTGTGCTGTGCTGTGCTGTGCTGTGCTGTGCTGTGCTGTGCTGTGCTGTGCTGTGCTGTGCTGTGCTGTGCTGTGCTGTGNAGCAGGGCCGTCTCGGAGGTGGGTCGTTTACGGGTAGTGCAACTGCTGGTGTAAATTTATTACTGCTTCCCTTTGGGATCTAGGCGTCTTAAGCCCTTGCGCCCTGTGGAGGCCTTTCAAGTCATGAACATTTCAGACGAAACTGGGGTTGAAGCCGGCGTCGACGTTCAAGTTGAAGTCGAAGTTACTTGAGTTTTAATTGATGTTGAAGTTAAGTTGAAGTTGAAGTTGAAGAGGAAGCTGAGGTTTGAAGGCTCGCCACTAGCCCGGTTTGGCGGCGGCGAGATTGGTGCCAGATGATTTCGACGGAGCTGGGTGCCGCTACACGTGAGCCTTGTACTTGTTTCGCGGAAGGGAAGCCGCTACAGCAGGCCGCAGTATGCAGTGGTGGGTTAAGACAGTATGCCATCCCGCGGTTGATGCCGCAATGTTGCCGGTTTTTGTTCGTGTTCCAGGACCGTGTTTATATTTGTTGGGTTCTTGTAGACGGTGGCACATTCCACCTTCAGACTTCGCTTGCTGACCCCGAGTAGACGCATCCTGGTGTTGGACTACTGCTGGTTTTCGGGCGAAGAAAGCACGTCCCCTTTTTGACCCACGTCGTTGAAGTGCAGAATCACGCTACCCTCCCGCCGCCCCCAAGCTCTGTGCGCGCACGCCCTTCGCGGCGCTCTCGTTTGCTTCGCCGCTTCTCGCCCCCTGGCTCGTCTTGTCCTGGCGCGCCTTGTTGTCCCGTCGTTGCGTGTGTGTTGCTTTGAAAACACGCTATTAATAATTACGGTAGGGGTCACCTGTAATGTTCCTGATACCATCGCTCCTGACTGACTTGCTGGTTGTCGGACGGGCTGACTGCCTTGATGATGATGGTGGTGACGATGTTCTCGCATCAGCTCATTTCTCTGAGATCCTGCCTGTGGTCACAAAACAGGCTGTAACAAAAAATATAGGGAAGCGGCCAAAAAAAGGTATACCTGGTCCGTTTGCGGCCAAAAACAGGTTCATACTTAAAATCAAGTCAAAAACGCATTCCACGTGCCCTGCCATTGGTCCGAAATTCGTTGTACCTGTTTTTGCCTCTTTAAAACCCAGGTATACCTGATTTTGTCTACTCTGCTTGACTTTCACCTTTTTTTTGTCGTTTTTAAGCCAATCAGAGGCCCTTGATAGTTCCACCCTATGCCCCCTATACAAAGGCCGACGTACGCGGAGACCCCCTTCTCCCTCCGCACCTCGCACTACACGCCACTCGAGCGACACACACACATATCTGCCAGCACACCTCCGCCGAAATAATACGAGATAGAAGGCTCCCCTTCGGGATTGTGGTTGACTTTGAATACCAGGGGTGTCGCAAGCTGAGAAGGGAGAATACAGCAGCAGCAGGCGTTCGTTCCTCGTTCTATTAATAGCAGCTACTCGTATATGTAGGCACCGGGCGAGCACGAAGAACATAAAAAAAAAACTCTACTTTGCGTTGCAAGGGACGGCAGGTTCGTGGGGTGCGTTTTAACTTGATTTTAGTATGTACCTGTTTTTGGCCCCGAACGGACCAGGTGTACCTGTTTTTGGCCGCTGCCCAAAAATATATATCAACTATCGATGGGGAGAAAACACACAAACAAGTACGAAGTACAGCGCACGGCAGTACCACTACGTAAAGGTACGGTACGGAACGAGCTGTGGTATACCATCCCGTATCACTTGCAACATGCTTGACTGGCTGACTGACTGACTGACTGACGGAATGAGAACGCATAATGCGCTAGGACATAGAGGTGCACCTGCAATTTTCGTTTTAAGCTTTTCTCTTGAGGGGTTGTAGGCATTACCCAAAAGACGGCTTTTATGAAAAAAATGTACACTTAGTCAGCACGATGAGCAATCATCCCCATGCCCTATTATAGGTCTAGGATAGTATGGAAGAATACTGCAAACATAAACGGTAAGGCGTGCGTTATAAGGCGTATGCCTTATTGGGTAGTCCCCCATCAGTCAGAAACATTAAATATTTGCCCCAGAAAACAAAAAAGTGCTCGCACCCTACCGCTATCATAGCACCCATTTTTTTTTTTGTGTGGACCGCTTGTTCTTTGCTTCTGCCACTTTTATTTTCCCGAAATTCCCTGCTTTTTCCCTCCCGACGCTTTACGTAGCTGGTTATCTAATGTGGCGTCGCCTTCTATCGTCGCTGTTGTGTTTCCCCCCCCCCCCCCTCGTTTGTACCGCGGCCTGTGGCCCCCCTGAACGGCGCTAAAACTGCGAACAATAGGGCCCCTCGAAGGACAAGAAGCGGCGAGAGCGAGAGAGAAAGGACCTACGCCTGCTCGTGGGGACGAACCTCGTTCGCCTGTCGCAGCTGGAAGGGGTGGATGGCGCTAAGTACCGGAAGGTCATCCTTCCGCCGATCCTCGAACAGGTGGGTCAGCGCAACGGCTACATATGGTCTTCGAGCGTATATCGGTTCTGGGGTGCTTTCGATTGTAACCGCTGTAAGGGTGTTTTCGATCGCAACGGCTATATATGGTTATCTTCGAGCGTAACGGCTACAAGCGCGTCTTCGAGCGTAACGGATATAAGAACGTCTTCGAGCGTAACGGCGATGAGGGCATATTCGAGCGTAAACGGCTATAAGGGCGCCTTGGGGCGTAACGGCCATAGGGGCCTCTTCGAGTGTAACGGCTATCTGAGCGTAACCGAGCGTAACGGCTATACATATAAGGGCGTCTTCGAGCACGCCCAGTCGGGACAGCCCGTGTACGGCGTGAGCTGACAGTAACTCCTTGAAAACTGCACCCACTTTTTTGGGGGGGAGGAAGTCCTTGCGATTAGAACGGGCTACGTTTCCCAGTGGTCAAAGGGCCGGATTGCTTGTGCCTGCCTGCCTGCCTGCCTGCCTGCCTGCCTGCCTGCCTGCCTGCGTTGCCCGGTCCTATCTTGCCGTAGCCTGACCCCCCTTGTGTTCGTTTTTCGCCCTACTGTGGCCGGCACAGGTGGTGGGCTGCAAGGACACCATAGCCCAGAGCTACCTGATGGACTGCTTGATACAGGTGTTTCCCGACGAGTTTCACCTAGCGTCTCTCGAGGCGTTTTTGGATGGAGTTTGTCGGCTGAAGGAGAAGGTTAGGGTCCGGCCGGTGCTGGAGAGCCTGATGGAGCGCATCGGGAACTACGTGGAGGAGCACCCGGACACTCTGCCTAGGGATGTGAGAACGGTGATGGGATGGTTCGTCGTTGTTGTTGTTGATGATGATGATGTTGTTGTTGTTGTTGTTGTTGTTGATGATGTTAATAATGATGACAACAACGGCAGTAGCAGCATAACCAGCAGCGCAGGCAGCAGTAACACTAGCAGCAGCAGCCAAAGCAGATGTTGGGTTGGCATACGTGAAAATCAACATGAAGCTTGATTTCACGGTTTGCGGCATTTCTCTGTGGTTATGGTTGTTGTTGCTGGTGCTGGTGCTGGTGGTTCGTGGCTGTTGCTACCGTTGCTTTTGTTGCTGTTGTTGCTGTTGCTGTTGTTGCTGTCGTGTGATGTAATGCGGCTGCTTTTCCTTTTGGTTATGTATGTGTTTGTGTTGTTCATGTTGGTGTCGTGTCGTGTTGCTGTCATCGTTGGTGGTGGTGTTACTTGTTTGTTCAAAGTTTATTGTCGGCAACGTTCGAAGTTACCCCGTGTGGTCGCACAATAGTAATAACAATAATGTGCTTGTGGTCTGTAAGTGGGAAATCGTCCTTGCTCCGTGCGAACCGATGGAGGCGGATGTTCCAACGAGACTCCACGCACACACAAGACGAGGCTGTCGCGTTTGTCCCTGTGGACAACGGTTTCAGGGACGAAAGGCGTTTTTCTGCAACGGCTATAAATTATTCACGTTGGCATGGCTCTCTTGGTACCATGATGCCGAGTATATTTATGGCACCGCGCGGGGCCTATTGTTTGTGCAGCCCAGGGCGTTGCATACACTATAGTGGTAACAGGCGCTGTCGTTTGGCCACGAAATGACCACGCTATTAAACCTGTAGAAATGCAGAGCAATAATGAGGGTGTTCGTAGTGGGACAAATAATGCCGCTGAAAAATATAGTGCACCAGGTAGAGATGAATGTGCACCCGTGGCATCCCCCTGTCCCCGCTATTTGTTGCCGCCTCCATTTCGTGAACGCGCAGGTGGATGCCTTCAGGCTGCTGAACGATTGTGTGACACGGCTCATAGCGGAGAGGTCGAAGCTCGAGCTGTCCGAGATCATTCTCATGCAGGTGATGAGCGTACTGTATAGCTTTGCTGTTGTAACGGTGGTGGTGTTGGTGTTGGTGTTGGCTGTGATAAGTGGCGGCGGTAGTGTTGGTGCCGGCGTGGTGGTGGTGTTGCTGGTGTGGTGTTGGCGGTGTTGGTGTTGGTGCTGGTATTGTGGTAGTGTTATGTGGGTGTTGTTGTTGGTGCTGATGTTGGTGTGTCGGTGGTGGCGGTGTTTATGGTGGTGTTGATGTCGGTATACATTGGTGTTGGTGATGATGCTGGTATTTTCCTGGTGTCGGTGGTGGTGTAAGTCTGGGTGCTGATTTTGATGCCAATGCCGATGTGAAACGTTTACCGGTGTGTTCCTGGTATGCAGGGGTATATATCCAGATGTAGACGTGAAATGCTATTCGTTGATGCCTACGTAGGAATATTTCGATAGACGTGAAAATATGGAAGACCGAAATGGAAAATGGGAGGTGGAATTGGAAATTCGGAGAGGGACATGGAAAATGGAGATGCTGGATGTAAAAGTAGAAACGGCTGTGGAGCCATGCCAGTTATAGAGCTCCTCCATTGCTGGTGTCGAGTGTTGCCAGGCCTGCTGCCCGAGCGGGGGTACGGATTTGGGCTTATTTGGGGGAAGCCGCGCCGGGGAGACTTGCGTGTCCCGCCCGTGCTCCGGAGGGATTGTTAGGAATAGGATGAGGAGGAGTTCAACAGGCTGCCACGCCTCGAGTGAGAGGGGGGAGAGGAAGGGAAGGGAAGGGGAGGGGAGGGGAGGGGAGGGGAGGGGAGGAGGAGGAGTGAAGGGAGGGGAGGGGAACGGGACCTGACATTATTTGTCTCTGATCTTTGGAAATTCCCTTGTTAATTGCGTGTTGTGGGGTGCCTTCATGTTGTTTTTTTGTCTTACATGTTTTTGTTTTCGATGCATGCGTGTTCCGGCTCCCCTTTGCGCGTGGCTAGTTACCTTGACTTACCTTATATTGTATTGTCTTGTGTTTGCCTTGTCACGACTTGTCTCGTCTTGTCTTTGCCGTGTCCTGTAGGTGGCTCTGCTCCAGTTCGCGTCTCAGTGCTACCCGGGCAGACTAGAGTACGTCAACCATTGCATCGGTGAGTTCATTGTTCGGCACGGTCGAGGTGCTGTCGGCATGTTTGGCAATCGTCGGGGGTGACAGATCGTATCTACAGATATCACTCGTAGGCCTCCGCCGTTGGTGTGTCATATGTTGTTGTGGTGTTGTGTCGAGGAAGGGATCTAACGGAACTGTATTATTCGTTTTTTTATTTTGTAGAGCATAGTGGACATGCAAATATAAGAGCCCCCGATAGCACGCCGCATATTGCCTGGGACCGTTACCCCGTCCCAGCCGTTCGGTCGGGTTTTGTCGGCGTGCATCGGCTCGAAGAAAATAACCACGCCTCCACCACCACCGCCACCACCACCGCCACCACCACCCCACCACCACCACCCCACCACAACCGCCACCACCACCACCACCACCACCACTACCACCACCACCACCACCGCCACTACCTGTGATCCCTTCTCAATGGCACCATTCATTTATCCCGAGCGAGTATACCCCTTCTTCGCCGTCCGACGCAAACAAAACCACCAAAACAAATGTGTGCAATGTGTGGGCGTGTGGAGGCGTTTTTTTTTTTCTCTTTCTCGATTTTGACACACGAACGTATAAAATGCAGGAGTGTGAGGGCGTTTTTTGTTCTTCATTCCTCGATTTTGACGCACGAACGTGTGAAATGCAGGCGTGTGCGGGCGGGCGATGTTCAACCGCGGCTACGAGCCCCTCGTGGGGGGCAGGCAGACGGGGCGGGAGTTGCCCGCGGAGTGCGTGGAGGCGTTGCTCAGGCTCCTCTCCATCCCGCTCCGGTCGCTGGGGCTGGGGGTGCTGTCGCTCGCGGAATACGTGGACTTGCTCCACTTTTTACCGTGGGAGTCTCAGAAGCAGGTGCGCGGGGGTTTTGAAGCGGGAATGCCGTGTTGGGGGGGGGAGGGGGGCGGGGGCGGAGTGGAAGGGTGGGGGCAGGCGTTTAGGGGGGTTAATGTTGTCTTGCTCTTTGTTTTTTTTCTGGTTTGAATACAGAAAGGCCGTGTGTGTGGGAGTGGGGGTTGCGGGGGTGGGGAAGGGGCTTGAGGGGTGGGGGCGGAAGTTAACGCGGTTGGGGGGGGGTGGGGTGGACAGTTAGAGGGTTTCTTGTTTTTTCGGCCTCTGGAGTTGTGGGGTAGGGTTTTATAAAAATGGGTAGGGCGCGTGATGATGACGACCGGGTACGTACGGCCGAAGTGATGGGGGCCGAGGTGATCGAGATCTCCTCGCCAGTAACGATGTGCCGGCGGCAAGCACCAGCTGAGGCCAAGGTTAACTAAACCCTTGATATCTGCACCCTCGTTTTCGGGATGACGTTCGCAGCTGTGAAAGGGTTGACATCTCCCCGGCGTCTGGCTTTTATTGGAACATGGACAACTATTTTTCGGTTTTCTCCCGCTCGCTCAAGAAGCGTTTCTTGTTTGTGTGCGAGGCCGACAAGCAGGTGCCGCTTGAGCAGCGCGGAATATGTTTTGTTTCATCGCCGGGGTGGACTGCCAACCGAAACATATCTCGCCGCCCCCCCCCCCAAATACAATAAAAAAATGCCCCTGGGCTCGCTGACAGGTACTAGATTTTAGACCGTGACCCCCCCCACGCACGCACGCACGACTGCGGCACGCAGGTTTCGTTGGAGCTGCTGCGGTCGGTGCTGAGCAAGGAGTCGGCGTTGAATGACCTCGACTGCGTGGACAAGCTGCTGGGGATGATCGCCCCCATCTTGACGGACCCGCCGACCGGACCCGGGGGCGAAGTCGACACCGCCATGCAGGTGCGGTATACCACTATAGCGTAATGAATTATCACACGGGTATAATAATAGTATACTACTGGTTCCCTCCGGGACGTGCCTAGGGGAGTGGCGCAAGAACGAATTGAAAACCATACAGAATTCAATGTTGCATATTATATCATAGTACGACGTTATGAGCTACAGTGCTCGGATCGAGCTCAAACCTCGACCAATGTGTCCGGCCGGGCTTCCCGTGTCGGGTTCTTAGTGTTTTGCCGAAAAGTGCTCGTACGAAGAGAAAAGTTGCGAAACGTGCGAAAATTTCACAAACATAACTACCTGGTATGCATATACTCTACTATTACGGGGTGGGCTAATGTAGTAAATAGAACCTACGGAACACACAAAAATCTGTCTATTTCCCTCTAACAGAGTATTTGGTCCTATTTACTAGTGTTACTAGTGTTTACTATGCTCCCCCGTAACAATAAACTATTCTACAATAGTACTAGTAATAGTAGAGTACAGATATAATGGTATACTATTAATAATAGTATACTCTACTAGTAGTATACTGTTAGTAGAGTATTATTAGTAGAGTATAAATATAGTTAATGTTAGTAGTGTTTACTATGCTCCCCCGTAATAATATACTATTCTACAATAGTACTATTAATAGTAGAGTACAGATATAATGGTATACTATTAATAATAGTATACTCTACTATTAGTATACTGTTAGTAGAGTATTATTAGTAGAGTATAAATATATTGTTGATGTTAGTAGAGTGTACTATTGGCATACTACACAGAGTATTTGGTCCTATTTACTAGTGTTTACTATGCTCCCCCGTAATAATATACTATTCTACAATAGTACTATTAATAGTAGAGTACAGATATAATGGTATACTATTAATAATAGTATACTCTACTATTAGTATACTGTTAGTAGAGTATTATTAGTAGAGTATAAATATATTGTTGATGTTAGTAGAGTGTACTATTGGCATACTACACAGAGTATTTGGTCCTATTTACTAGTGTTTACTATGCTCCCCCGTAATAATATACTATTCTACAATAGTACTATTAATAGTAGAGTACAGATATAATGGTATACTATTAATAATAGTATACTCTACTATTAGTATACTGTTAGTAGAGTATTATTAGTAGAGTATAAATATATTGTTGATGTTAGTAGAGTGTACTATTGGCATACTACACAGAGTATTTGGTCCTATTTACTAGTGTTTACTATGCTCCCCCGTAATAATATACTATTCTACAATAGTACTATTAATAGTAGAGTACAGATATAATGGTATACTATTAATAATAGTATACTCTACTATTAGTATACTGTTAGTAGAGTATTATTAGTAGAGTATAAATATATTGTTGATGTTAGTAGAGTGTACTATTGGCATACTACACAGAGTATTTGGTCCTATTTACTAGTGTTTACTATGCTCCCCCGTAATAATATACTATTCTACAATAGTACTATTAATAGTAGAGTACAGATATAATGGTATACTATTAATAATAGTATACTCTACTATTAGTATACTGTTAGTAGAGTATTATTAGTAGAGTATAAATATATTGTTGATGTTAGTAGAGTGTACTATTGGCATACTACACAGAGTATTTGGTCCTATTTACTAGTGTTTACTATGCTCCCCCGTAATAATATACTATTCTACAATAGTACTATTAATAGTAGAGTACAGATATAATGGTATACTATTAATAATAGTATACTCTACTATTAGTATACTGTTAGTAGAGTATTATTAGTAGAGTATAAATATATTGTTGATGTTAGTAGAGTGTACTATTGGCATACTACACAGAGTATTTGGTCCTATTTACTAGTGTTTACTATGCTCCCCCGTAATAATATACTATTCTACAATAGTACTATTAATAGTAGAGTACAGATATAATGGTATACTATTAATAATAGTATACTCTACTATTAGTATACTGTTAGTAGAGTATTATTAGTAGAGTATAAATATATTGTTGATGTTAGTAGAGTGTACTATTGGCATACTACACAGAGTATTTGGTCCTATTTACTAGTGTTTACTATGCTCCCCCGTAATAATATACTATTCTACAATAGTACTATTAATAGTAGAGTACAGATATAATGGTATACTATTAATAATAGTATACTCTACTATTAGTATACTGTTAGTAGAGTATTATTAGTAGAGTATAAATATATTGTTGATGTTAGTAGAGTGTACTATTGGCATACTACACAGAGTATTTGGTCCTATTTACTAGTGTTTACTATGCTCCCCCGTAATAATATACTATTCTACAATAGTACTATTAATAGTAGAGTACAGATATAATGGTATACTATTAATAATAGTATACTCTACTATTAGTATACTGTTAGTAGAGTATTATTAGTAGAGTATAAATATATTGTTGATGTTAGTAGAGTGTACTATTGGCATACTACACAGAGTATTTGGTCCTATTTACTAGTGTTTACTATGCTCCCCCGTAATAATATACTATTCTACAATAGTACTATTAATAGTAGAGTACAGATATAATGGTATACTATTAATAATAGTATACTCTACTATTAGTATACTGTTAGTAGAGTATTATTAGTAGAGTATAAATATATTGTTGATGTTAGTAGAGTGTACTATTGGCATACTACACAGAGTATTTGGTCCTATTTACTAGTGTTTACTATGCTCCCCCGTAATAATATACTATTCTACAATAGTACTATTAATAGTAGAGTACAGATATAATGGTATACTATTAATAATAGTATACTCTACTATTAGTATACTGTTAGTAGAGTATTATTAGTAGAGTATAAATATATTGTTGATGTTAGTAGAGTGTACTATTGGCATACTACACAGAGTATTTGGTCCTATTTACTAGTGTTTACTATGCTCCCCCGTAATAATATACTATTCTACAATAGTACTATTAATAGTAGAGTACAGATATAATGGTATACTATTAATAATAGTATACTCTACTATTAGTATACTGTTAGTAGAGTATTATTAGTAGAGTATAAATATATTGTTGATGTTAGTAGAGTGTACTATTGGCATACTACACAGAGTATTTGGTCCTATTTACTAGTGTTTACTATGCTCCCCCGTAATAATATACTATTCTACAATAGTACTATTAATAGTAGAGTACAGATATAATGGTATACTATTAATAATAGTATACTCTACTATTAGTATACTGTTAGTAGAGTATTATTAGTAGAGTATAAATATATTGTTGATGTTAGTAGAGTGTACTATTGGCATACTACACAGAGTATTTGGTCCTATTTACTAGTGTTTACTATGCTCCCCCGTAATAATATACTATTCTACAATAGTACTATTAATAGTAGAGTACAGATATAATGGTATACTATTAATAATAGTATACTCTACTATTAGTATACTGTTAGTAGAGTATTATTAGTAGAGTATAAATATATTGTTGATGTTAGTAGAGTGTACTATTGGCATACTACACAGAGTATTTGGTCCTATTTACTAGTGTTTACTATGCTCCCCCGTAATAATATACTATTCTACAATAGTACTATTAATAGTAGAGTACAGATATAATGGTATACTATTAATAATAGTATACTCTACTATTAGTATACTGTTAGTAGAGTATTATTAGTAGAGTATAAATATATTGTTGATGTTAGTAGAGTGTACTATTGGCATACTACACAGAGTATTTGGTCCTATTTACTAGTGTTTACTATGCTCCCCCGTAATAATATACTATTCTACAATAGTACTATTAATAGTAGAGTACAGATATAATTGTATACTATTAATAATAGTATACTCTACTATTAGTATACTGTTAGTAGAGTATTATTATTAATAGTAGAGTATAAATATATTGTTAATGTTAGTAGAGTGTACTATTGGCATACTATTGGTACCATATTACAATAGTATCCTACCAGGTATTAGTATTAGTACAGGTATTAGTATGCTTTTTGTAAGATAACACAAACCCTGGGACGAATTTCTGAGCACAGTAGTTTCTCCAAAGTAAAGGGGGGCACACACGACGAAAGTGGTGGGGTTGGAAAAATGACGACGAGGGGTTTCCATAGAGGTATCGGTAGGCGTTTGCACCTTCCCTGTTGTCGAGAAAACCAGCTTATGACACTCACTTCGTCCGAGATGGGTGTGTTATCTTATCATTTTATCATGTCATCATAAGTGTTACTACTATATGGTAGCAGCGTTTGTTGAGGCGAGGCGGACTAGTTGGCTGGCGCTAGCCAGCCAACTAGTCGACTAAAGTCAGGCGAGCGAAGCGAGCCAAAAAAGCCCCCCCCGGCCGAGGGGGCCCCGCTGGAGGCGCCCCCGGAGGGCCCGCCGGAGGTGCTTCCGGAGGATCCCGCTGAAGGCGCCGCCGGAGGCAAAACATACGCTATTTGGCTTCATTTTACACACAAAAAACATGATAACTGGGCCAAGTTTATCTCTGGTTTTGATCCCGAAACAGGCATATTTCTAAACTTCGACTCAGTTTGTCGTATATTAAAGAGATGCACCAGAAATTTATGGTACGTTCTCGTACCCAGTACGTTAAGCATCTCACTTGCTTTACCCATTAATTTGCCCTTATTTTGTTTTGGTTTTTCTCTGTTTCACAGTCTGTGACCACAGAATTTGTATCTCTCTAATCAGTGTCGATGTTTATAATGCTGTGCCTAACACAGACCGTTCAGGATAGATTCGGGTAATTGTCAATGGACATGATGGCTTTGGTTGGCTGTTTTTTTTCACTTTGTGCCCGCGGACTGTCATTCTGGCAGCACTTCAGACAGCAGCTGCGTGCTCCATCTTGTTCCCACGCCTACCGTTTGTTTTTGTACAGACAGCACTTCAGACAGTAGTTACGCTGTAGTCGGCAAATTCATTGGTAAAGAGTGGGAGGGGGGGGGGGGGGGACGATGCTGCTGTAGTCGAATGGAGATTGCGGGCGTGTAGTTCAGTTTTGGACACGCATAACATGCTGTAGGGATTTTAGGTGTACCTCTTCGGACTTGTGTATCCTTTCCCTGCTAAGTGTACGTGTTCTTTAGGATTCTCTGATGGCTCTAGCACTTTTGTGACCACGGGCCGTGATCTTGCTAGATCAGACTATAGGGATTAGCAACTGAAACGAGTTTAATGTGAAGAAAAACAACAACAACAACAACAATTAATAGGATTGGGAATCAGGACAGGCATTGGGTGTACTGATGGTTGAGTAGGAAAGAACGGGTTAATGTTGAAGACAACACACAACACATACTCGTGCGGCAGGCAGTAGCACATCACCACTACAAACAAAAAATAGGACACAAAATAGACTGGGATCGGCCAAACTAGACTGGGATCGACCAAAATAGACTGGGATCGACACACAGCTCAGAATGAGCATCGCTCAAACACCCGAGCCAGAAGTGCTCATCATGCAGTTGATACACTCATGACAGAGACATACATACTTGTATTATTACAGTAATAGCACGTTGGGACYAAGTTCCGCCATCACAGTTGACCGCATTAACCATAAGACCAGAAGTATGTTATAAGGATTACCCTGGGCTGGGTAATCGATCGATCTTTGACCCCTATAGCTCAGCAGGTAATACCCTCACATCTACCTTTTACTGTATACTCGTATGGTCCGTCCGGCACAAAATATTTCCAATGACGTTTACGAATTAGTCATAACTCATGAAAAAATACTTTTTTTTAATGAGACAACCATATATTCGTGACCGCAAATACAAGAGGAATCGATGTTGAGAACGAGAAAGAAAAATAATTTTCCACACTAAATTCAAGTAGTTACGCAACAATGCATTAAAAAAAAATTCTTCAAGACTGGCCAAAATCGACCAAAATAAGTCATTTTGGGCAAAATTATGAATATCTCACACAATTTGGTATTGCTGCAAACAAAAAAAAACGGCCTGGAGGCGTGGACGAGAGCAATCGTTGTGCCGTATTATATTATCAGTATATCGCACGATTTGTCAAACAGTAGTAACCAGGGGAAAATGACCTTCGATATACATTGTTTCCCTCATATCTCTCCCTCTAAAGCTGTTTTTATATTATGAAAAAATGGCCGGCGGCCTATGGTCATAGCTCCCCAAATCAGTGCTCAGAATTTGGGTTTGAAAAMGTATTACACCCAGGGAAACAAGGGGCTTGTTTATACGTTTTTGGCATAAACGAGGCGAATTAATATAATATAAAAAAAACGCGAGAAGCTGCGCGCAGGGTTGAGCTTTCTGACGGTGCTCCAGATTTCCGAGACAGCTCAACACATCCTGAGAAAATGTACCTTGGTGCGGGGAATGTATTGGAACATATTAAAATATTGTCCAGATGGACTACAAGATGACAGAACCCCGCAAAATCATCTCGCATCAAAAGTATGAATCCCTGTCCCCGTTTGGGGCGCTTGGAAAACCGGCCCTCCTTCTGTACGCGGTAGCGAACCGCTACCTTGTCGCGTGCACTCGCTTCGGAGGAGCGCTCGGTACAGTCACTTCTTCGTCGGACGCTCCATCACCGCCATGGATCCGTCGACAGGCCAGGCTCAGCGGTGCCGGCACCCTCGGCCCTGCCATCGGTGCCCGGCACCGTCGATGGCGATGGGTTGATGCGCCATGAGTTGTGGAAGACCTCTCTCTGTGCGTGGTGGTACTGCTTGAGGACGCCGAGAAATACGCACCCCGTACCAAACAAGCCTTCCTACGAGCAAGGAAATCCAAAATACAAAAATAGTTGGATAGTTGGCACCGCCGCAACTAACTTAAAAAACTAGCCAGCTAATAACTAGCTGGCAACTATTAGTCAGCCAACTCACAGCCCTAGTTATTACACGATGTTTGATGTGATACGTTTCAATGTGATGCTGCTGTATGATACGAGATGATGCGATACGATGCAATACGATATGATGCGATATTATCTGTATGTCTACGTGATGCGATGCTATATATTGTCATGCCACACAACACGAAACGATATGACATGCTAATCATACCATACCATACCATACCATACCATACCATACCATACCATACCATACCATACCACACCATACCATACCACACCATACCATACCATACCATACACCATACCATACCATACCATACCATACCATACCATATGATGCGATACCTTATACGCCATGATACGATGTATCACGATACAATACTATATGCCGCCCTGCCGATTCGTTGGTGTGGCAGGCGGCGCAGGAGGAGGAGCGGCGCTTGGTGGCCAGAGTGGTGCATCTCATGCGGAACGACGACACCGACTGCTACTTCCGAATGCTCGTCGTTGCCAGGAGGCATCTCGGACAGGTGAGAACTACCCCCCTAGGAAGTGGCCACACCGGAATTGAATTAACTCATTGAGGCTTGTCATTCATACGCAAGTCCGTCTCACGAGCGGTTCTTAGTAGGATGCAGCTCGCCCTTCATGCGACTCGCCCCTACACCGCACGGCGCTTCGCGCTTGGTGCTAGCAATGTCTGCCCGGCTGGTGAAAAAACCCCAACGTGCTCCGTCCCGGGTGTGGTGTCGATAACTTTTTTTTTTGTGCGCCCTTGTATATATCCCTATTTTTACTACTGTAGCAATATTTGGTCCTATTATATGATATTTACTATGCTCCCCCGTAATACTGCTGTAGTTTTTTTTTGGCATCCACGATTTTGGCGACAAACTACTTGGAATTAGTGTTGGACACCTGTTTTCACACTAAGCCGTTATTTCGTGCATGCTCAATTAACTACATCAGCCCACCCAGTGTCCGTCATGATTATTTTATCCTACGAGAGAGATACAAATTATGTGGTCACAGTCTGTGAGACAGACACACTCTGGCGGGAAAATGTGATAGTTACGCGTTACGTATCCGTCCGTCACTCGGCTCGCCTTTCTTTTTTTTTTTCTGCTGCTGCACCTTTTCCTCGCCGCGGTCGGTTAATAAACGCCGTCCTGGGTGCACTTCGCCCTCTTGCCGCTCGTATCCCTCGCCCTCGGCGTACAGCCCGTATGCATAGCCTGCAGTCGCGTTGCGGAGGCTACTTGCTTGGGGGGCAAGAGTAGATCGTTGTTTACTGCACTGAAATATACCCAAACCACTCTCCACCTTGACCGAAAATATGAACTGTTGTGTACCTGGTACCTGTTACCCGTTTCCCCGACATTTCGCGGCGCCTTTAGTCTTGCGCGGGGCCTGGTTAGAGACCACCCTCTCCCAGGGGCGTTTAATTCACCCTCTGGTGCGTGTCCGTCGTAAGATGTCCATTCTCTACACGGCGATTGCTCTAATACGCGCTGCCTACCAGGGGCTACGGTCACGCTTGTTGACACTTACAAACCCGCCATTATCTCTTCACCAACAGACATAACATTATTCCTCGTGAGTATGATATAATAACCTTTCGCTTTTTGCTAAATGCTCCTGCCTGCCTGCCTTTTTTCGTTTTGCCTCCCCGCGGCCGGCCGACCGGCTTTAGGGAGCACCGTCCCAGGTGCAGTTCACCCTCGTCCCGCTCGTGTTCCGCGCCCTTGGCCTCGCCCGGACTATCCGCTCCGCCGAGCTTGCTGAGGACGCGCAGGTGGCGGCAGCAGAAGCGGCGGCCGCTGCTGCAGCGGCGGCGGCAGCCGCCGCCGCCGAGGCCGCGAAACCGTCGGCGGCGATATCCTCAATGGCCAAATACGTGGCGGAAGAAACTTCGGGGGATAAATCTTCAGCGGCGGCGAAGGGTAGTCCTGCCCCGTCAAGCGAAGGGGGGGGCGAGGGGGAAGGAGAGGAGGAGGGGGAGGCGGGACGGGGGAGCGGTGCTTCGTCCCCGACCCCGGCGAATGGTGGCGGAGATAACGGATCGGCAGCTGGGGCTATCGAGGCGGTAGGGGAGAAGGCCGAGGCGGGGGAAGGGGAGGGGGGAGACGGAGGTGGCGAGGTAGCGGGGGGGGAAACGACGCAGGGGGGGGGGGGGGAGGAGGGGGAGGAGGGGAGAGTGGAGGAGGTGGTGGTATCCCCGCCGCCGCCGCCGCCTCCACCGGTGGCGGCTGTGGTGTTGCGGCCGAGGCAGTTTTCGAGTCGAAAGGCTTACCAGTTCCTCCACGAGATAGTGACCGCGATGGCGCCGTTGCACCCGTGGGTGTCTCTGTCTCTGTTTCTGCAGTGCGCGCTTGGGGCGGACCGCACGGGGTTCAAGGCCATCGCGTATGAGTTCTTCAGCCAGGTGGGCGTCGTCTCGGGTTTCGTGCGTGTCGGTGTGATGAGTGTGTGTTGGTGGCCTTGGTGTTGTTGGTGTTGGTGGTGGTGGTGTTGTTTGTGTTGTTTGTGTTATATGTTGTTTGCCCTGGTGTTGGTGTTTGTGTTGGTGGTGTCGTTGGTGGTGTTGGTGTGTGTGTCGTTGTTATTGTTGGTGTGGTGCTCGTGGTGGTGGTAGTATTGGTGTTGTTTGGGCTGTTTTCCTTGGTGGTGTTCGTGTTGATGGTGTGGTTGTCGTTGGTGTTGGTGTTGATAATTATGTTGTTCCCATGTGTTGTTTACGCTGTTTTTGTTGGTAGCGGTGGTCGTGGTCTTGGTTCTGGTGATGTCGGCGTGACTTGGCTTGGCTTGGTCTTGTTGCCGTGGGTTCGCTTGGCGTTTGGATGTTGGCTGCAGGAAGACAGACGACCGGTAATGTTGAAGCATCAGCCGGAAGCCATACCAATCACAAAACCAACTGAAACCTATCAATCAGCAACGAAACCAACAGCAACGCATGCCGAAAAAATGAAGAAAAAAAGAAGAAAACATCGCCCTCTACCAACCGACGGCCGGTCCCGCCCGTTACCAACGGCAGGCGTTCATCTTGTATGAAGACGAGCTTACCGACAGCAAGGCGCAGGTGCGAGCGCTGGTGTCGATGGCGGGGACGCTGCTCTCGTGCGAGGGCTTCGACCCCGCCGACTACGACGCTCTGGCGACGAAGACGGCCCAGTACGCGGCCAAGCTGCTGAAGAAACCCGACCAATGTCGGATGGTGACGCTCTGCAGCCACCTCTTCTGGTCTCCGGACGAGGTGAGCGAACTTAAACTTGGCAGAAGAACAAGCCGGCATGGAATGTATTGGTGCGATGGTGCACTCACAACTGCTGCATGCGTCGACGCCAATACGATGTCGAAAAATGTTGGCGGGCAGCGTGGTTTGGGGGTGGTTGGAGCTCAGACTCCTTCCTGCACGCCGAGCGTGGGATTGGAATGGGACGGGCAACGTGCGAGGCGGATGACTGACGACGCGCGCTCGATTAGTATAATAGTTTGATATCAGCCCGTATGGACTTAACTTACAGTGGTTATAATATACGTACATCAGCTGTCTTTTTTCGGGCCACACTTGAGTGCAAGGCCTTGCTGGCCGCGCAGGGAGTCTTATCTACGACAAATTATAATGGCGTCCATTAGTGCGATGGCCTCCACAAGATGGCTCGTCTTTTCTAAAAAAAAACATTTCCTTCCCCTCTTTTTTCCGTTGTACAATTGTATGATTTTTTCACTTTTTTCCCGTTTTTTTTTTTTCATTTGCTGTTTGTTGTTCGATCATCTTTCTAGTTTTCAACTATTTCTCAATTCTGTGTCGACTGTTGTTAGATACCGGTACGTTTTGTTTTGTTTCCGAACTCCCCCCCCCCCATTTTTACTGTTTGCGTTTCCCCCCGTTTTTCTGCTTGTTTTGTGGGCCTTTTGTATTACACATATATACGAGGTTCATACGTATATTTCACTTTTTTGTTGTTACCCGTTTCTTCTGAATATGTCACAAAAAGTACACCCAGCTCCTATTAATAGGGCAAGCATGTTGTCGTTGAGCATCGATTTAGGGGGAATCAGCCGCGTCGGCCTCACGCCAGTTACATACACACCCTGAGGGGTTCTTTCTCCGCAGGGTGTTGGTATCGAAAAGATGCCACAGGTGTCACAAACGACGGTCATGTTCGAGCCACTTGCGAGTGAGTCGCCTCGCAGAAACTCGAACACGACCTTCGTTTATGACACCTGGCGGCAGTATCAACAAGCGGCATTGGCCTGGACCTGCGGAGAACCACAGAGTGTATAATAACTGGCGAGAGGCCGACACAGCTGGTTCCCCTCCAATCGGTATCCAGATCAAACGTGAGCCCCGCACACAGCAGCAAAGCACGTGCGTGCTGATCAGAGCGCGACAATGCAAGACAGAGTGGGCGAGAGCTAGCATGTCGTCGAGATTCTGCAGCTCATTTCCCCCCCCCCCCGATTTTGATGTTTGTGGGCCTTTTTTTCGTCCATACTTCATACCAGGTATAGTATTTGTAAGGATGGGGTTATAGTCCGGACACGCTGGGTTTTGGACTTGCTTCTTTTGTTCAAACCACACACAAAAAAACACACGCAACTCTTATGTGCGTATATACGTATATACGTAGAGCTAGCATGTTGCAGTCGACCCCCCCATGTTTTGCATGCACAGCGCAGCGCAGCCCAATGAGCCCTGCACAAAGGAGCGAAGCACATACGAGTATTACGGAGGACCATAGTATATAGAACCTACCGTACACACTAAAACCTATAAATACATGTACAAAATTGCAGCTGCTGCTCGGAGAGAGCTCGACAGCTTTTCTTAGACGTAGATTTTTGCCCTTTTCGCGATAGCTCGCGATAGCTCGCGATAGCTCGCGATGAGGTCCACCCGGCGGCACGCAACTCGCTCATCGTGCTCGACGATCCCTGCTCTGTTTACTCTGCAAAGGGCGGCCTCGGCCTCGTCCTACACGAGGCCCACGGGGGCACGTTTGTTTGAGGATTTATTGCCTATTTGTCACAGGCTCGCTATATAAACGCACGTCGTTTTTATTTTTTCTGACAGTCCCGTGCGGGATGATTATCTGTTTTGGACCGAGACCCCAAAAATATCTACCGCATGCGCTCCTCAGGAGCGTGTCGGGAGAATTGATCGGTTTACGTGCCCGTCGGCCTGGCTATAGTACCGGGCAGGGCCTCGCGTGCGCTCGCGGGCGTGAACATGCGAGCGGTCGGCGCTGCAGCAACGTTTACCAAGAATATGGTGATGGAGAGCGCACATACAAAACACACACGCTCTTTTTTTTTTTACACGCAGCTACTACATGCATAAATAAGCAAAGATTCCGTTTTTTTGTATCGACTATGAATACGAACCCGGATTTTTGTAAGACCACGTACTACTACTATTAATACTACTATACTGCTGATATACACGTACGTACGTACGCACGTATGTATGATACAGTAGTACCAGCACCACAGCAGATACAGACCTGTGTATCATGGGTTCATACGTGTGTGGTACACCAGCAGTGTGATACTATGATACTATTAATACTGCTGTTTGTTGTTTCTGTTCGTATGCCAGCGATGGACACTCCAACTTTCCCAATAAAATTACGGTGATGGTCGAGAATTTACTTTTTTTCGAAAAAAGCGGTTCCGAATTCATTATTATTACCAGTATACGTATACTCGTACTCGTATTACATTTATAGTTGTCCCGTGGTCTACATGCAAGATCCAAGATTATGTTTTTATGCTCGATGCTGGATTTTACGAACAACTTACCGCTGATACACGTACGGATTTTTATAGCTTACTGCTGATATACACGTACGGACGTACGTACGTACGTATCATAATACCTCAGTACCACAGACAGGGTGATATTTACAAGGAATAAGAAATTCGGGAGCCGTTATATTGAAGTTCGTATGCATCCTCTCCTCTCATGTAAATAAGAAAACTTGCCTCCATTTGTGAGTGTTTCTCATTAGGTGTCCTGTACTACTGCTGTACACCCCTTGGCAGTACAGAGTCGCTTTGTTCGCCCTAAGCTTAGCTATTAATCTACCTCAGTAGACTACTCCTCGCCGTTACGGGCATTGCGCGTAGCCGCAGGCGGGCGTCAGCCCGCCGCGTCGAAGCCCCCCTTGTATATATATATATATTTACCTATTTTCCTTACGTACAGCATTTGGTCCTATTTACTATTTACGATGGTCCCGCGTAATATCATACCTGGTACGCACGTACGTACGTGCCGATCAGAGCGCAACAACGCAAGCAAGCAGACAGGGTTGGCGAACAACAAACACATCGTGGCGTCGAGCATGTACTTATCTACATTTCGCTGTGTGCTCTCGTAAACGAACGAAGAAATCGAAAACTGCTGGGCCAAAATATGCAACAGGTACAAGGGTTTGCGTCTGACAACGCCCGCTCATTGAAGCGAGCCCAAGGTCTTGGCGTTGGTGTCTAGATGGAAGGACGTCCGTGCGCAGACCTGTTCACAATGAGCGAATGCAAAGCACCGTCACCGGGCTTGCATCTAGGCATTGTACATAAAGGGCGCTATACAGCTACTGCACTGTAGTACGCGACAGCTGTTAAGAATCTGATCATTGAGAACTTGCGGCTGGAATTTTGGGGGGGAAATAAGAAGGGAAGGCGACCTCTTTGTGCTGAAAATAGTGTGGAACACACCCAGTCTTACATGAGAATTTCAGTCTGGCGAAAAATAAGAGATGATTAACATCTGCCGCGTGCTGTATGCTAGGTGGATGAGTAAACGAAGAACAAACGCGTACCCGGTACATTTTTTAGAAGAACTGCAATTACTGTGATATGTAGTCCATACGCTGCACGTTGCATGTGGCGTAGCTATGAGAACAGATCTCCGGCATACGAACATGTAAGCATGGCGGGAGAAGGAGACGTACGTATCGAGATGACGGGAAGTTTAAATAACATACTTCACGCATGGAAAGCGAAACGGCGAAGCACCGAACGCGTGCTCGTATAGTGAAGATCGCGGGAAGATCGAACGATGGAAAACAACTGTATACCTGGTACCTGGTATATTATATGGCTTGCAAAGATGAGTTTCGACGACATCCTCGATCACAGCTGTCGTTTTTACTTTTTTCTATATATAGATATAGATATCTTACACGAGATGTGTATCCTGCATGAGGCCATATGCCATATAAAACCCACACTCGTATTACGCGGGATCAGAGTATCACATGATATCACACCCAACTTACGAATATGAGTTTCGACGAAGTCCTTATCCTCGATCTCACAGCTGTTTTTTTTTTTTTTTTTTTTTTTTAAATATGCAAAGTTGGTATGTTTGCGTCTGACGATGCCCGCTCGTTGAAGCGACCCCAAGGACTTGGTGTTGGCGGGCAGTCAGTGGAAGGACGTGCGTGCGCGGATATATTTACAATAATATGCGAACCGCCATCACTGGGCCTGCATGTAGGCATCGCACACAGAGGGCGCTGTGTACTGGATGGATGGGCAGACGGGGAACGAACGCGTGCTTACGGTATAAGAACGACTGAAATACTATTGCGGGGGAGCATACAGTAGTAAATACTAGTAAGCAGGACCTATGGTGAACACAAAAAACAGTATATTTTCCTATTTTCACGAACAACATTTGGTCCCATTTACTATGGTCCCCCGTCACAGGATACGGGTGTATGCGCCTGGTATGTATTGGTATATTACACGTATATATGTACGTTCATACACAATGTGAGAGACGCACGAGCCGGCAAACTTAAGGGACAAACTTTGTAAAAACATCTCGGAGATGTGTCGGTGCGCCACGAGAAACTTTATTCGAGGGGAGCGGAAAGTTCTATGATGCGTGTAGACAACGAGGAACGCACAATGCATAGAAAACGGCGCAACGTTGATCATATTGAAAGCCATTGCGGCCCTTACAATCATCGGCTGGCTGTACGGGCGATGGAGCTATCGGGAGAGGGTCTGAATCTGAACACATCGTGGAGCTACTGAGAGAGGGTCTGAACGCATCGCCGTGCGACACACATTATCATGTGGTTTGCCTTCCGACGATGTGCAGGGCATTTACTCATTCAGAATGAAAAGGCTGACACAGTTCGTCGAATACCACCAATCCCATCCAACTAATTATCCTCCCCCGCGTCTACTCAATTGAATACGCATTACCACCCTTTGCCCATAGATTGTACCTGCTATATCTCTATTCGCCGTGCGTCCTACTATTAGTACATACTGAGCGCTGCGGTTCATATAATATCCTTACAATAGTTATACAACAGCTTACACGCAGCATCAGCAGCAGCAGCAGCAGCTAGCTGGTGATGCGCGAAGGGCTCGCCTTTACTTCCAGGCTCATGATACAATATACTGATGTACAACACTATTCACGGCAGGATTTTTTTTCTGTCCGTGCTTTCGCTGTCTTGTGTATGTACGGTATGATATGATACATGCATGCATACATGCATGCATGTGGAGTCCGGATTGTTTTCCTGGAGGAACATGGGGCTGTTGGCATTTGCAAGTCGTCAAATTATCACCTAGCTTTGGACCCTCGTCCGCTTTCATCCGCATATTTTTGTTCTATTCTTCCTTCTTGGCGAGCGTAGCGGGCGAAAGACGCCGGCGGAGCGAAGTGCCTTGTACAATCCTACTGATATCAGCCCGTATATATCAGGGCTATTTACGAGTCAGGTCAAATATACAGTAGGCGATATATGTTAAGAATCTCTTATTTTTGGCCAGACTGGAATTCTTATGTAAGACTGGGTGTGTTCCACACTATTTTCAGTACAAAGGGGTCGCATTCTTCTTTTTCCCCCCAAAATGTCAGTCTCAAATTCTTAATTATCAGATTCCTAACATCTGTCGCGTATTGACTTGTATCGCGGGTCGGGTCAGGATTTTGTTTTTATCTCACGGGTCGGGTCGAGTCAGGAGCTTTTTAAACTCTCACGGGTCGGCCCGGGCCACCCTTACCCGACCCGACCCGACCCGACCCGCGAAGGTTGACCCGACCCTTGAACAGCCCTGCCTGGTGTATATCCTATTGGCACAGCACATGAGCCCGCATATATAATGTTGACATCAAACCGCCGGGGTGGACAGGGGACTCTTGAGTACCATCCCGGGGGTTTCACTGCAGGGGCCATGAAGATCCCATACGTAGTACTTCACGATTTCGGTGCTGGTGACAGATATCGCGTACGACCCAGTACATGTTTCGTCGTACTGTAGCAACTATTGACATCAGCCGGTGTGGGTGACACCCGTATCAGCCGGTTTTGGTGTCAGCCTGTGCATGTATGGTACCTGGCATTGATGTCACCCACCTCTTCTGGTCCCCGGACGAGGTTCGAAAATGACACGCGCTCGACTACAGCTGTAGACTCATCCCACGGTAGAGGCGTAGCACAATTTTCTGAGCTCACATGAGGAGCTCAATATCTCACCGAAACCTGACCTCGAAGACATTCGTTCGCGCAACTCGATCAAAGCTTCCAATGCGGTAGTCCAAAAACAAACGCACCAGTAAAACAATATTAATATCCGGTGGTTACTCACGTGAGGAGCTCAACCGGTCAGAAAATGTTGAGCCAAAAAGTGGTACCCTTACCGTGGGATTTCTCTGCAGGTAGTATTTTTGTTTTGTTTTGGTAGCAGCATCCGTTCAAAATGTCAGAGATTATTGCACTGCTGTATCAGGTACCGTGTACTCGTAGAGCTATGGCAGCCCTTTTCTGGGCCATGTGTCGGGTTTATATGGCAGCTCTCTTCTCGTTTTTTGCTCGAGGCCTGAGTGGTGTCTACTTTGGAGGGGGGTTGCGGTGTGTGCGTGGCTCGGGGGGGCGGACCCGCGGGGCAGGCGGCACGGGGGGAGGGCGTTCCAGTACCGGCAAGCGCTCTGTGCCCCGGCTGCCCCGGGAATTAGGTGCTGTATTTTTGGCCGCTGTACGTACTGCTTTATTTTTGTGACCACGGGGCTAGATTTCAGGGCGATGAGCTGCGCATAAGTGTTTAAATATTGTGTCCTTATCATCATCATTTTTATCATTTTCATCAGCGTTGTCATAATTATCATCCTCGTCATCATGCAGTATAGCCAACGTTAGTCTGCAGTGGCAGTGGTAGGCTGTTGTATGTTGTTCAGTGCCACGTATGTGATGCTGTTTTGGTGGACTTTGCGAGGGACATTTGTTTTTCGCAGCAGTTGTGCTGGCGAGGGTACCCGCGGTGCGGGAGGCGGCTACTGCTGTCGAGGTTAGGGGCCTGTACCTACCTAGGCTGATCGGACTCGTTCTGTTTCGCTGGCCTAGGCGATGATGCTGTCGCCGAGCTGGAAGTTCATACGACGCGGCAGGCGTTTTTCGTTCGATTTTCCCCCTGCGCTCTCGCTTTTTTGTTCCAACGATGTGACCGCTGTTGTGTACGTGTAACGCGTAACCCTTTTCCCATCTCCAAAAATGCTCCTACGCTTACCGTAACCCTTTTCCCCTCTCCAAAAATGCTCCTACTCTTTTTTTCGAGTGTTTAGTCCTCAAAACGAAGGTCCAATGGCAAAGGGGTCAAATAACTCTTCTTTTTTTTTGTGTGTTTCCGTTGAAGCCGCGCGTGACGGCCGTCGCGCGATTTTTGTCGTTTTCGCTTTTCCAACGGAAGAGAACAACCTCGGCTGCACGGCTAATTATTGCCCCTGGCCTACGCTTGATCAGTCAAAAGCCGGGAGCGAGCTCCTGTTTTTTTTCTGTACAGGTTATCTGGTGACATCTTTTGCTTCTGGTCCATCGCACAAAAGGCCTGCCGCGAAACCCCCACCCTTGTGTTGTCGCCCCCTCAATCCCACCCTATTACCTAACCCTCCTCCGACCCTGCACCGCTACCGTCGCCACCGCCGCCGCCTCCGCCGCTTTTGGCGAATGTGTCCCCTGTTCTCTCCTGGAAACCCTTTGCTATAGGAGGCGCCCGGCCGACGGGACGCGCGGCGCGTGCTGGAGTGCCTGCAGCGCTCGCTTAAGATTGCGGACGCGTGTATGACCGGCGGGGTCAACGCGCAGCTGTTCATCGAGATCCTCAACCACTACGTCTTTTTCTTCGAAGCCGATAACCCCGAGGTATGTATTATACCACTCTGTCCCGGAATATAAGAACATTTTTGACATTAATATTGAGTAAAAACGGTTCTTATATTTAGGGACATAGTGGTATGCATATAGGATACCATTCATTATGTTTTAGTTGCATATGTACCGGTAGAAAGTACCTCAACATTCCTTCAAATTGTATACCAGGTATAGTTCCAAGCATATATATATATATACAAGGCTTTCCTACGGAGTGGTCTTAATATAGTAAAGGCGACGCAAGAAAAACGGGTTACCTCGCCAGCAGCAGAGCGTCAACATAATGCACAGCAGCAGCTAGCTGCAGCAGCTGCAGCAGCAAAAAAGACAGAAGCAACAAACTGCACTGCTGCATCTTCATCTAAAGCCAAGGAGTGCGGACAAAGCGTTTATTGTGTAGACAAAGAAGGAAACTAATAACAATAAACATTGTGCACGTAGATATATACGAACTCTCGTTTTATGTTTTACCATGCTGCCACCTGCTGGTCGAACATTTACGTACAGATACATACTATATATACATTGAGGGGAAATGTAGAGTTTTTTTGTTTGTTTCCCATTTATAGTAGTGCCAAGAAGCTTGTCTCCGATGGCATGGTTGCTGTCGTATACAAGTAGTAGCTCGTATATATTTTTCAAGTAAATACATTATAGGCCAACGAATAAGCAAGAATTTAATAAAAAAAATAGCCTGATAAGACCTATGCCAATGGGAAAGCAAAGTTACCCTAAAAAGTTTGAATTTCTAAGATCCCCGCCAATTTTTTTTCAGAACAAGCTTGCTATGGGACCGATTATTAAAACGGATGTTAGTTCGAAGCGGCGAGATTCCGAGTCCTCGACAGACATGGATCGACGAAACCAACGACTGCGTCATGAATTCTGAACGCGGTGCGCTCGTTACGGGCTCCGACCCATCCTAGAGTCACCGTGTTCACATGATGGCCGGTGATATGTGGCGGGCGCTGGCCAGGCGTCTGATAAACAATGGGCTGCTGGTGTGCATAAAACAGATGACAAGTTTTCTCGATCCGTCTCAAATGGCAAAAAAGACTTTTTTTTTCGGGTTTGGGAGAAGAGCGTAGGACGCCGCTGGCAATCTCTCGCCCCCTAGACCATGGATCCACCTTATACCTTCGAGGCCGTCATCTGCACTCGTTGGCCTTGCCCGACCCGAAGCGAGTTGGCCGTGGGCTGAGTCTATGTCGAGATCGAAGGTCTATCGTCGCACGAGCTGATTTTTATTAGGGTGTAGACGATTTGCAACGAGAAAAAGCAAATTGCGCCGCCTGCAGCCGTTTGAAAAAAAAAAAGAAAAAAATCAAACATTTTTTCTCTTTTTTCCCACAGCGGCGGTACGAGCGCATCTTCAGCCTGAAAATTCCAGGGAAATATTTCAAACATCGCTTTCAAACATGGCTTTCCCATTGGCATAGGTCTAAGGCTCACGTTTGTGGGGCGCTAAGAAAATTGGGCTGAGAAGATGTCCTCAGCGACGAGCGCTACACTAAATCCTATATAATAACCTATGCTCGAAGTTGTTCAAGCTTGGTG
Source organism: Saccharina japonica (assembly GCA_008828725.1). Lineage (NCBI taxonomy): Eukaryota > Phaeophyceae > Laminariales > Laminariaceae > Saccharina > Saccharina japonica. The sequence goes on from MEHQ01003624.1 coordinate 185,617, forward strand.
TCACAATAAGGTTGTGTAAATATTACCTGCTCACATTACGATACATGTACTCGTCGGGGTTTCTTGTCAGCGGGCCCATACTGCAGTGTAGTAGTTTAAGCGTGTCTCCAATAACGTGGTTGCTGCCGTATATCTGTTACAGTAGTATTGATATTACTATTAACAGTAGGTTTCATTCAAATTAGAGTACCCCCGATGTACAATACCTGGTACGTACTCGTACGCAGCTACTCGTACGTTGCTTGACTTGCAGTTTCACGGTTCCTTAGTCATTGTAAGTTGTTTGTAAAGCATTTACGAGTACGACGTACGTCGTACGACTTCCAAGTAGTTTACCCCAAATATGTAGCGTGCTTGTAATTGTTAAAAGTTCTCAAAACTCGAACCCCCCCAAAGGTATTTCGCCGCCCAACCAACAACGTGGTTGCCGCTGTAAAACTTCAACTTATCTCACTCCAATCATTCCAAGCAAATACCGTACGTATGTATCACACCGGGTGATCTGATAACACACACCCTATTTTTACTTTTATTTTATTTCTCTATCCCATTTATTATCTTCGCACTTCTGTCTTTCTCCCTCCCTAGTCGTAACTCAGATCCGGGGTCACAAAGTAGGCTCCTCTCCCTCCTCCCCCACTACGGTTCTTGCCTTGATTTTTATCGCGCAGGGGGTTCAGCCTTCCCAACGCTCGCAGATCTTCATCGAAATTTGCTAACTCACGCTCTCGCGCTTTCCGCTACGAGTACGTCGTAGTCAAGATGATTTTTTGCGAAAAAAAGTCCCTACGAGCATGCACTCGGGGGGGCTCGAATTCACGATCTTGACTCTTAACAAGCTTCGTGGTTACCTGCTAGCCCACCGGGGCGACCTATACAAGCCGAATTTGTATGCGGATCTACCTCGACAGAGGGGCGAGCGACGCGGCTATGGGAAAAAGTCTTGACGAGATCTTCCCAAACCCGCTATTTTCGTTTGCGTGTGCCCCTCTAATAAGCCACCACCCCTCTAAGGCACGTTTTCGGAGAAAATCGGCTCTGAAAAATCATCCCAGGGGGTGTGTTATCTTGTCATGTTGATTACAGCACGGGGGGGGTGTTATCTTTATCACACGGCTGATACGATCGTGTGTCCCCGATATGTAGCGTGCTTGCAGTTGTAAAACCCAACTCACCACTCTTATTTCAAGTAGTCTGTCCGCGATACCGTGGGGTGCCGTTGTAAAACTTGTCCGACTCTAATTCCAAGTAGTTTTTTTGCCGGAAAAGGTTTTAAGAACTGTCCTGCCCTCGTTTTCGGGGACTACCTAAAATTTATACCTTGTCTTGACATTTCTACCTGGATAGCGTTCGCAGCTGGAAAGGGGTTAGGGTTACTCTTGTACTTTTTGGTATTCAACACCAGCAGTTGGTTTTCTTGTTCGGACTTCGGACTTGTTCTAGCAGGCATTTTCGGGGCCCTGCCCCTTCTGCGAGATATATTGTTAATTATTTTTGCTGTGTTCACCAAAACTCCTTGGTACCGCCTTCGTCGATCGATCGTCTATCTTCGGTGTTTAGGCGGTAGGTTAAGCTCTATTGCTGCATTGCCGTTGGCTGTGTGGTTTTGCTGTATTGCCATTGTGTCGCTTTGCTATATAGGCGTTGTGTTGATGTATTGCTCGATTGTCATTGTTGTTGTTCTACGAAGTATGTAGTCTTTTATATTAACAGCCGATTTTCATAATTGAGAATTGCCTTTCCGATTTGAATGACAATCGATTCTAGCAGTTTGTTGTTTTTGAAGAGTTGTATTTCGCTCACAATCAAAATGCAACTTATAATATATGTTCCTCGATGGTAGGTATCGATCCACAAAAACAAATGGAAATCAGCCTTGACAGGCTCGTAAAACAGAGGATACAAGGGAAATGATATTTAGGGGCGAGGTACTTCGCCCATAAATCCCGATTGTGTTGGATATTCGATATCTTGAGACCGCCGATGCCGATTTTGGTTGTTTTTTTTGTCATCGACGGCTGTCACAAATAACATTAGTTTACAGTTTAATTTTTACTGTGAGGGAAGTCCATCTCTTACACTACAAAACCCAATATTTTCGATCATCATTCTCATCGGAAAGGCAATTCTCAATTAGGAAAATCGGCTGTTTATTGCTTCACGAGTGCGGCCATCGGTTGTATCTTTCCATGTACACTGGGTACCCCGAGTCAAGAGCGCCCGAGTTAAGAAAGAGCATTCTGGAGTTAAGAAACGGTCAAAACGGCTTGTGCCACCTATAATAACAGCCAGATATTCCCCACTACAGATAAGAGCAATATGCAGTTAAGAGCGCCTGTTTCGGCCTATCCACGGGGCGCTGATAACTCGGGGTATTCACTGGACGAGTATGATGTTCTTATGATGTGCTGGGGCCGGAAGGATTCAGCAGGCGGCAGGGATGCTCGTTCCCCAAGGCTCGATATGTGTGATTTTGTTTGTGCAGCAGTCCCTCGCATGTATGTAGCATGTAAAATGTAAACCTCGGTGTTTTTAGCATGCTGAGCATGTTTTAATAATCCCTGCGGATGACTTCAGTCGCTTGTTAATGGTACATATTATATGATTTCCGTGACTTCCAGTCACATGTGAAGCCTGTAACTTTGAAATAGTGTTAACATGTACGGTAAATAACCCTGTGACTTTCAGTGTCATGTACCGGTAAGTAAACTCTCCGTACCATATGAGATAATATACCGTAAGTAAACTCTCTGTACCATATGACCTTTACGGTAAAGAAACCCTACGGGTTTTCGTCATGTACGCACTACCTGGTACACTGCTGTAAACCCCGTGAAATTTTGGTTCCAACGTAAATGTAAGCCGTGTGATTTCCAGTCGCATGTAAAAACCCAGTGACTTTCAGCAGCATGTCAGCATGTAGGATATGGTGCATATTGAACCACACCCGGTGGCTTGCAGTTTCGTGTGGTAAATAACCCTGTGACTTTTCAGTAATATGTCAAAACGTACGTATACACGGTAAATAAAGCCAGCGAGTTTCAGTATCATGTACCAGTAAACATGTGACACGTAAATAAATCCTGTGGCTTTCAGTCCCATGTACAAACATGTGCCATAAACCCTACGTAAGACTCTCATGTTGACATACAAACCTTGTAGCTTTCTTTATCACATAAGCATGTTCAGTTTTGCGACTTTCATTCGGCAGCCGGGATCCCGCTGTCATGTGCATAAATACGCAGAATATAGAACTCGGGATCCCGCCATGTATCATATACATGCTCGGAATATCGAAGTCGGGACCCCGCTAGTATCATAAACATACACCCCGCTATGTATCACGCACATACTCGGAATACAGATTCGGGACCCCTCTATCATATACGCACTCGGAATATAGAAGTCGATGTCGCCGCAACCTTATTTCTGAAACCTCCTCAACCCCCCCCCCCCCTCCTCCCTGCCCCTCCCCACTATATAATTATTGATACATTTATTAGTTGGGTTGGCGTCGGACTTGGCACGACGCTGTAAAACACAGCCACTCGCTGCGTGAAGCTAGACAACCAAGGGGTGGCGTTTTTTTTTTTGTTTATTTTTTTTTGGCGGTCAGAAGCTGGCGTGTCGAGTTAGATGCAATGTAGGCGGGGTGGAGAACCTTTACTCCGCACAAGGGGAATGGTGTACCACGTAGTGTTAATATGGCGTAAAGGCGTCCGCGAGGGCAGTTACATAGTAATAACCCATTGCTGTCTCGCGAAGTGGCCACACAGAAATTAAATTAACTCATTGAAGCTGTGTCATATGCAAAGTCCGCCTCAGAGGCGGTTTCTTAGCAGGAGGCAGCTCACCCTCAATCGACTGCCCAATACGCTCATGGGCGTTTCGCGCTTGGTGCAAAGCAATGTCTGCCTGGTGGTGAAACCAACGAGCTCGTCCCGCATTGTAGGAGGCGAGGTCTATGTCCATATGACTACGGGGCCGTAAGCACAGAACATGAGTACACGGCCCCCCCCCGCCCCCCCTCCTCCTTGCTCCCTTGCTCCCTCGCCCGGCTAGATCGGCTGGGCGGTACATTTCGGGGCTAGTGGCGCTGATCAACGAACACATCGAGGGGCTCGACGAATCGGATGCGCGCACCGAGATGGAGCTGTACTTTTCGAACACCCTTGACCACATCCGACGCAAAAAGACGCAGGAAGACATTCCCGACCGTCTCCGCGAAAAGTTCGCCTCCGTAACCATTTGATTTTGAAAGGCAAAATGGGGTTTCTAAAGACCTAACCACCAAGCGTGAGCGCCGGGGTGGGGGGGGGGGGGGTCACGTTCAAGATTCCCCATATTTGCTGCTAGTATCAGGGGTTTTTTTATTTTTCGAATGGCGGCGGGGGGGGGGGGTTCACGTTGAAGTTTCCCGGTAACTGCTTCTATTGATGCCTACTGGAGGGGGGGGGAGGTCACTTTCAGGGTTCCCTGTAGTTGCTGCTGTTTGAGATGTACTGGCACGTAGGCGTTATGCACGAAGAGGGCGCGGTTGGCTGCGTGGCGGAAGGCGCGCGCGGGGGGGGAGGGTTCCCTGATACGACCTGTTTTTGGAAAAGCGAAAGGTCGGTGCCCATTCAGGCCTCTGCCTCTGGCTGAAGCGGAGCAGAGAGTGCAGGTTTCTTTTTTTTGTTTTCGTGTGCGGCCTTCTGTGGGCGATGCGGACAGTGACGATGACGCCGCCTGATGACAGAACGAGAAAAAATTCCGCCTCCCCCTACGTACAGCAGTGTGGCGCTTTCGTACGATACTGCTATTAATTAATAGGCTCGGAGAAGCGCGAAGGCGCGATTTTTCCTTGCTGTTGTTTTTTTTCCGTCCCACCCAATCAGCGCTGTTGGCGTTTCGTTTGGCGTGTACGATATGTCCGGATGTCTTGTTCGTCGCCGTGTCTGCAATGGGAGGAGCGCGGGCGTAGGGCGAAGTATTGCATATTATTGCAAAAAAAGACTGTTATACACGACCGTTTTGACTACTGTATGCGTAGGAGTGGCATTGGCGACTTTTTATAAGCTCCGTTCTTTTTTATTGTGGCGTAGGTATGAGGCTGGGCTGCTTTAGCCGTCGCTTTAAAAAGTTTAGGAGCTGAAGGTTTGCGGCCGCGTTGTCATAAAAATGGTGCTGCGCTGATGTTTCCCTCCCATCTTGTTTTTGTTGGGTCGGTTGTCCTGTGTCCTCAACCGGAGGCTTAAGGAGCGTGCTGACTGTCGGTGGCGGAGTACCGTCGTCGGTAGTGGATAACCGACCGGCTTTTTTGTTGCGTACCCTATCTACCTACTATTAATTCGTACGGAGTCGTAGGGCTTCTTTATTGGCTATATCTGCTTGGTGTTTATGGAGTCATCCCTGTGTTTCCCGCATCACGAATCTCTCAATAGTTCTACGTATTAATAGCAGCAGCAAAGCTCAATGGATGTTTGAAGACGGCGTCGGCGGAATGGCAGATTGGTTTGCTTGGCGGGGGTTGTCCTGCGCCTGTCGGTGGCGCTGCTGCTGCTGCTGCTGCTGCTGCTGCTGCTGCTGCTGATAATGCTGCTAAATGCTAATGCTGTCGCTTCTGCAGCAGCAGCAACTGGGTGTCGTGGCTGCTGTAGTCTTCCCGTCAGCAATCAACAGTAATGAAAGCGAGACGCGCGTTTTTTTGTTGAGGAGTGGTGGGTAGATGGGTGGGGGGTGGGGGAGTGGGTGCCTTTTGTTGGTGAGCGCCACTTCTGAAGAAACGCACACAAAAAACGGACAGACGCAAATAGCACGCACTCCCACACTGCTTTCTTGCCGCTTGCGGCGATCAAGTAAAAAGTCATCAATCAAGTATAATAGTGGACTTCTTTGTTGGCGGCTGATCGATGTTATTATGCCTCTTTCAAAACCAAAGCTGGCGCTGAACACATTCGAGAGGAAGTGAGGACGAGGAGTGCCCGGCGACCAATCGATCTATCGATGACGACGTTCGCACGGGATTCCATAAGCAACATGCATGCCTCGTTGTGTGCTGTATTTATCTTGTCTGCGTGGTGGTCCCCTACTAATCGGCGCCTCGTCCGCCCAAATTGGGAACGAAATCCTCCGGGACCTTCCCCCCCCCCTCGCTTGAATATGAAGTCCCCCCCC
>MEHQ01003624.1:192423-229845 GCA_008828725.1 Saccharina japonica
CCCCCCCCGGTGTTCTGTTGCCTTTTCAATCGCAGTGAGTAGCAGCAGCAGGCTGTGGTGGTGAAATGAGGATTAGTTCCCCTCTTCTTCTCGCTGCTTGCTGGATATTTTTTTTGCTGGTTTGGTGGTGATCTGCGTGTATGTATGCGTGCTTCTACCTTTATTTCTTAGGTTGTGGCTTCCTGTACTCCTGCTCCATGTCGTACTGAAACTTCCGCTGTACCCAAAACCGGTACCTGGGACCATGTATATGACACAACAAGTAAAAGTACTACGTACTACGAACATTGATTGTCAAGGTCAGACAGCAAAGCTAAACAATTATACGAGTACGTCAGTTCGACCAAACGAACTGACTGCTTGCTGTTGTTTGTTGTGGTGGTATACCGTTGGTACCTGTGGTACGAGTACAGCGTCGCCCGTTGTATTCATTTTTGTTTGTGCATGTATCATATGTATTTTTGTACTGACTGGTGGTGTGCTGAAGTACCGATCCCTGTGCCGGTGTACTCCAGCTGCTGCTTGCTGCGTGTACGGATCGTCATGTCATGGTATCCATGTTTTGTCTTGGGACGGGTACAAACAGCAGTACGTGGTCGCGGGATCACAAGAATAAGTACTCGCGGAAGCCTGTCGGTGTCGCACTACGTATGATCGTATGATACGTTTTCTTTGTTCGAATTTATCAAAATATTCAAACATTCAAACTTGGAAGAGCCGGTGTGTCGAAAACTGTCAAAAATAGCAGAAAACAAAATCAAAATCATTTTCTTAAGCGGGGAAATTATGAAATTATTCAAACTATCGCAGGGACCTCCCTCAAATCAAGTAAATCATGAAAATACAAAATGAAAAAAACGGAATTGTCAAAAACGTAAAAATCGAAATCGATATTACTCGTCGCCGCCACCAATCAGCATCAAGCCATTGAACAATCAAGTCAAATCAATCAAAGTGGCGTTTCTTATCTTCGTCCGTCATCAAATCTTCAAATCGGACAAAAATGTGATGTGTCTAGATTCTGGATGCAGTGACCGTCCCCAGACGTGGCGAGAGAGGATAGACCTACCGAGACACGAAGCAGCTACCCTCGCGTCATCCCATCTCCAAGCAGGCCAACCAAGCGGCGGGTGGCGCTCGCCGTTCACACGTCATCTGCGCCCCGTTTCGGACGCGCTCCGGAGACAGCGACGACGACGGCACACAACAGACTTTGTGAGTACGTCGCCAGACGAGGGGAGGACGCGAGGCTACGCGCTGGTTCCTCTGTAGGGTGACGTGTCACACAGCCTTGTACTGAATGGTTTAGTGCTGCGGTCGTCTCCAGCGTTCAACGCACGAAGGCCGAAGAAACCGTACACGGCCATATAGGGGAGGGACTAGCGGCGTTTGCTGCCCCAAACGGCAACAACACACAGCAGGGAGAAGCAGCAGCAGCAGCAGCAGCAGCAGCAGCCCTGTTTGTTTTTGTTTTTTTTCACCGCAGCGAGCAGCAGTAGTAATAGTAGTAGTAATAGTAGTACGCTAACGTACTGCTCCGCACCGCAGTCTGCGGAACCACGGCGCGCCCATCATCATCGTCACCGGGCACTGAACAAAGCATCTTCGACAACAACCACAACAACAGCAGCAGCAGCCTCAGTGTTCGCCCCAGAGCCCGGCGGGGAGAGAGCCTCGGCAAAGTTGTCGTCCCGTTTCCCTACTATTCGGGCTGGGGGGAAGACGAGGCAGGCAGTGCCAGAGCCCCTTCTCTACGCGGCCCCCTTCTAGCAGACATGTTTACCCGGAAACAGCAATGGAGACGGACACGCACGCGCAAACACGCTTGGGGCAACCTTCCACCAGAGGTTGTCGAGGCAATGCTGGCCGCAGGAGGCGGAACCGGGGTGCCCAAGTCCGTCTCTTGGGACCACAGCTACTCGGCTGGGCTGAAGTCGAGGACTACCGAGGCCGCTGACGCTGCGCGTCGCGCTGCCAAGCAGGAGGACTCCTCCAGGGCAAAGGAGGCAGCTGTGGCGGCGCGAGCTGCCAAGACTAATAGCAGCGCTGCTGTCGGGGCGGCGGCTGCCACGGCTGCGGCTGGTGCGGCGGAGGGGGCGGCGCCGGCGGTTCACTTACCGCGTTCTGTTTCGTGCTCGTCGCTCGCGCCGAAGCGCACGCTGTTCCCCCGGACTTCTTCGAGGGATGACCTGGGTCCGTCGGCGGCTGCGAGGAGAGCGAATACCGCGAGAGGGCGCCTGCTGCCTCGTCGCCGGGGTGTGAGCTTTGATACTCAGGTGAGAGAGAGAGAGAGAGCGACTTGACGATAATTGGCTGACTGCTGCCTGCAGCTGCTGGGCAAAGTGCAAAACAGCCTCACCCGTTATGTTATGATTCAATTAAGTTTGTGTTTCTCTCTGGTGGCACAGGTATGTAGAATAGGTTGATGTTCCTTGGGGATGAGCCGACGCCTGCCGTTGTTGACACTAGAAAGATAGACAGATGTGCGAGGCTACAGCAGTAGCAGCACAGCAGCAGTACGTACGTCGGCATGCTCCACGGCAAGCAGATGACTCGCTTCTCGAGTGGTGAGTGCCACGACCTCGGAGTTGGTTGTTGTGTACGTTCATTGTCCGGGACAGAGAGAGAGAGTCATAATGTCATAATGCTACGTACACAGCAGTACGTAGTAGATACGAGTACCACATCCAACATTCACTCGTACGCGTACGTACAAGGTACAAAAGGCCAAAGCAATCGCTGTGGAAATGCTGCTGGTATGAGCTACCCCACGGGAATGCTTTTGGGAAAAATATTATTCGTTCTCTCATGTGCTCATATCATGTGTGTGTGTGTGTGTGTGTTCTTCACATTAAACCTTCCTTTCTACCCGTCGACATCCAGCACACCCAGTGTCCGTGCCGATTCTTCATCCTAAAAAGGTACCAGTTCTGTGGTCACAAAACTACGACACAGAGATACTACACTCAGTGCAGTAAGCAGAGCAGACAATGCAACGCCATATACGACAGGCAAGACCTACCCTGCTAACAATCCAGGTGCATGCAAGAGAAAAAAAGAGAAAAAAGAAAAAAAGCGAAAAGAAAAAATAATAAAAAGTAAATATACTGAAGCAAATCAATAATCAAGCAACCAAATAAAAAGCATGACAAAAAAAGAAAGAAAGTGTCGTGCTTCTCCCAGAGGAGATGCGACCTCCAATAAAAAACCAAATGAAATGAAAGAAAATAAAATGGACCGAAACAGCGCCAACAGAGCAAGACTGAGAACGACAGGATAGGACAGCCAGCCGGAGCACACCGAAGGCCAGCCGAGGCAGGTTTGTGCCCATAGTACAGGCAGGTTCTACCAGCTAGTCGGTCTGGCACCTACTCTGTTTGCCGTCTCTTTCCAGCTTTCGTCCGTCCTGGTTTCCCTATGACCCCCCCCACCCTCCGTCTCCCTTCCCTTGGGCGCCACCCATACAACGGGTACGTGGCACTTCCAACTCAATTCCGTTTCGTTCTCGTGTAACACACGAGAGTCCCGGAAAGAGAACGGGGAATGTGTGGCGTCTCGACCTTTACCATATTCGTCGGTGACAAGTCTCGCGACTCTCTCAGGACGGGCACTGCTGCTTGTTGTGTTGTTTTGAATTTTGAACTGCCCTTGTATTTTATGCCGCGTACGTACGAGGAGAGGGTATTAGCCCTACGGCGCAAAGCGTCTCGCGCGTGCATGTTTCCTGTCTCCCGCCAGCAGAGACAGGCCCTCCCTCTCCCAGCCCAGATATACCCTGGTACATTGCTGAGGCGCTGCTGAACTCCTGAATCTAAACCATTGAAGAATCAAGCCATCAGCCATCGAGAGATCGGTCTATACTTCCCTTTTCGTTTTTTTGTTCTTTTGTTCTTTACTATATACTGCTGTTGTAGTTGTCGTAGTCAATTATTAATATCAATCGCAGCAACCTAACAACCACGGCAACGACAGCAACAACAACAACAACAACAACAACAACAACAACAACAACAACAACCCAACAGAATGTACGTTGTCGTGCTCCACACAGCAGAAGTACGAGTCTTGTCCCGGCGGGAACAAACGTAAACGTGTTTCTCTTCTCTTGTGTCATCACATGGGTAACACTACGGCCTACGTACTATTAATATTCATATTAATATCAATATTATATATACAATTATAATTAGGCTGGTGAACTACTGAACCAAATATACCACACACCTCCGATAGATCATGACAATGACTGCTGACTGCTGCTGTACAGCAGTAGGCGACAGATAGATAGATGTTAACCCTTTGTAGGACTGGAGTCCCGTTTTGGGAGAAATTACTTATAATTAGAATGGATTGTCCCCAAAACGGGTCTGCAGTCCTAAAAGGGTTAAGAATCTATTATTTTAGACCAGACTGGAATTATTCATTATTATCCAGAGTGGGTGTGTTCCACACTATGTTCAGTACAAAGAGATCGCAGTGTTATTTATTTCCCCCCCAAAATCCCAGTCTCAAATTCTTAATTATCAGATTCTTAACATCTGTCACGTACTGGTGCGTTATACACAGCAGTACAGCAGCAGTAGATCGTATCTTTATTAAATAGTTCCTCGCCTGCCGTTGCGAGAAATTGTGCAAGATCTGTCTACGAGTATAGTACAGATAGATCCAACGCAGGAAACACGACCTAGATCGTGCAGATTACACGGACTCCGACCTGGCAACATGCATGAGTGAGGTACTGCTGTGTAGATCATACAGATCAGGAATTCGTGTATATATAATCTATTAATAGCTGCCCTGAAATATTTAGTTGTACTACGAGTACTTAATACTATTTATACGTCGTACGAGTACTGACTCTGTAGATCAAGTTGGAAGCGATTGCGTCGGAGGTTCGATGACACATACTCGCGACGAAATGGGAAACAGGTACGTACGCACAAGACATAAAACATGACAGCATGACGGCAGACCATGAACGCATGAACGAATATTCAATATTCAAATTCCATCGAAATATCGAAATGCCTGTCTTCGCATTAAACTCATGAAGAACAGCTATGTACGAGCTGGGCCAGCCAAAACACGGATAAAGCTTCTTAAAGTCGTATCGCGTGAACCACTGGAAGTTTGGACTTGAAAACTGGAAGCACTGACCCTGACACCATAGCAGATAGGCAGGTTCAAACGTTTCTAGAATCCGACCCGATCTCGCCGAGATATCCAAGAAACCTCAAAAGTACCATTTTTTGGCGACATTTTGACATAAAATCCGCCTGACGGCTAAAAAAAAACGTCATTCCCGATCAAGATAAAAAAATGTGTGGACAAGGCTGAATACCCAAGGAGACGATCGATATCAGTTGCACTTGCCAATTCGTCACCCATCAAGAGATATTGGCAAAAAACGTTTCCTATACAATAAACAAGTAGTGGCGAAAGCGAGTGGTTTTACTACGATGCCCCGCTCATTTTTGTGAAGTTCGATCTGAAATTTTAACGTCGTATTTGAATGGCATGTGCACTGAAACGGAAAGCCTGCCTTTTTTTTTCTTGTTTCACGAAAATTATGGCCACTTTTGTATTTTTTCGACTATTTATATCGGTCATATCTCTCGAACGAAACATAAAAAATAAAAAGGCAGGCTTTCCGTTTGTTGGCTGATGCATGACCAACATCGTGTAAAAAAATCACGTCCAAATTCGTATTTATTTTGCTTATGCTTCTTTTAACTGCCCGACCTTCCACCTAGTGCCAAACCCTTGCTCGTCAACACCACGAGTAGAGCCCCGTACTAGATGGTCTTCTCCCTTCCTGCCTCAAACCTTCCAACCTCTGTCCTTCCTGCTCAACCAACTGCACCGCCATGATACGTACTTGATAAACCTTTCCCGATCCCCTCTTTCAATCATGCCAACGATTCAATACCTCTCCACAAACCCCAGATTTCCTTCGTTCAATCTTCCACATATTGAGCGGGGCATAGCCAACCCACCGCACTGTCCGTTTGAGGGGTGGACAAAGGGTGATAGTGGATCTTTAAAATGGGGGTTTTGTCTTGGTAGTAGTATGTTGACCCTCAGATCGAACCCTAACCCGAACCCGAACCCGAACCCTATGCGAGTGGTCAGTGCTTGCTTGGCCAATCAGAGTGCCTAATTAGCTACCTTAGGAAGATCCACTAACAGTGTCCACTACTGGTCCGTTTTTAGGCTGGCCCAGCTCGTACGTCGTATGCCAAATTTCGTTTTCCAACTCTTGGATCAGGGCGCAAACGTGAAAATAAATCCTCGTAGTCCCCTACGTAGGGTTTCCAAAGACTTCGATACATTGTTCTATTAATAGTACTTTGGCAGGCGTTTGTTATAACAGTACCACGGGTACCTGGTATACGAGGTATGATATTAATTGACAGACTGCAGACAGGACCCAAAAATCAAAACTTGGTACTGAAATGATCGGGTTGATTTCGGTGTTGGGCTTGATTTAAGATTTGAGTTTTCGAAGACTTGATTTCTTATTTTGGGAATCTGTGCGTTTACACTTACTTATACTTGTTTCTGGCGTAAAATCTCAAATCGCAGCCTGCTTTTGTTTAACCCCTTAAGAACTGGTCCCACGAATTTGGGGACAAACTACTTGGAATTAGTGTGGTGCGTTTTTTTCAGTTCTGAATGGGTTAAGCTTATTTTCTTCACAGAATCTGCAAGGTAGCAACGGACAATGTAAGGCGGCCACAGGTTCTAGATTTTGCGGCATGTTGGCATGTGTCATGTTATGCCATTGTGTCAGACGAGCGATTTCTGTTAAGTATATGGATGGATCCATCCGGTCGGAGGTCGATGAGGGAAGAAAGGGCTGCAGTCTGATAAAAAGGCAAGGCACGAACCGTGGTGGGGAGGGGGGAATGACCCTGGACCTGAGTTAGTACTATTAATATTAAATATGTATAGTTTGTTTATCTTGGCTCTTCTGTTCTCTCTCCCTATTCTTAATAAAAGTCGTAACTCAGATCCGGGGTCACGAAGTAGATTTTTCTCCTCCCTCCAATAGGATGGAGACAGAAAAGAAGGGCGAAGATACAGTACGTAATTAATGGGATGGAGAAAACCAAACGAACAAAAAACGAGCTATGATACCTGGTAAGGTTGTCAAGAATTACTGTTTCTATACCTGTGGCACTGACGGGTGAATATGTCAATACCACTCACGTCTCACGTTCCTGTCGTATCTGGATGTCGACGGGTGGAAAGGAAGGTTTAATGTGAAGAGCACACACATGGCATTGCATTGTCTGGTCTGCTTACTGCATTGCAGCGTAGTGTCTCTGTGTCGCGTTTTAGTGACCACATAATACCTGGTACCTCTCTAAGATGAAGAATCGGCACAGACGCACAGACACTTGGTGCGCTGGATGTCGACGGGCAGAAAGGACGGTTTAATGTCGAGAACACACACTATATACCCTGTAGTCAGATGTACTATTGTGCTGTTTTTTTTCATAAACGGTTTAATCGCGCCCTCTGCCTGTTGGCGATCAGAAGATCTTCCCGGCGACGTCCCCCCTAGGTCAGTGCCAGCCAGAACCCGCAAAAGTTGTTGTGGTATTTGCGTAGGTCGTGCCGAGCGCCACGTGTCCCGTATCGATTGTAACCCTTGCCTTTTGCGTTGAGTCCTTGCTGATTTTGGGGACGGGCTTGTCTCGCGTGTGATTGGCTCACCGTTCACCCGTCGTCGGCTTACATGCTACATTTTTTGGCCCACTGAGAGCTGGAAGTTGGACGGAGGTGACCCCCGCGAGTTCATTTTTACAGGCAGTTATTAATAATATGTTATACGTCGAAGTATGTTCTTATCAATAGTTGGGTGGTCAACTAACTGACTTGATTTTGTTAACAAATTAACTACAGTTTGTTCAACAATTAACCAATAAAAAGCAAGGAGCCACAAACAACTCGCCCGCCAGGCAGTAGACCTATTTGAAACTCGAGCTTATGCCTTATGTCCTTCCAAAGGGAAGAGTCAGGCCATTGAATATTTGGCACTATAGAGCCACATTTACCGCAACGTCTAAAACTCAGCATATGCCATTTTTTTTTTAAACGGTGGATCTTTTACGAAGGACACTGACATAATTTTCCAGGATTTATTCTTCTTTTGGGCTTTCCACTTTCAGCAGCACGCGTTCGTGATGAGGGACTTTTTTGTGTTGTGTGCTCGGAGAGTGCACACCAGGCTTGAGCACGTGCAGGTGCTGGCATAGTCAAAGCAAGTGAAGGCAAAGCTTGAGGGCCTGCTGGGCCGGGCCCATCACGGAACGAGGTGGCAGCGTTTGGGGCGCAGGGGCCGTCCGGACCCAACACACCATGCGCACGCTCACCACCCGTAACCTGGGCGTTGGTGCACGGCATGTCTGTGCGCAAGCCCAGCGGCTGGCGCACACCGGCCCCGGTGTTGAATCCGGGAAGGCGGGGAGGAGAACCGTAGCTGTTGACGCTCGGACGTAGACCGATGAACTGGGGTGACCTCGGCTGTGCGGGATAACCCTCGCCGGTGGCAGCACGCCTGCTGTTTTGGTAGCCTCCTGGTAGCGGGTCCATGCTCGTACTATGGGCAGTTTGCTCGGGCGTAGGCCGTAAGTCGAGGGTAGTTGTGCTGCTGCCCTGTGCTGCTTTGCTTTTAGTCCTGTGATGCTTGTGCCCTGCTGTGGTGCTTCGATTGTAGGATAAATTGCTGAGAAACTTCCCACCAAGTAAAACTTATGTACTTGCTCGAAAAAGTGACCAAGTACATATTTTGAGAAGAGCCAAATATCACGCTGGTCGTTATGTCGAAAATAAGCGCCTATTTTGGCGACGTTTGAAACTCGATATGACCTTTTTTCGGGAAGAACCATATATAAGCTCCTATTTTGAGTTTCAAATAGCTCTAGTGATGGGATAACGACTTCGAAAACAGGACGTTCGGTATTTTTTTGCCATCTCTCGAAAACCATTCCGGTATATTTGTTCGGTAATTTCCGGTATCCCGGCAAAATGAGTTTCGGTATTTTTTCCGGGGTTTTCCGGTATCCCAGCAAACGAATGAAGGTATTCCTCGGTATTCCAGACAATCGCGCCGGCTGAATGTCGGTGGCTGAACTTGGTACGGAACAAGGTTATACTTAGGGTTCCGCCCCGGCCACAACGAGCCAAAGGCTCGGTGCGCCCACCCGCCAGGGGCCCCCGGAGGGCCGGCGGAGGGGGGGGGGAAATGGACATTATTATGCGTAAATATACTCTTAAGGCCCTCCTTTTACTCTCTAATAATAGTGGGCAGGCATCACTCCTTTTAGGGTAGAAATAAAAACCATCATATAATGGGTACTGACTGTACCATGTAAAAAAATGTGCGAAGCCAAAAACAAAAAAATGAAAACATACGAAAACAAAATAAAAACATGACCTACGATATATTATGGCATAATGGTCGTGGACGAACAACTTAGCGCCTGCGGCGAAAACAATTGAGCGCGGCACAAAAAACGGAGGTGCGGCAAAAGCCGCACATTGGCACGAGCACATAGTGCGCTGAGCGGAATTGTCGCGAAAAAAATGCTTCCAGCGCACGGCCACACCGCCTACGTACGTGTAACCCTGCTACCGAGTAGTAGGTGCAACATTACGTAGGGCATAACAGGTAGGAATTTGCGTAGCATGCAATACCCAGCAGCAATATCACGATGTCATTATTAATATGGGATATTGATGGATGTCACCGCTGTACGAAGGCTGTACGAAGTGTAAGTGTATCGGACATTTTCTGGACTAAGTGGTAAGCAACAAGCAACCCTTTTCTGCCAGTATGTTCAGCCTTCAGCCTCCTCAGCAGCCAGTACGTACGAGTCCCTGCCAGTTTTTTTTTGTTTTGTTGCCAGGACTAGAGTTTTCTGTGTTCTGCAGGAAGCTTCTCTTCTCTGGCGCCATGGTATTATACCTACACAACACCAGTGATGTGATCGTGTCTTTTGTTCGACTCCTCCTCCTCCTCCTAAGTTCAACTTCAAACAGTATCGCTATACATGTACCAGTATGTACCCACTATCGTATACCCTAACCAATCCCGCCTCCTTAGAAGTGAAAACTACGGCTATACCGCTCATCAGCACCCAGATTTCAGATTTGCTGGTATTGTGAATGATATTGTTTTGCTGCAAGACGCGCTTTGCCCTCGCGGAACCTCAGACGGAAAAATTGAACATCGACGAAATCAAATTACGGCTACAGTACGAGTGTCATATCATACGAGTGTCATACGTAGCAGCATCGACCGCACAAAGCCACGCCAGCAGCTGGCTTTGTTAGAGGTGGCTGGTTCACTTTCCGAAGTGTTACTATTAATATTAACAGTATTGTACACTGTAGTGTACAATACAGGGAGTTGCTCAACACGCGGGCTGTATGGTACTTGGAGTTACGAGTACTCACGCTTGCAAGACGGTTGGAAATAAGGCTCCACCTGTCAGCATTGTTTGGTTGGGTTTCTGGGGCCCAAAGGAGGCATTGTGTTATCAGGCAAACGCAGGCAAATGCAGGCAAAGACAATGTATACCTGGTACATACGTATACCACATCACGGCCGAAAAACGCCTCCAAAGCACGCCCCTCGGAAAACGCACTTTTATGCACCCGTTTGGTACCCAGGTTTAAGCAGTTTGTAAGACGTAAGTATCACGATCGAAAAACGCCTCCAAAGCACGGCCCTCGGAAAACGTACTTAAACCCGTTCGATACCCATGTTTAAGAAAATTACAAGACCTAAGTATCACGATCGAAAAACGCCTCGAAAGCACGGCCCTCGGAACACGTACTTAAACCCGTTCGATACCCATGTTTAAGAAAATTACAAGACCTAAGTATCACGATCGAAAAACGCGTCGAAAGCACGGCCCTCGGAAAACGTACTTAACCCCGTTCGATACCCATGTTTAAGCAAATTGCAAGACCTAAGTGTCACGATCGAAAAACGCCTCGAAAGCACGGCCCTCTAGGGAGGTACCCAGGTTTATGCAACATAACGGACGGAACACATGATGATAAGACGTACCCGGTATAATTAATACCTGTCAGTAAGTATTGCGATCGAGAAACGCCTGAAAAGCACGACCTTCGGGAGACTTGACCCGTTTAGTGCCCAGGTTTATGCGACGTAGGGACCAAACAAATGATAAGACATATCATAGGTATTACGATTTAAAAAAAAAATCGAAAGCACGACCCTCGGGAGACTTGACCCGTTTAAAACACATGATAGCGACCAAACTAACGGCAAGTAACTGCGTTCTGGTCAACCGCCTACAGCAAGCAGTGTAAGCGTGTGCCAGGGTGTACTATTGACATCTGTGTTTACAAGTAGGATCGCCATGCTGCACGTGCCTCGTACAGCTTCCTGACGTGAAATGTATGTACAGTAGTTGGGACGGTGATCATGTCATCATGTTATACTGGTTGTGATGTTGTCATCCTCTGCAGAAGACTGACCCAGCAGCCCTTCGCCGCTTCGCGTGGTCCATGTTGTACTCGTAGTCCTACTGGTATTTTTGTTTCGTCTCTCTTGCTCGGTGAAACCCCCAAATGATACCAGGTACGACGAGTACAGTAGAACGCCTGATAAGAAACAGGGAAGCTGGCCCAGGCTGGATTTCTTATTTGAGATAGGGTGCTTTCTACACTACTTCCAATATAACGACTCTCGAATTTCTGAGTTTGCTCCTGAATATCAGCCTGGCTTTCTTGTTATACGTGTTATTGAATACTATAATGTACACCAGGTGCCAAAAGCGTGCTTGCACAAAAAAACTGTTGCTTATCGAACAACCTGTTGTTCGTGAATCGAACAACCTGTTGTTCGTGACATGTTTACCTGTGTATGAATATATACATGCCTACCCATACTGGTACACGAAGTATATGATGTACCTGGTGTTATTCATAGGGAAGAGGTCGGACTTTGGGCTCCTTTAGACCCGACTTTGGATGTTAATATGTAATACCGGGATATGTGTTAATCTGTTATTCATAGTATTATCTGGCACCTGCAGTAGTTTTGGTACCTTAAGATCCCAGATGTATTGATTTATTTTCTGTAAAATGATCACACTCTTGGTATTTCTACTGTAGTTCGAAGATATTCGGCGTTTCTTGATATCTCCCCCCCGGTCAACATCAATCGTAGCAACTGGAAATACGTTATAAAACGGCAACTCGTCGTGTGCTGCTGTACCGGTATACCAGGTATATATTATTGTAGTCGGTGCCTGGCATGTCGGTATTTACATTCTGTGAATATCACCTGTGAATATCATTATTACTTATGATATATACATATTAGCATCTATCTCTGTGGCATCGTCTCCACCTCCCCTCCGCACATATCATACGCACATGTGTAATCTCTCAAGGACACGTGGCCTCTTGGAGCGTGCCATAGGATTGTGCCGGATGCCTAGCCTCGTTTTTTTTTCTTCTTGTTTTATGGTTTTCTCCGCCCCATTTACGTAGTATCTTGGCCCTTCCTTTCTCTCTCTCCCTCTTATTTTTAGGACTGCAGTCCCGTTTTGGGGACAAACCACTCTAACTCTAAGTGATTTGTCCCCAAAACGGGACTCCAGTCCTATAAGGGTTATGATAGACGTAACTCAGATCCGGGGTCGATCAGTAGGACTCCTGTCCTCCCTCTCCACTACGGTATATATCATAAATACATATACGTACCTTGCATTTTTATCGCGAGAAGATTTCGGCAGTTTCTTACCCGCCTCAGAACCGGTCCCCCGTTTTCGTTTTTGGGGATAAACTACTTGGAATTAGTGTTGGATAAGCTTTTCAGTTCTGAATGGCTCGAGGCGAATTGTGCCTACCCACGCTATCATAAGATAATATTAAATAGGCGCTCTCGACAACAGCAGTTGTTGGTGCCATTTGAGACTAAAAATCTCCATACGGAGACTTGAACTCCTGACCTCATTCTTCGTCCTAAATTGCTAGACCTGACGACCGGGGCGATACCGATGACGACCATGTTGTATAGCCTGGTGGTGCTTGATATGTACAGCAGCAGTATCGATATTAATCGTGTTAAAAAAAAAAAGCACACACACTTCTGTCTCCCTGCGTCATTTGTATTCTGTTTCATTTCAGAAGTCGTTTTTTATTGTATTTTTGCTCTTATTTTTTGGTCGGCTCGTGTCGTTGTGTTCTTGTACCCGGTACGTTAGCATCTCACTTGCTTTACTCATTAATTTGCTTTTATTTTGTTTTTGTTTTTTCTCTGTTTCAGTCTGTGATCACATAATAATTAGTATCTCTCTAGGATTAGGAATCAGGACAAGCACTGGGTGTACTGATGTGGTTGAGTAGAAATAACGGGTTTAATTTGAAGACAACACACAGGTAACGTAGCCCAATGGGACGTGAGTGGTACAAAAACACATGTGCGTGACCGCGGAAGCGCTCTCGTATTTGGACTCGCCAGCGATAATCGTATAGGACAGCATTTATCGTGATGTATGTCCTACCAGTATGATGCTGCTGGTAATTTTATTGCGTAGTCTACACTGCTATCAATAGGGCGCCGGTCCCAAGCTCTCGTATGAAGGTTTGACTTCATACCCTTTTTTGAGTGTTTTTTAGGTGGGTAGGTATGAATATGTGCGAGATGAGCTTTACATGCGCAAACCACAGGAAGAAAAATACAGCGTGCGTAAACATGGCACTTTTAATGGATGACTCGTACAGTTCGTGCTTGAATGTACTCTGTGTAGTATAGTAGTATGTACATACATTCGTACAATAGCTTCAACTGCTCCTTCAGAAGTCACACGAAAAAAAAGGAAGGGCGCCAGCAGGACACCACCACACTCCCACATGAAACAAAAATATTAATATTAATAGTGGGGTGAGAGAGAGTTCTGTGGCAAAATTTAAAACCAAAAACAGTTTTGTTTTTCACTTTCTTTTTATTTGTTTTAATTAGAGTACCTTCTGTGCGAATTTAAAAACCAAAAACAGTTTTGTTTTCATTTTCATTTTGTTTTGTTTTCAAGTACTACCCGATGTACTACCCGATATACCCCTCCCCCCTTGCCTAATATACGAGGTATCGGGATGTTTTATGTTTATTCGGGATCCCTCGGTTTTTTTATCGAGTGCTGAACCGACCGATCGCCTGTTTTTGTAAACAACGCTGACCTCAAAGCTTGCCGAGAGCAGGTGATCTGCTGAATTTATCGACGTGTGGAGATTTCCAGGTTAAATAAAGCCCATCCTTCCTTCGTTTTCAGCTCACTATTACTGTAATTATTATTACAACTGTGAACTGTGAACTGTGAACGCTCTTCGGGCTCCCTCGGTTTATTAATTTTTGTGAAGAGCACTGACCTCAAAAACTTGCACCACGCACGTGCATATACTGAATTTCTGATGTGTGGAGATTTCCAGATTTCCAGATTGAATCCGTTCTTGTTTCGTTTTCAGCCAGCCTTCTGTTTTCCTGCCCAGTTCGAATTGTGTGAAGGACGGCTTGTTGTTTGTGACGTGTGGTTCAGTACATTCTTCTAATTGTGGAGACCGCTTGTTGTTTGTTACGTGTGGTTCAGTCCGTTCTTCTTTCGTTTTGAGCTTTTTTTTCTGTCCAGTGCGAATGCTCAAGACTGCTTGTTGTTTGCTGTGCCATATATACATACGTACGTAAAGTTTATTTCGGAGCGTTTTTTTTTTCGTGTGTTTTTGGTCTTGTCGCTTGCCTTTTTGGTCCTTTTTGGTCTGTGTATTTACCAAACGGCAATTATATTCACGGCCAGGCCAGGGTGGTGTCTTATACCAGGTATCTATTAATAGTATTTCTGGAACAAAGGACCGAAGGACACCGGCCACACCGCCGTTTTACAGGGAATCAAAAGGCACCACACCGCTACTTACAAGTAAATTATGCCAGGTACATGACAACGGAGAATTTTTTTCCATTATTTATTGCTTCTGGTATGTACGAAGGACCAAAAGACGCCACCCCGGTTAAGACGAACAAGTTATTTTCTTGGCGGGAGAAGCTTGTATAATAGTTTCGGAACAGCGGGTCAAAGGCTACCCCATCGCCACTGCTGCTGCTCTTGAGTCCGGTCGTACCAGGTAACACTTTTAGTAACGGTTTATAGATCTCGTACCCTTTGTTTCCAATATCGTGGAGGCGGGGTATGAAATACGGGTATAGCCATATAGCCTTGCCCGTTGGTGCTCTTACCAACCATGCTCAACTGCTTTTGACAGAGCGCTCGTAATTTCCGTTGGCATGAAACTCGCTTGTTCAAAAGGCCATGACCTCAACTTTGTGTGATTTCGTACCTGGTACATAGGAAACTCGATGCAAAGCAAACCGTAGCACCCGTAAGGTTGAGTTTTTTTTTTGTTCATTGTTTCATATATAGTTTTTTGCACAAAGAAGGGGCCACGGCCCTCGCGGCCCCTCTCCGTAGCGGCAGGGCGACGCTCCGTGCGTGAACTGCACGGGACTGACGGGATGCCATAAAACCGTACCGCATCAAACCGCACCACAATATTCAAACATACCGGTATGAAACCACGCCGCATCGAGCAAACCTTGACGCGTTAATCAAACCACACCGCATTCTCAACCAAACCGCATCAAACAGTACCCTCACCGAATCGTACCCCATCTATGAATAGCGATACCGCATCAGATCTGGCCGCATGTAGCCGACCCGCAGTGTAAATTTACTGTGTCGAAGAAACATACCTCCCGATTCGAACCATATGCTTCATGAAATCATTCCGCATTCACCCGTACTACTGTACCTTTTATCAAACCACACCGCGCTTAAACTCACCGCATACAACCATGCCCAAACCAAATCGTACGGCATCATATAATCATACCGTTCCCATCGAACCCTTCTCTACCCTATCATTCCCTTCCCTCAGTCGGGCAATGCCATAATATGTTATGCATCCGTACACCGGACTAAAATAAAACATACCCCCCGCCCCCCCCCACTGCGCCAATAACGCCTGCCAGGTGAAGATGGTGCTGATACCCAAGAGGGAGGAGTTCTCGGACTCGGAGCGGGCGCGGCTGTGGTGGGGCCGGGAAGACTACGCCAGCTTCCGCCAGGTGCTGATCGACTGGAAGCGGGCCAACGTGCACCGCATCTCGAACTCGGACAACATCCTCTCCATCGACCTCGCTGACATCGACGAAGACTACGAAGACGGCCACGACAACGACCGCGATCACGACGAGGCCGTCGCGGCCGCCGACGCTACGGCTGCCGCGGCGGCGGCGGTCGCGGAGCGAGCCGCGGCGGCGGCGGCGGCGGCGGTCTCGGCGGCGGCGGCGACGGCGGCTGCGACGGCGGCAGCGACGGCGGTGGCGGCTGCCGCCGCCACCGCCGCCGAGGTTGCCGCGTTAGACGCGTTAGAGCGGGAACGAACTCACCGGCAGACCATGGCGGCGGCGGCGAGGGAGCAAGCGGCGGCGGCGCTCGAGCGGCGGGAGCAGGAGCGGGAGGAGAGGGAGGCGGAGGAGTGCGCGATCGTGGAAGCGCTTGGGGCGTCGTTGGATGCACGAGGGGATGCTTCGGCGGCGGCGGCTGGGACCGCCAAGGCGATGGAGGCCGGAGAGAGCGAAACAGGAGGAGAAAACGCGGTCGATGTCATCGCGCAGTCGCTGGAAGCGTTGTCGTCTGTTGGCAGCGCGGTGCCCAATCGTGTCATGCTTAGCGACATAGCGGAGGAGGGGGAGGAGAGAGGGGTGGGTGAATGGGTGGGGGCGCACACTGCCGAGCGCAGCGGCGAAAAGAAGGGAGGGAAGAAGCACCGCGTGTCCAACAGCTTCTCGGTGGCCCCTCGCGCCCGCGCCGAGACCGGAATGCGCTTGCCGGACTGGTCGTCGCCGAAGGCTGGAAACGGGTCGGATAGACCTTCCCCCCTCCGCCGGTCGTTCACCTTCGGACAGTGCTCCCCGCCCCCGGCGAGCCACCTGAAGGCCGTGGCTCTGTCCGAGGCGCAGGCGACAACGGAAGCGCTGAGAGCGTGGCGCAAGAACTTTAACGAGCGAAACGCCCTGTCCAGCTCGGACGGCGACGACGGCGAGGAGGGGAGAGGGCGGGCCGTGTCTCTCCAGCAGCAGAACAAGGGCTACGCGAGCAGAGGTCGCGCGACCGCGCTGTTTGCGGGGCAGGGTCAAGATGCCGCGGCGGCGCCGGTGGCTGCGCCGGACCAGGCGAGGGGGGGGGGGGGGGGGGGCAGCAGCGCCGATTGCGGCGGCGAGGGTGACCGGAGCGTTAGCCCTGGGAGGGACGGCGGTGGCGACAGGCTGGATGAGAAGAGTCGCCGCACGTTGAGCGACCAGGGGTCTCGAACGGCGCTGATGGAGAATACGGCGTCGCTGACGGCGACGACGACTGCCGTGATGGCCGCGTTCGAGCGCCAGCAGAGGGAAGCCGCTGTGGAGCAGGAGGAGATGGAGGCAGAGCAGGCGGAGAGGGCATCCGCGACGGTGGAAGCGGCAGTGGCGGCAGCCGTTGCGGCGACGGAAGCGGCGACAGCGGTAGAGGTAGAGGCGTCGTCGTCGTCGTCGTCGTCGGCCGCCGCCGCCGCCGCCATTAAGCAGCAGCAGCAGCCAAGCGCGAAGCAGGCGGAGCAGCTCGGCGGCGTGCCTCAGCCGCAAGAGATGATGGGGACGGATGGTTATCTTGAGGCCTTCGCGGGAGAGACGGCGGCGGGCCGACCGGTGGTCCAGTTGGGACTTAACGACTCGCCCGGGTCGTCGGCGTTGGCGGCGGCGGCGGGCATTCGGATGGCGGCGGACGGGGTGTCGAACCTTTCTTTGCGGGCGAGAGATTCCGTCGAGAACTTGCAGGAGCTTGGGGAGCGCACGTGGGGACCGGTCCCTCTGTCATCCTCGGCATGACACCCCTCGCCTCCTGCTGCTGCTGCTGCTGCTGCTGCTGCTGCTGCTGCTGCTGCCAGTGTTTTTGAGCAGTTTTTGAGCCTTGGGACGGAGGGCGTTGGTTGGTTGGTCGGTCGGTTGAATGGCTGATAAGGTGTAGTGTGAGAAAACGAACGGTACCGCCTTGTTGTGGCGGCTTTCTTGCAAGACGACTTGCACGGATACTGCCACCTCGGGCTGCAAGGGATGCCAGTGTATCGTGCATCGATTTTGGGATGGGTGAGGGCGGGGAGGGTTGGATATATGGGTGGGGGAGGGGGGTATGGAGGCGTTAATGCGGGTGGATATGGAGGCATTAATGCGGGTGGATATGGAGGCATTAATGCGGGTGGATATGGAGGCATTAATGCGGGTGGAGGGGCCGTGATGATTTCCACGCGAGCCGCGATTGTCACAAACGCCGCCGCCGTTGCTGCTGCTGCTGCTGCTGCTGCTGCTGCTGCTGCTACGACGGCTATATAGTGCGGCTGCTCCATGCGGCGAGAGGGGGGACATTGATATCGAGCTCTATTATAACTGTATGCGCACGTATTTATATGTATGCGTTTATTTTCACAGGTTTTGGAGGCGAAACGGCTGGGGGGGGGGAAATCGTTAGGGGAGCCGAAAAAAACAAAACGACCATAATACATGGCGATCGGGGGGAATAATTTACGGTACTATCACAAACAGCCTTGGAAACTCACGGTTTCGGCGTTGATACTCCAGAACGATTTTCGGAACACAAAGCATAACAAGCCGCTCGTTTCGCGGAAGCTTTTGAATGGAGGCGTCGGCGACGCGGGGTGGGGGGGGATGTGGGTGGGGGCGCGGGAGGGGAGGGGGGGGGGGGGAGGTTGGCGTGGTGCCACATTCGACAAGCAAGTATTAAAGTGTTCGGCAATGGCTGTGCCGCAGTGTATGTGAGTTAGAGGTTGCGTCCTATGCCCTCCTTTATCCGTGCCCTGACGGGGTCAGTACGCTGAGGGTGGCGGAGAGGGGATGGGGGAGGGGGGGGGGGGAGAGAGCCACTTTCGATGAGATGAGAAAGGAAAAGGGCGGTGTATTGTCGTTTGTTTTGCCCCTATTTTTGGGAGGTGGGGAGGTAATAATGTGTAGCCATGATTCGAGGCTACCCCCGTCAGGTCTTGGGTTGCGTGCATCACTCGCTTTCTGGGATTTTGTTCCTCGACGGGAACGTGGAGGGGGTAGGGTTGGCTTGAGGGTGGGCAATTGATTGGGCCGAGAAGCGTTGGGGAGGTGCTGGGAACGGGGGGGGGAGGGGTGTACTCTTGTCATGCATCGCCGAGGGGGGTGGTGTTTGTCGGGGTATTTTTCCGAGCATTTGGTGTTACCAGGTTGTGACGTCGATATGAACTTGTTGCAGTGTGTGCTCGTGGTTTTTGCGGGGAGGGGAGGGGGGGTCAGGACCAGGCAAAAATGTTGAAAATTGCGTAGCATGTTCGTCTGGGCTTAGCCAGGCGAGGCGGTCCACGCGGGGCGGGTAGGTCGGGCCAAGAAAGGCCGACAGCCGTGATACGACCATTTTTGAACCCCTTGTCGTCCTCTCGATCATCCCCCATCAGCGTACTCGTTGCGTAGTCATCGCGTGTGTGTTGTGTTACTTTTTGCTAAATTTGAGCCGTTGTTGAAAGATACTGTACCACCCGGGTTCTGGCTGAGGGATAACTATTTGCACCGTTTGTTGCGGCTCAAGCCGTCGGGTGAATTAAAGGGTTTCGAGAGGTGGTATGATCCAGGCTATAGGAAGGGCGGGCCGGGGGGAGGGAGGGAGGGAGGGAGGGAGGGGTAAGGAGATGGCATCGGAAAATTTCCTTCACTCGTGAAAAACCCTGCTTGCTGCGCGATGAGATTATGATACTTCGAAGTATGAATAGTACAATTTTTGTTTTTTGCTGCCCCGAGAGAGCAGGAACGTTGTCGTCGGTGAGTGCAGATCGGGATTTCCTCGAGAACATTTGCATGCGCGTCGAGGCCGAAGGGTTCAGGGGGGGGGGGGTCCCTGTCGGTAGTGGGGGGCAGGGGGGGGGGCAGAGGGAGGGGGGTCCCCTGGCGGCAGTAGTAGTAGTAGCAGTTAGTAGGAAGCTTCCTGTTGAAGGTTCCAATGGATGTGGTCAGTGCGATTTTTTTACATAATACTACTTGTAGTACGAGTAATTTATAGTACTCGTAACTTTGTGTGCGTGCGTGGTGCGTGGTGTCGCCCCTGGTTGTGGTGGGATGGGCGATGCCTGAGCCTATCTATGCCTCGGTGCAGACAAACCGCGCTTTTTTTTTATGTTTGTTGCCGGGTTTTGCAAAACTCGACCCCCCCTGGCGCATGCATGCCTACGTACACACGCTTTTAGGGGGGGGGAGAAGTAAAAAATATGAGGCAAAATTGGCGTTAGGTGGTCGGGGCAGAGGATGGGGGGGGGGAGTTATTTGTGGGGGGGGTGGATTGAGTTTCATCTGCGAGGTCTGCTCTATTATTTTATTGTGTTTCCCTTGCTCTTCCTCCTCGTTTGTTGTCGGTGTGCCCTGTTTTTTGTTGTCTGCTTCTTCTATCTTTGATGATGGCCCGTGTTGTATCATAGTCTAGTCTACACTTATTATATTTCCACCATTCGCTGCTCCTCTTTCTAATGTGTTGTTTTACCCGTGGTTCTTACTGAGGTCCAAAAGGAGAAGAGGCGAGAGCTGTTGTTGTTGTTATTGTTGATGACGTTGGTCCACTATTTTTTTCTCTTGTTTCACACGACGCACGAATGAATGCATTAATGAAAAAACTATGATACTCTGGGGTATAGCAGCACTTGTTGCAGCAGCGTGAGCTCTCGGGCCGCTCCCGAGAGTGGACTCTCTTGGCTGTCTTAACTTCGCAGGAGGAGTGAATCCTTGTTCCAGCTCCTCCGCAAATAAATCCCAAACTTGTCTCCGAATTGCATGATTACAGTTACAACAGGAGTTGTGACACACAACGAGGTTGGTTATAGCTTCGTATAGGCGATATACTATTAATAGTATTATGACAGGTATACTGATCGGTAGGCACTGACTTTCCCTTGTTCACTGGGTGGTATCGAAATATATATACCAAAGTGCAAGAGCGCGGTCCTTTGACGGGTTTCCTCGCCCCAAACTTAGGATTTCTCCGCCGGGGACACTCGTTCCTCTACCCTCATTGATTGTGATGCGTGCGGCAGAGAGAGCCTTCCGACGAATATATATATATTTCCCTACATAGTAATGCGCCCTCCCCGTGACACTGGTCCGGACAGTCATCATCAGCACCTACCTATCAGTGAAAACCCTGGCGCCAGCACGCTTGCAACATGTCACCCCCCCCTGCCCGACGCATAACTATCGTCGGCGCAAAGCGCGCATCCCGGTCACGGCCCGGTAACAGCGTGTGCGCCTTCCATCCAACCGATCCTCCATTCCTCCTCGGCTTTCCTTCGCCGCAACACCCCCCGAGCCCGGCGCATGTGAGCGTCGATGCCAAGCGGGCATCCCGTCCCGGCCAAAGTCCGGTAACAACGCGTTGGCCTTCCTCGTCCGTCCCTCACCGTCGGCCCGACCTTGCACGACTTGCGACCGCCAGCGCCTCAAGAAGCCACTCGCACAACTCCGGTTTTTGTTGCGACCATGACATCCTTCCTACTAAAAAACGAAGAACGTCCCCGCCGTCACGAACGCTGGGCGACATTTCGGTCCAGTACACACAAAAACACGGACAGCCCATTCTTCAAACAAGTCCCCTGGAAGACGCTCACCTTCGCCGATCCGCTCGACAACAATAGTAAGAGCATGGCATATGCTTCCCTTTCACCGTCGATGTGCTACCGCCGAAACTACACTTGCAACACCCACGGGAGATGATACATACATACGTACATACCTCCATCTCCTGATCGACAGCGATATTTTATTGACAAACGTGTTTTCCCCTCACGTTTCAACCAAATACCGCCGAGACATTCTACAAAGTTACTCTCGAAGACCCCCCCCACCCATAATCCACAGAGTCCAAAAGGCAACTGCAGTATAGTAGACCCCGGGGGCTCTCGTGCAAGGAAATACCAGCTACAACAACTGTAACAGTAGTCCTCCAGAACTCAACACCCGCACTCCAGATATTCAGCTGCAGACACCAAGAAGACCATAGCCAATGATAATCCGGCCAAGCCGATTTCCGACACCCAGAAGACACCCAGCGCGCCTTCCGAGATCGAGTGTACAGCAGCAGTGTCGCTGTTGGTGGTGTTGTCCAGAGGGTCACGTTTGATGGTGGTGTTCCTACCCAAGCTCCTCGCTTTTCCGTGGCCCTCTTCCACTGCCCTCGAATCGGCAGCTCTTTGGTTTGCCCTTCAATCCTTAATGCTCTGGTGCTACATGGTGAACCCAAGGAGATTTATCCTGATGCTGGTATTTGGTATAGTAGTAAGTACGCATAGCGACCGAGACTATACCAGATGCGGTACTATCAGCCCTCTGTTGTTAACAATGGGACCGCACAGCAGTACTAGTACTACTATGAATGCTTGTTTTATCGTGCAGTCGGCCATACATACATATTGGATGTCGCATCTCCTCTGGGAGAAGCACGGCACTTTCTTTCTTTTATTTTGTCATGCTTTTGTTTGGTTGCTTGATTGTTGATTTGCTTCAGTATGTTTACTTTTTATTCTTTTTTCCTTTTCGCTTTTTTTCTTTCTTTTTTTCTCTTTTTCTCTTGCATGCACCTGGATTGCTAGCAGGGTAGGTCTTGCCTGTCGTATATGGCATTGCATTGTCTGCTCTGCTTACTGCACTGAGCGTAATATCTCTGTGTCGTAGTTTTGTGACCACAGAACTGGTACCTTTCTTTTAGGATGAAGAAGGCCAGGACACTGGGTGTGCTGGATGTCGACGGGTA
This sequence comes from Saccharina japonica, assembly GCA_008828725.1. Classification (NCBI taxonomy): domain Eukaryota; class Phaeophyceae; order Laminariales; family Laminariaceae; genus Saccharina; species Saccharina japonica. The sequence goes on from MEHQ01003624.1 coordinate 215,325, forward strand.
GAAAGGAAGGTTTAATGTGAAGAACACACACATACATAGATACATACATACATACATACATACATACATACATACATACATACGTAGGGATATTTCCAAGCCTTATTATAGGAAGGGACACTCCCTACCTCAGGAAGGGAAAAATATGGCACACAGGGCAGCAGCAGTAGAATACCAGGTAGGTTTTTGTTTCTACTACTCGTAGTCGAGTCGAGAAGCTTGCCACACGATCTGCCATATATCCTTATTCCTACTGCAGTATGGTCTACAGCAGTGTGCTGGATGCAGCGCCTCGAGACTCGAATGGGGCTCTTTTCTATGGTTTGTTTTAGATCGGCTTGCTGCCTTTTGCCAGCGTCATCGTCGCCTTTCTTCGACGCCTGCTTCCCGTAGGCTGCAGAGTTTTGACCGGATTTCGCCTTGCAAGTTATAGAGGTGTGGGAGTGAGTTGTGAAGTGCCGCATCTTTGATCCATTCTCCGAATTTTCTCCAAATTTTCCGGGTGGGATTTGGGCCTTCATGGTTTTCTACGCATCTATATCTGCATGTAGCGCCCTTCAAGGTGGCACATGCTGCTTCATCGGATTCCACTGCGAGGGGTCGGAATCCAATATTACAAGGAGGGATGGCACGAATAAGGTGCTTTCACAAAGGTTGGCACAACAGCTATTGAAACACATAATAATAATCAATGCGGCATAGTTGTCATAGCTGTACGAGTACAGTCCAGTCCAACATCATTTTTTTCAAGATCGTTTTCCAGAGATATTCTATCTCGAGAGACGGAGCGGAAATACTTTTAGTTAGCTCGCACCAACCACCCATCATCCACATTTATAATAAATCGTGATCCCTCCAATCAAATCGAATAACCAAACAATCAACCAATCAATCAATCAATCAGCCGACCAATCAATCGATCAATCAATCAACCCATCAATCAACCGAACAATCAATTGAACGACCAATCAATCAACCAATCAATCACCAGCCACCCAATCAATCAATCAACAAATCAATCAATCAATCAATCAATCAATCAACCAATCAATCAACCGGCAATCAATCAATCAATCAACCAATCAACCGATCAACAGCCAGCCAACCGACCTCCAACCAACCAACTAACCTACCAACCAACCACACGATCTCTGGATCAGTGGGTCTACGCGTGTGGAACGGGTGTATGTACGGACAGACAGGCGTAAATAATACGTATACGAAGTAATGTACGGACAGACAGTGCTACTATTTCTGCTACTGCTGCTGCTACTGCTGCTGCTGCTACTGCTTCTGCTGCTGCTGCCGCTGCTACTGCTGCTGCTTCTGTAGAGTACTGCTGCTACTACTGCAGCTGCTGTTGCATACCAGTATCATACTATTAATAATACTGCAAAGAAATCGATTGACTCCCCACGCGACGTCCGTATTCAAATACTATAATACCAAAAAAACAAAGCGCTTTCGGGAAACAAAAGTGGCTCACAGCGAGCGACAGATATATCGCCCCCCCACGCCCAGGACATCCTTCATGACAACGAACTCCTCTAAGCAAAGCGCCACCGAACCTCGCTGCTCAAACAACAACAGCAGCAGAAGCAGAAGCAGCAGCAGAAGCAGCAGCAAAATGGCAACCAATGCTCCGAAGTTGACTGGGCTAACAGAAAATCCGGTGCATGTCACACCTACAAAATGTAATGTACCTGGCATCATGATACCAGGTCTACTCGTTCGCCAGTAGCGGCTCCCACACCGCGCGAGATTTTTGGCCAAAACAGCACCAAAATGCAAGCATCGACACCCTGTAAAAAACACAAAACGCGAAGCACTTCCTTTTCTACTGGCGCTCTCGGCACCTAACAGCAAGGAGGGGAGGGGGAGGGGAAGGAGATGTGCCATCCAAGGTTTCCACCAATCAGGACACTCCGTTAAAATAAATGACAGAACACGCCGTTATAAAAATTGGCCAATCAGGACACCCCAGTGAAAAAAATCGACCAACCAGAACATTTCGTTGACACAAATTGACCAATCAGGAAATTGCAAGCACGGAATCCCTTTTCTCGCGGACACGCGGACTGGTGGACATCAAGACATACACACGCATCAATACGCAATACTTTCTCCCCCATGCAAAACATCCATTAATACGTACGATCGGGGGAGGAGGTGGGAAGTGGGGTGGTTCGCAAAAACATCGACACCATCTACGGCGTCCGAAAACTCAGTTGCACTTACTTACGGCGTTTCCTAGCGCCTCGCAATTTGCAATTTCTAGGTGAGAATTCGGTTCGCTCCATGAAACCAGCCATCGGCACACGTACATATATATATCAAGATATATCAAGATGTACTCGACTCGCGAAACAACTACTAAAAAAAACATCCAACAGCGTCTCTCCCCCCTCCCCCCGCTGCCGCACGAAAGGTTTCCATGTCCAGGTATCAAACCATGTATCACATGGTCTTCTTGCTAATATGATGACGATCCCACACCCCGCCATCGTCACCAACAAACAAACAAACAAGACACAAGCTTTTAATAAAAATTGCAATATTTTACCATAAAATATTGAGAGCACGTAAACTAGTAGTATAGATGGTTTGCCGTCACAATAAACGATATGTCGGTGCGCAGCCCCAACGCGCGCACTCAAACCACTTCCCATACACACACACACAAAAAAAAACTATTACCCGATAAAACACAACACTACTCGTAGTAGTAGTCTGAAAACGGTAGACAACATGACGTGCGACGATTGCTCTACCACCCCACCTTCCCTCCCTTCCCGTTCCCAAACCACGTACCAACAATGCAAAACAGCTCGCGGATAATTTACGTTGCGCCACATCGTGTGACAAACCATAAAGAAAAAAGAAGACTACAAAACCTACGTAGCAGACTGTATTATACCACACTTATACGTAGACTATACGAGTAATACGAACCGTGCACATAGGGTTCGCTCAAAACGTCCTCTGTGACAAATTGTCGCGAACGCCTAGCCGTCGCCTGTGCATCCAGCCCCCTCCCCCCCCGCCGCCATGGCCAAATGACTACGGCAAGCAGCAACTGAGTGCGCCGCCCAAATGTTGAAGGTGTCTCTATTAGGAGTAGGAACGGTGCTCCGACTCGAAAGGGATGCGTGGTCAATGGTCAAATGACTAAGGCAAGCAACAAATGAGTACNCTTTCTTTTTTTCTCTTTTTCTCTTGCATGCACCTGGATTGCTAGCAGGGTAGGTCTTGCCTGTCGTATATGGCATTGCATTGTCTGCTCTGCTTACTGCACTGAGCGTAATATCTCTGTGTCGTAGTTTTGTGACCACAGAACTGGTACCTTTTTAGGATGAAGAATCGGCACGGACACTGGGTGTGCTGGATGTCGACGGGTAGAAAGGAAGGTTTAATGTGAAGAACACACACATACATACATACATACATACATACATACATACATACATACATACATACGTAGGGATATTTCCAAGCCTTATTATAGGAAGGGACACTCCCTACCTCAGGAAGGGAAAAATATGGCACACAGGGCAGCAGCAGTAGAATACCAGGTAGGTTTTTGTTTCTACTACTCGTAGTCGAGTCGAGAAGCTTGCCACACGATCTGCCATATATCCTTATTCCTACTGCAGTATGGTCTACAGCAGTGTGCTGGATGCAGCGCCTCGAGACTCGAATGGGGCTCTTTTCTATGGTTTGTTTTAGATCGGCTTGCTGCCTTTTGCCAGCGTCATCGTCGCCTTTCTTCGACGCCTGCTTCCCGTAGGCTGCAGAGTTTTGACCGGATTTCGCCTTGCAAGTTATAGAGGTGTGGGAGTGAGTTGTGAAGTGCCGCATCTTTGATCCATTCTCCGAATTTTCTCCAAATTTTCCGGGTGGGATTTGGGCCTTCATGGTTTTCTACGCATCTATATCTGCATGTAGCGCCCTTCAAGGTGGCACATACATGCTGCTTCATCGGATTCCACTGCGAGGGGTCGGAATCCAATATTACAAGGAGGGATGGCACGAATAAGGTGCTTTCACAAAGGTTGGCACAACAGCTATTGAAACACATAATAATAATCAATGCGGCATAGTTGTCATAGCTGTACGAGTACAGTCCAGTCCAACATCATTTTTTTCAAGATCGTTTTCCAGAGATATTCTATCTCGAGAGACGGAGCGGAAATACTTTTAGTTAGCTCGCACCAACCACCCATCATCCACATTTATAATAAATCGTGATCCCTCCAATCAAATCGAATAACCAAACAATCAACCAATCAATCAATCAATCAGCCGACCAATCAATCGATCAATCAATCAACCCATCAATCAACCGAACAATCAATTGAACGACCAATCAATCAACCAATCAATCACCAGCCACCCAATCAATCAATCAACAAATCAATCAATCAATCAATCAATCAATCAATCAATCAACCAATCAATCAACCGGCAATCAATCAATCAACCAACCAATCAACCGATCAACAGCCAGCCAACCGACCTCCAACCAACCAACTAACCTACCAACCAACCACACGATCTCTGGATCAGTGGGTCTACGCGTGTGGAACGGGTGTATGTACGGACAGACAGGCGTAAATAATACGTATACGAAGTAATGTACGGACAGACAGTGCTACTATTTCTGCTACTGCTGCTGCTACTGCTGCTGCTGCTACTGCTTCTGCTGCTGCTGCCGCTGCTACTGCTGCTGCTTCTGTAGAGTACTGCTGCTACTACTGCAGCTGCTGTTGCATACCAGTATCATACTATTAATAATACTGCAAAGAAATCGATTGACTCCCCACGCGACGTCCGTATTCAAATACTATAATACCAAAAAAACAAAGCGCTTTCGGGAAACAAAAGTGGCTCACAGCGAGCGACAGATATATCGCCCCCCCACGCCCAGGACATCCTTCATGACAACGAACTCCTCTAAGCAAAGCGCCACCGAACCTCGCTGCTCAAACAACAACAGCAGCAGAAGCAGAAGCAGCAGCAGAAGCAGCAGCAAAATGGCAACCAATGCTCCGAAGTTGACTGGGCTAACAGAAAATCCGGTGCATGTCACACCTACAAAATGTAATGTACCTGGCATCATGATACCAGGTCTACTCGTTCGCCAGTAGCGGCTCCCACACCGCGCGAGATTTTTGGCCAAAACAGCACCAAAATGCAAGCATCGACACCCTGTAAAAAACACAAAACGCGAAGCACTTCCTTTTCTACTGGCGCTCTCGGCACCTAACAGCAAGGAGGGGAGGGGGAGGGGAAGGAGATGTGCCATCCAAGGTTTCCACCAATCAGGACACTCCGTTAAAATAAATGACAGAACACGCCGTTATAAAAATTGGCCAATCAGGACACCCCAGTGAAAAAAATCGACCAACCAGAACATTTCGTTGACACAAATTGACCAATCAGGAAATTGCAAGCACGGAATCCCTTTTCTCGCGGACACGCGGACTGGTGGACATCAAGACATACACACGCATCAATACGCAATACTTTCTCCCCCATGCAAAACATCCATTAATACGTACGATCGGGGGAGGAGGTGGGAAGTGGGGTGGTTCGCAAAAACATCGACACCATCTACGGCGTCCGAAAACTCAGTTGCACTTACTTACGGCGTTTCCTAGCGCCTCGCAATTTGCAATTTCTAGGTGAGAATTCGGTTCGCTCCATGAAACCAGCCATCGGCACACGTACATATATATATCAAGATATATCAAGATGTACTCGACTCGCGAAACAACTACTAAAAAAAACATCCAACAGCGTCTCTCCCCCCCCCCCCTCCCCCCGCTGCCGCACGAAAGGTTTCCATGTCCAGGTATCAAACCATGTATCACATGGTCTTCTTGCTAATATGATGACGATCCCACACCCCGCCATCGTCACCAACAAACAAACAAACAAGACACAAGCTTTTAATAAAAATTGCAATATTTTACCATAAAATATTGAGAGCACGTAAACTAGTAGTATAGATGGTTTGCCGTCACAATAAACGATATGTCGGTGCGCAGCCCCAACGCGCGCACTCAAACCACTTCCCATACACACACACACAAAAAAAAACTATTACCCGATAAAACACAACACTACTCGTAGTAGTAGTCTGAAAACGGTAGACAACATGACGTGCGACGATTGCTCTACCACCCCACCTTCCCTCCCTTCCCGTTCCCAAACCACGTACCAACAATGCAAAACAGCTCGCGGATAATTTACTTTGCGCCACATCGTGTGACAAACCATAAAGAAAAAAGAAGACTACAAAACCTACGTAGCAGACTGTATTATACCACACTTATACGTAGACTATACGAGTAATACGAACCGTGCACATAGGGTTCGCTCAAAACGTCCTCTGTGACAAATTGTCGCGAACGCCTAGCCGTCGCCTGTGCATCCAGCCCCCTCCCCCCCCGCCGCCATGGCCAAATGACTACGGCAAGCAGCAACTGAGTGCGCCGCCCAAATGTTGAAGGTGTCTCTATTAGGAGTAGGAACGGTGCTCCGACTCGAAAGGGATGCGTGGTCAATGGTCAAATGACTAAGGCAAGCAACAAATGAGTACGCCCCCCCCCCCCTCCTCTCCCGGCCGACCTCCATCACTTTCCAATGAAAGCTACAACGTCGCAAGCAGCCGCCTGCCTATGACAGCCAGCAGTGCGCTGCAAATAGTGCATACGTCGGACAGGCGGATCATCTACAGATCATACAGATCATCTACAGATAGATCATCTATAGATAGACCATCTACAGATAGACCATCTAGATCTGAACGGGCCGTTATGATATGTTGGGGCAGGATCTGTGTAGTACAGACCCAACCCAGGAAACATGTACTAAATCATGCAGCCAGGTAGGAATAGTAGGAATCGATTATCTGTCCCGAGGTGTGAAGTAGTGATGGATATCGAACGAGACGCGAATTCGATACGTACAGCCAGCGGGTGCTATACGATACCGGGGGGAAAAACGATACGACTTCGATATATAGTCAGTGCGTTGAAAAAAATCATCCATTATCATCCTTAAAACATACTGGGACGCTGGGGGATGGAGGGGAAAACGCCTTCGATATTTCGATTTATCGAACATCGATATTTCTTGATATTTTGATATATCGAATATCGATATTTCTGGATATTTCGATATATCGAATATCAATATTTCTGGATATTTCGATAAATCGAATATCGATCTTTCGATATCGATATTTCTATATATCGGGTATCGAATTTCGGATATCGATATATTCGATATATCGACTATATATCGATATCCGAAATATCGATACCCGATATATAGAAATATCGATATCCGAAAGATCGATATTCGATTTATCGAAATATCCAGAAATATTGATATTCGATATATCGAAATATCCAGAAATATCGATATTCGATATATCAAAATATCAAGAAATATCGATGTTCGATATATCGAAATATCGAAGGCGTTTTCCCCTCCATCCCCCAGCGTCCCAGTATGTTTTAAGGATGATAATGGATGATTTTTTTCAACGCACTGACTATATATCGAAGTCGTATCGTTTTTCCCCCCGGTATCGTATAGCACCCGCTGGCTGTACGTATCGAATTCGCGTCTCGTTCGATATCCATCACTACTTCACACCTCGGGACAGATAATCGATTCCTACTATTCCTACCTGGCTGCATGATTTAGTACATGTTTCCTGGGTTGGGTCTGTACTACACAGATCCTGCCCCAACATATCATAACGGCCCGTTCAGATCTAGATGGTCTATCTGTAGATGGTCTATCTATAGATGATCTATCTGTAGATGATCTGTATGATCTGTAGATGATCCGCCTGTCCGACGTATGCACTATTTGCAGCGCACTGCTGGCTGTCATAGGCAGGCGGCTGCTTGCGACGTTGTCTAGGAAAGAATGGCGGCGGCGCGGGGGGGAGAGGAGGGGGGGGGGAGCACACCCCCTCCCCCCCCCCGCCTCCGCCGCCGCCATTCCTTTCCTAGACAACGTCGCAAGCAGCCGCCTGCCTATGACAGCCAGCAGTGCGCTGCAAATAGTGCATACGTCGGACAGGCGGATCATCTACAGATCATACAGATCATCTACAGATAGATCATCTATAGATAGACCATCTACAGATAGACCATCTAGATCTGAACGGGCCGTTATGATATGTTGGGGCAGGATCTGTGTAGTACAGACCCAACCCAGGAAACATGTACTAAATCATGCAGCCAGGTAGGAATAGTAGGAATCGATTATCTGTCCCGAGGTGTGAAGTAGTGATGGATATCGAACGAGACGCGAATTCGATACGTACAGCCAGCGGGTGCTATACGATACCGGGGGGAAAAACGATACGACTTCGATATATAGTCAGTGCGTTGAAAAAAATCATCCATTATCATCCTTAAAACATACTGGGACGCTGGGGGATGGAGGGGAAAACGCCTTCGATATTTCGATATATCGAACATCGATATTTCTTGATATTTTGATATATCGAATATCGATATTTCTGGATATTTCGATATATCGAATATCAATATTTCTGGATATTTCGATAAATCGAATATCGATCTTTCGGATATCGATATTTCTATATATCGGGTATCGATATTTCGGATATCGATATATCGATATATCGATATATATCGATATTTCGGATATCGAGATGTCGATAGTACGATATTTCGGATATCGAGATGTCGATAGTTCGATATTTCGACGTACGATATCCAGCACTGCTGTACTCGTGCCGTATAGCCGTAACACATTTGCAGCAGGGAAGGAACCATTAATACCCGTGCTTCAACCACCTCTTGCTTAACACGCCCAAAGCACCAAACACGTCTACAGCATAAAACACCGTCAAGTCCAACAAAACATCGGACTCGTTTTTACCCTTTTCCGCACTGCCCCGTACCATATAGTACAGTACCGTTTTTCGTATCCTACCATACCGTACTACTGCTGTATCGTAAACCAGGTATACCATGCCATACGTATACCATATCGCACCCGAAAAAAAAGCACACGGCCTCCAGCGCCGCTGCTCAACAACAACCAACCTCTCCCTAACGTTTTGCAGCGAATGCGCCGAGGCTTCGGAAGCTGGGGGGGGGGGGGGGGGAAAGGGGAACCCCATGCCGCCGAGCCAAACGAAGGGGTCGCGCTTCGTCTCTCCACTATCTACCGTACGCGTACAGTACCGTACATATTCGTCCACCATAGACATATCATTCCATAACCGGCAATCGGCTTTGCACCCCGCCCCCCATTACCCCCCTCCAGCCACCCCCCCCCTCCACCAACACGCCTTATCTAAGCGTCGCGAAGGACATATAGCCTTCATCGGCCGGCGCCAGCCCCTCTCCCTCGCCCCCCCTGATGGTGGGAGACGAGTCTAGAGGAGGCTCCCCCGGGAATGTGGCTCGCAGTTTGGAGCGCGGCCCGCTGCCGCCCGCCTCGAGGGGTTTGCGGTGGGCGTGGGACAGCGTTGGGGAGGGGGAGTCGAATAGCGCGGATGCGCCGGAAGCTTCTCGAGCCGTGGCCGCCGCCAGCTGGGGCCAGGTCCTCGACTTTTGTCCCACGCTGTGCTTGAGCCTGCGCGGCACAGCAGCAGTGTTGAGGTTGTTAGGGGGGGGGTATGGTATGGTATGGTATGGTGTAGTGTGGTGTGGTGTGGTGCGGTGTGGTGTGGTACGGTATGATACGGTATGGTATGGTATGGTATGGTATTGTGTGGTGTGGTATGGTATGGTATGGTATGGTATGGTGTGGTGTGGTGTGATATGGTATGGTATGGTATGGTATGGTATGGTGTGGTGTGATATGGTATGGTATGGTATGGTACGGTACAGGGCGGTACGCGGTACATGTCGGCGATTGTCCGGGGACCACCTTCCCCCCACAGTTCCAGCAAAACACGCAAACCGACCGCTGAAGGTATCATAAACAGAAACAGTAATGGAAATGGTAACAGAACATAACATAAACAGCAGTGACTGGTAAGAGTGATACTATCACTGAAGTGATAATAGTAAAAGTAAAAATGCCAGCAATTGTAACAGGAATATAATACTCCGAGCAGCTATAGCAAGAGCAGTCCTATAACACTTAACACACCCCGGACAGACAGAGCATCTACAGATAGATCATCTAGATCATCTAGAATATAAACTGCCGTTTTTAGAGGTTGTGCAGGATCTGTATAGTACAGGTCCAACCAACGAAACATGTCCCAGATCACGCAGACTATAGGGCGCCGCCCAGCAACATGAGCTAGATCAAACATACCATACAGATCATACAGATCATACAGATCAAAGAGCATGTCTGCCCTGAAAGGTCTACTGCTTATATATCATCAAGTGGGAATCGACGATCTGTTGATGATCTGTCCGAGCTACACAATACTTCAATGAACTACAGTACTACCAGCTAGGTAATAACAGCAATACGAATGAACTTAAAGCAGTAATACCAGGCACCCGGTACATTGCGTACTGGTTAGTGACATATAGCAATCTCAACAACAACAACAACAACAACTCCTCTTGGTGCTACCAGTCGTCTACATAGGGGCAGCATGCCCTCAGCAGTACAGGTAGATCATCAACTATTTGACCATGCCGTACGACTCCTTGCATTGCATTTCAACCAATGGAACTCTGACACAAAAATTCCAACCATGGCCACTTTTCACCCTCATTTTTTTCCTCTGGGATCCCTTAGAGGGGTTACAGTTTCGATAACATAAAATAAATATATACGGTTTACCAGGTACTGCTGTACGTGCCACATAAGAAGTACGTAGTGTAGCTCACCCATAGAGGAAGTACCAGATGCACACCAAGATCGTAGCCCAGAGAGTCCACCGAAGGCTGCCCCAGCTCAATTGCGCGAGGAGGAGCCAGCTCACGACGATGCCCAAGGCAGGCACCCAAGGGGAGAAAGGGCCCCGGAAAGCCTGCCGCGCCGTCAAGTTTGCACGAGGGACGATAAGAAAGAAGGAAGAAAAAAATCGTGGGGGCAAAAGGTGAAAAAAAAACATGGAAAAAAACGTGGAAAACATCGTGGAACAACTCATGGAACAAATTGTGGAACACGATCACGGAACACATCATGGAAGAAATTATGGAAGAAAACATGGAACAAGTCACGACACAAATCATGGAACACCGACGTTTAGCCCTGCTGTCCTACTCTTGCACACGTCCGACAGATTGTGATCTAGATCATCTACATATAGATCATGATGTAGATCATCTACAGTACAGATCATGATCTAGATCATCTACAGTAGGTGCATATCATGATCTAGATCATCTACAGCACATATCGTGCTCTAGATAATCTACAGCACAGATCGTGATCTAGATCATCTACAGCACAGATCGTGATCTAGATCATCTACAGCATATATCATGATCTAGATCATCTACAGTACAGATCATGCTCTAGATCATCTACAGCTAGATCATCTACAGCACAGATGCTGTGCAGGATCTGTACACGTATATATGATAGTACCTGGAACATCTCAATCTCAGGAGACATGTGCTATATCGTGCAGAATATAAGGCTGCCACCAGGCAACACGAGCTATCGTATGTAGAGTATATCTGCCCGAAAATATCTACAGACCATTTATGTGGAAATCGATCGTCCCTCCAACGCATATGAACTGCTTCGAGCGTACGAATGAAGTGTGTTGCCCGTAAAGTCAGCTAACAAAAAAAAAAAAACAACAAGCCCGTCGAAAAGGGGCGACAGCTCAGCGCAAAAAAAAACAGCAACGCCATACTGCTGCAACACAATACTGCAACATCATACTGCAATACTAAGGATGTGCCTCAGCTCAAAACCACGTGTTGATTGTTGATTTTTTTTGGTGACTACTGTAATAGCAACCACGTGATGTTGATATATCAACTATTGATATGTTGTCGTTGGCTAGTGATCTATCAACTATTGATATTAATAAGCATGGTATAATACGTACATACGTAATCATTTTAGAAAAAAAGAAAAAGAAGCGTTTGGGGATGTAACCGAAAAAAAAAAAAAGTGTCTGCAGAGCAACCAAAAGGGGCATCTTCTTCCACACGACGAGACACACGAGCGAGCACGAGTGCATCGTCCACTCGCAGAGGCAGCACACACGGACCCACGACCTACAGTACAGACGCCATCGATGGCACCGGTGCAGGCAGCGGTGCAGGCAGCGGTGCAGGCAGCGGTGCTAGCAGTGGTGCAGGCAACAGTACAGGCTGTGTCGGCAGCGGTGCGGGCGGTGCTAGCAGGCGGTGCTGGCAGTGAGGTACAGGCGGTGTCGGCAGTGGTGCAGGCAGCGGTTCCGAAAGTGCTGGCAGTGGTGCTGGCGGTGGTAGGCAGGCAGCGGTGTAGGCGGTGCTAGCAGGCGGTGCTGGCAGTAGTGCAGGCAGTGGTGTAGGTGGTGCTAGCAGGGGGTGCTAGCGGACGATGCAGGCAGTGGTGCAGGTAGCCGGTGTAGGCGGTGCTAGCAGGCGATGCTAGCAGGCGGTGCTAGCAAGCGGTGTAGGCAGCGGTGCAGACAGCGGTGCAGGAAGCGGTGCAGGCAGGGGCGCAGGCAGCTGTTCAGGCAGCTGTTCAGGCAGCAATACAGCCAGCAATGCAGGCAGCAATGCAGACAGCAATGCAGGCGGCGCAAGCGTCGGCAATGTAACGGACGATGGCGATTCCGCCTCGAGCACCACCACCACCACCAGAAGCAGAAGCAGCAGCAGCAGCAGCAGCAGCAGCAGCAGCGGCAACAGCAGCAGCAGCGGCAACAGCAGCAGCAGTTACCAGTCGCCACAGAAGAAGGCGACGATGACGACGAAGACGGAAGCGATAGCCAGGTGTCCTCGCTGTGGGGTCAGGCGGTGCACCACCCTATATAAATATATAAGCATGGGAGGTGGTCTCTCCCGACGTTCAAGGAGTCGAAGGTTTTGGATTTGTTTTTGCAGGGCGGGGACCCAGACTAACGAATTGGAGGCAGAAGAGCGAACCGAGGCCCCATTCGCGTAGCTGGCGCCGGAAATCTGCGAAACAAACGGTTGATAAAACCACATAGAAAAATAAATAAAATAAAAAACAGGAGGAAATTAAATCACATCGTCGTGTATTAATAATAGTTGATCGTGGTGATTTTAATCAACTAAAGGCATGATTTAAAGCAACCCGGTTTGGATATAACTTACCAAATACAATCAACAACGAACCCCCCCCCCCCCCAAAACGGAGAGGATGCACAGCCTTATCTATACAATGACATACTGCTGCAACAAACACACTGCCATACCTTCCATACATAGGAAATAGGACCAAACATCCCATTACGGGGGAGCATAGTAAACACTAGTATTGTTGAGTAAAAGTAGGGAAATATACAAGTTTATGCGTGTACCGTACCGTAGGTTCCATTTACTATAAGATCCCCCGTAAAACTAACACCGATACAAGCAAATGTTAACGACATTGCCATTTTACGCAATGTTAACAACATTACCATTTTACGCAATGTTAATAACATCAACATTTTACGCAATCTTAATAGCATTACCATTTTACGCGATGTTAACAACACTGCCACTTTACGCAATGTTAATAACATACCAGGTACCATTTTACGCAATGTAAACAAAATTAACATTTTACGCAATGTTAGTAACATTACCATCAACAGTTTACCTCAGGACCGCCGAGAGGGCACGGCAGCTCGGGGCACCACACCGACACACCCAGGATCACCAACCCCGCCGCCAGAAACACGAGGGCCGCCGCCGTCGCCGCCGTCGCCTCGCCCGCCTCCGCCGCAGCCGTGCTCTCCACAGCCCCAGCCTCACTAGACGCCAGCCTCACCAGCAAGCCAGCGACGAGGCAGAGGCCGTTGAAGAGGAGGACCAGGGGACGGCAGGGCCCCGGCAAGATTGGGTCGAGGTTAGACCTGCCAATGAAAGGGGGGGAGTTGCGGGGTGGCGTCCGTGAGAGAAAGGATAGGGGGGAGGGGGGATGGGATGAGGTGAAGCGGCATGGGCGGGGGTAGCATTTTACGCAATGTTAACAACATTACCATTTTACGCAATGGTAACAACATTACGGGGGTTGCTTCCACATCTACTTATCCCCATAATCTATATAGTCCGGGGTCATACATAATATCGTAACAACATCCTATTAATAACGTACGCTCGTACCTCCTGATGACGATCGCGCACGAGTTGGTGATGGCGAAGCACAGCAACACCCCGGCCGAGATGAAGTCATCGAGGGCAGCAAACGGTGCCACTCCTGCTATGATCACCATCACCGCCCCCGAGATCAAGGTCGACGACCTCAGCACCCCCTGCTCGTCCGTCATCGCCAAAGACTTCGGCAGCAGCCCGTCGGTCGCCAGGACAAACAGCAGCCGCGGTTGCACCTATATAAGGAGGGGAGGGGGGGGGGGGGGGGGGGAAAAAAG
>MEHQ01003624.1:229904-251890 GCA_008828725.1 Saccharina japonica
GGGGGGGGGGTACAATAACTGTCAGAACGTAATATTGAGTGAAAGATTGCGCATAAGTTACATTTCAAGCTTTTGTAAGGTACATGTTGATGTTTTGTGAAGTACGTTTCACCTTGCAAGGTACTTTTGGATGTTTTTGTACAGCACGTTTGGGATATTTTGTCAGAGATATTTTGTAGCCATCTAAATGCACATATAGTTACGATCAGACTGGTACCTAGTACTATTTTCAGTACTATTGCCAGGTACAACACGGCCTAAGCCGCGTATCGAAGGTTGGTTGTTGCAGTATGACATTGCTACAGTTGAAAGTCGGCACGACTTAAGTCACCAACTAGTTACTAGTCGGACTACTAGTTACGAATAGTCGTTTCCCGGAGGTGCCGACTATCCGACTTGCTGGGGTTCCGTACTTGTGGGAAGTCTTTTTTTGAATGCGGAATACATTTTTTCCTTTTTTGAGCGGCGCCCCCTGGATCGGGAAGGGCTGATTTCGCTCGCTTCGCTCCCCTGACTCAAGGCGGCAAGAGTCGGCTCCATCGCCATCAGCTGGCGGCTTCTAAAGCCAATTAGTTAGCCAACGGTTCCTACCGATTTGTTAATACAGCCAGTAGTGGTCCCTATATAGCGCCGGTATGTGCCAGCGGAAAAAACCGGCGCTATAGCGGCAACCGGCGCTACTCCGGATTGGGGAATATATAGGTTTTAGTATGGAAACGGAAAACTATGCCAAGCGATTTTACCGGCGCTCCGTATACCGGGCAACCGGCGCTATAAAGGGACCACAACGGCGCTATAGAGGGACCACTACTGCTGTATATATGTATGGTATTTCAGTATATATTGCAGTATACCAGGTATAAAAGATGTTGCGGTACGTAGAGTGTAACACGTATATATTGTGTTGTCATTTATGTTGTTGTTAGTACCAGTAGTCGTTATTAGCAGCTTAGCTTCGAGAGCGGGCGAGGGGGCGCCCCCCCCCCCCCCCCCCCCCCCCCCCCGACTCAAGCAGCAAGCAACGACCACATCCTGCCAGGGTCATATTGCACCACAAACGCCAAACGAGGGGACAAGCGGCACATCAAGCAACAGCCAACCTTTTTGCAACCAATGTCTTCCTCACCCCCACCCACCCCCCCTTTCTCACGAAACACCAAAATTCAAAAGCATTCCTAAAAAAAACAGCTCTCACCAGGAACGAAGCGAGGACAACTACAGGCAGAGACACCAGCTCCCCGATAGCGACGAGCTGCCGCAAGATGCATCGCCAAGTGGACGTAACGGGAGGGAGGGAGGGAGGGAGGCAGAAAGGGCATGTATCAGGCCTCGGTCGCCACGATTGTTGGCATTTTCCACCGGGCGGAGGGTGTACTCGATATTCATGCATGGCCGTAGTCGTATGACTATTGACCCTAGCATCCCTACAATGCCGGAACGGAGCACATTAGATTTTCACAAGTATAAAAGGAAGCTTCCTCCTCCTTCCCCCCCGCCTCCGTCCTCCCCCTCGCCTGGGAAGCCATCCCCCACCCCCTCGCATCGAACGCCACCACAAACGACGAAACACAAGTAAAAAACAGAGCTCCCTCCTCCTCCTCCTCCTCGCCTGGGAAGCCATCCCCCACCCCCTCGCATCGAACGCCAACACAAACACGAAACAAAAACAAAAGATGACTCCCTTTACCTCCTCCTCCTCTTCTTCCTCGCGTGGGAAGCCATCCCCCACCCCCTTGCATCGAATGTCAACAACGAACGACGAAACACAAGTAAAAAATAGAGCTCCCTCCTCCTCCTCCACTCGGCCCCCCCCCCCCCCCCCCCTGCCTGCTCGCTCTCTTCGCCTGAAGTCATCCCCACGTTATCGCCCATTGTCATCAAACGCGAACTACGACAAAAAAAAAATCATCCTCCTTCTCTTCCTCCTCACCTGGGAAGCCATCCCCCACTCCCTTGCATCGAACGCCAACTACAAACAAAAAAGAGAACTCCCTTTTTCCTCCTCCTCCTTCTCCTCTTCCTCCTCACCTGGGAAGCCACCCCCCACCCCCTGGCGTCGAACGCCAACACAAACGATGAGCCGGCCAGAGAGCCGTCGGCGGGCACCATCCCAGCCAGCGCCAAGGCGGACAGGACGTACGTAACGCCAACAATGGCAAGCGTGTAGGCGATGGACAGGGGCACGTCCCTGCGCGGGTTGATCGACTCCCCCGCCAGGGCGCAAACCTGAAAAAAAAAGAAAAAAAAAAGAGGTGGGGGGGGGGGGGGGGGGGGGGGGGGGGGGGGGGGGGGGGTGTACTCATTTGTTGCTTGCCTGAGTCATTAGACCATTGACCGCGCACCACTTTCGGGACGGAGCACAGCAGTTCCGACTCCTATGTACTATTAATAAGAGAGACACCTTCGAAATTTTGGGGGTTTATTATGTTTTTTTTTCCATGCCTTACACAACTTGATATTTGTTCACCTTGTCCCCTTCCTATTTCGACTTTTGTGGCCACCAGGCGCGGGCGGGGGGGGGGGGGGGGGGGGGGGGGGGGGGGGGGGGGGGGGGGGGGGGGGGGGGGGGCGTACTGCTGTACACGGGCACAGAATAGTAGCGGTCCCTGGTCCCTCGAAGTGCCGGTTGTCCGCTATATTTACAAAATGTGAAAACAACAGCTGTGAGATCGAAGATTTCGTCGAAACTCATCGCTATATATGTTTTTATATGTGGCTGTGGAATCGCTTGGCACAGATGCGACTAGGTAGTGTGGCAGTGTGCGGAGCATAATAGTGCCGGTTGCCGCTACGTATATTGCCGGTATTGTTGGCTGGCTGCATATAATACCGGCACTATCTAGGGACCATTAACCGGCACTATCTAGGGACCACTACTGACTGCTGTACACGAGCACATATGATATACATACCTTACCTCATCATACCCCAAGTAGCCGAAGAAAATAGGCTGGCGCATACAATACCGGTACTATAGAGGGACCACTACTGACTGCTGTACACGAGCACATATGATATACATACATACCTCATCATACCCCAAGTAGCCGAAGAAAATAGGCTGGCGCATACAATACCGGCACTATAGAGGGACCACTACTGACTGCTGTACACGAGCACATATGATATACATACCTTACCTCATCATACCCCAAAAGTAGCCGAAGAAAATAGGCTGGCGCATACAATACCGGTACTATAGAGTAGCCACTACTGACTGCTGTACACGAGCACATATGATATACATACATACCTCATCATACCCCAAAAGTAGCCGAAGAAAATAGGCTGGCGCATATAATACCGGCACTATCTAGGGACCACTACTGACTGCTGTACACGAGCACATATGATATACATACATACCTCATCATACCCCAAAAGTAGCCGAAGAAAATAGGCTGGCGCATACAATACCGGTACTATAGAGGGACCACTACTGACTGCTGTACACGAGCACATATGGTATACATACATACCTCATCATACCCCAAGTAGCCGAAGAACGCCGCCGCCGAACCCCTGACGATGCCGGAAGTCCCCATGGGCGCGAAGGGCACCAAGTTATCGCCTTGGAAAAGCGCCAAGCCCGCGATTATGATGAACGCGCACACAGCCATCTTTAACACAAAAATTGAAGTTTTCGCGCAAATATTGCGGTTTTCGCGCAAAATTTGCGTTTTTTGCGGGGGGGGGGAAAAAAAACGTTTTTTGCGTAAAAGTTTGGGGTTTTCGTGCGAAAAAAGCGTTTTATTGGATAAAAGAAACGGACACAGGAGAGCGGAGAAGGGAGGGAGGGAGAGGGGGGAGGGCGGGGGGGGCAGGGTTTAGTTTGGTGACCGTCGTCGGGTGTGGTGGCTACCATGAGAACATCGTACGTACCTGGTTCCGGTAAAATATACCAAAAAGTACGTAAATATAATAACCGCTTGGGTGTTCATGTTAATGTCCTTTCGCCGTGAGAACATCATATTATTGTACCTGGTAAAATCTACCACTTTGTCCGAAAATATAAGGAATAGTTGAGTATTCGCATAAATAGCTAAACACTCCTGATATTTACGGACGGACTACTCTATCCTTAAGTATCAGGTCCGCTTGGGTATCCATAAAAACAAATTATTAATAACAGCCCTGAATAATTTGTTGGTATCGAGGATGTGTCTGTAGATGATCTATCTGTTAATCTATCTGTCGATGCTGTATCTGTCGATGAACTATCTGTCGATGATCCATCTGTAGATGATCAATCTGTACATGATATATCTGACGATGGCCTATCTGTCGATGATATATCCGTCGATGATCTATCTGTGTCGATATACATCTGTCCATAATCTATATTATATGTCCATGATCTACCTGTCAATGATCTACCTGTCGATGATCAATCTGTCGATTATCTATCTGCCGATGATCTACATCTGCCGATGATCTATCTGTCAATTATCTATCTGCCGATGATCTATCTGCCCAAATCGTGTGCAACTATTCCCAACGCTGCCCCCATGCCTCTCTACGTAGCTCTCCATCTCTCCATCTCTCTCGATCTCTCTCTATCTCTAGTTCTCTCTCTCTCTCTCTCTCTCCCAATCACCTCTCTTCGTTCCGAGCAATACACTTATGAAATACCTTCAGGGCCGTGAGCACGGTGGTGATGCGCTTGCCGACAGTCACCCCCCTCAAAAGGATGAAAACGCACACCGCCTGCAGAATCGCCGCCAGCGGGCTGATGCCCATCCCGGGAAACGGATCGAGAACCACCATCCAAAACCGGCGCATGCCCGAGTCGCTCCCCATCATCACCCACTCCAAGATTTTGTCGGCCCACACACGAGCCACGGCAGCGCCCGACACGCCAAACTGGTTCATTTTGGGCAGTTGAGGGTGGAGGGGGGAGGGGGGTTATAGGAGGAGTCGGGTAAGGGTGGGTGCAATAAGGAGGGAAGGGGGAGGGGGGGGGGGCGGGTCAGTAGCCATGGCAGTCGGTTGAGGCGTTAGGGGGCATAAGGATGGGAAAGTGCTAGCGGGGGGGCGGATTATCAGGATGTTCGGGTTAGTCTGGCGCGAAGTTGAAAATATAGGATGCGGAAGGGAGTGGCTGGGCGTGGGGGGTGGTCGGGGGGGTGTACTCATGTTGCTGCCACGGCCGTAGTCATATGACCATTAGACCTCGCCATTCTCCCTACAGATCGCCGGGACGGAGCCGCTTGGCGTTTTTACACCACACCAGGGCAGAACATGCTTGCACCAAGCTCTGCGTCAAACTGCCATGAGGTATTGGGCGGTAGTCGCTATGAGCGCTAGCTGCATCCTGCTAAGAACCGCCTTCTGAGGCGGACTTGATTTGGACGACAGCTTCAATGAGTTTAATTAATTTCTGGTGTGCCCATACTTCTCGGAGACAGCAATGGGTTTTTACTATGAAGCTGCCTCACTGGACTGGCGCTTACCATTATTAACACTACACCGTGATACGTCACCATCCCCTTGTGCGCGACAAAGGTTCTCCATTCCGCACAAATGATCTACTTCGACGCTCAGCTGTGGACCGCCAAAAAAAATAACAAAAAAAAACGGCACCCTGGTTGTCTCTCACGCAGCGAGTGGGTTGTTTTTACAGCGTCGGTTGCCAACGACGCCAACCCACCTATAATAGTATATTCATATTTTATATGTACGAGGGGGGGTACTCATTTGTTGCTTGCCTTATTAATAGTAATTTGGCCATTGACCACGCACCCCTTTCGAGACGGAGGGGAGGGTTATGGGAGGAGTCGGGCGAGGGTGATGCACGCTAATGAGCAACCCCCCCCCCATCTTCCCGTCAACTCTTTTAATCTGCCATTAATTGAAAGTGTTTTCAGTTCACAAGGGGACTGCAGTCCTAATCCTGCCTAACGGGGCTTAAGACGCCACAGCACCCCCCGTCCCTACCCTCCCCACCCCCCACCCCCGACCCCGCCCTTTCATGTCACTGTAGCGGTGTGTTATCATAACATCATATAATGTCATAACATCATAATATCACAACATATTATAATAAAATCACAACATCATAACACCATAACATCGTAACATCATAATGTCATAATATCATAGCATAATAACATCATGACATCATAACATGATAACATAACAACATAATAACATAATACCCTAATACCCTAATAACGTCATAACATAATAACGTAATAACATAACATACTGGTAATAACATAATAACATAATAACATAACAACATAATAACATAATAACATACTAACACCATACCATCAAAACATAATAACATAATAACACCACAACATCATAACACCATAACATAATAACGTAACAATTGCCAGCCTACGTACCTCCAGAGTGAGGCACCAGGCGGTGATGGTCGCGGGCAGCTCCCCCAGGGCCACGAAGGCGTAGGCGTAGGCACCCCCCTCCGATGGAATGATCGACGACAGCTCGGCGTACGACAGCCCGCTAAAAATGCACCCGATCCCGGCCAGTATCCAGCTCACGATACCCGCGGGCCCGGCATCTGCACATATATGATGTAGGTACGTCACATATCAGCAGGTGCAAAGATAAATGTTAATTTTTTTACCAGTATTCCGTAACGACAAAAAAGCAGGGTTCTTTACGGTGCGGTTTTTCCTATCGGTTCGGTGCGGTTCGGTGCGGTTAACCGCACCGAACCGCACCGTAGGATGTTTGCCCTCTTGAAAACCGCACCGCACCGCACCGTAGGTTTTGCGATTTCGGAAAACCGCACCGAACCGCACCGTAGGAAACAAAATATAACCGCACCGCACCGTAGGGCTCACGACATCTGGAAACCGCACCGAACCGCACCGTAGCATTACCGATTCCTGAAAACCGCACCGAACCGCACCGTAGGATACATGAAAAAACCGAACCGCACCGTAGGATTTTCAAAATCTGAAAACCGCACCGAACCGCACCGTAAGATTCCCGATTTCTGAAAACCGCACCGAACCGCACCGTAGGATTCCTGATTTCTGAAAACCGCACCAAACCGCACCGTAGGATACATGAAAAAACCGAACCGCACCGTTGCATTCACGATTTCTGAAAACCGCACCGAATCGCACCGTAGGATTCCTGATTTCTGAAAACCGCACCGAACCGCACCGGAGGATGCATAAAAAAACCGAACCGCACCGTAGGATTTACAATATCGGATAACCGCACCGAACCGCACCGTAGGATGCATAAAAAAACCGAACCGCACCGTAGGATTTACAATATCGGATAACCGCACCGAACCGCACCGTAGGATGCATAAAAAAACCGAACCGCACCGTAGGATTTACAATATCGGATAACCGCACCGAACCGCACCGTAGGATGCATAAAAAAACCGAACCGCACCGTAGGATTTTTTCCCTCTTGAAAACCGCACCGCACCGCACCGTAGGTTTTGCGATTTCGGAAAACCGCACCGAACCGCACCGTAGGAAACAAAATATAACCGAACCGCACCGTAGGGCTCACGACCTCAGAAAACCGCACCGAACCGCACCGTAGGATGCATAAAAAAACCGAACCGAACCGTATGATTTTCAAAATCTGAAAACCGCACCGAACCGCACCGTAAGATTCCCGATTTCTGAAAATCGCACCGAACCGCACCGTAGGATTCCTGATTTCTGAAAACCGCACCGAACCGCACCGTAGGATGAATGAAAAAACCGAACCGCACCGTTGCATTTACGATTTCTGAAAACCGCACCGAACCGCACCGTAGGATTCCTGGTTTCTGGAAACCGCACCAAACCGCACCGTAGGATGCATGAAAAAACCGAACCGCACCGTAGGATTTACAATATCGGATAACCGCACCGAACCGCACCGTACTATTTCTGCTTTCTAAAAACCGCACCGAACCGGACCGTAAGATTTTCGAAAAAAAAAAACCGCACCATGCACGGACGGTTAACCGTAAAGAACCCTGCAAAAAAGGCAGGGTGTACGAAAAAAAAAGAGGCGGTTTGAGCGTTGGTCGAGAGGGGACTACACTGTTATAATCACTCTGTCCCGAAAAAAAATATAAGCACCTTTTTTCCGGAATATTAATGTGTAAAAGGTGCTAATGTTTCGGGACAGAGTGGTAACAATTATCATATATATATATAATGTATAGGGAAATAACCAAAAACGGGTACACCCGCGCCGGTTTGAGTCAAAAACGGGTACATCATGGAATCGAGTCAAAACACCACACCCCACGAGCCATCACGGGATAGATTGGCCAAAACCAAAAAACCACACCATGCCCGTTTCTGAGGGGTAGTGATAACCAGGCACACTTACTTGTCGGCGCCTAACTATACACTTAGACGTGTCCGGATTATGTTTGGAGGGTTCAGGTCCGGGTGGGGTCGGGAGCAGGGTCAGGGGTGTTTAGATGCAGGGGGTTCTGGCGGCAAGCATGCGTGTTTTACTTGGTCTCAGCGTGTACCTGAAATACACCCTATATATATACCAGGTATGTTGATACTGCTGTGCACACATACAACATGGATGGTCGTATGTATGACTCTGAAGACGTACGTACTACGTAGCCAGGTGCGTAAAATGGTTGAATAGAGTTTGAGTGGATTGTGAAAAAGCTTGAAATAAAATGAAACGACGAAAGAGCGGCCGCAGACGCAGTGGAGAGCGAGGCACACTGTAGGCAAGTGGTTAACCAAAATAAATAACCAAAAACGGTTGAAAGCCAAGCATAATAGACATTTACAGTTGTACCCGGGACAGTATCTCTCAAAAATGGGTACAATATGTTTTTGGCCAATCGCGTGGCTCGCTGGGCGTGTTTTTTACTTGATTCCAGAATGTACCCGTTTTTGAGTGAAAACCGACCGGGCTACCCGTTTTTGGTTATTACCCTAATATGTATATATATATCATGCCTGGTACAATAGTGTGTGCGTATCCTGTAATAGTCGGCTTTACAAGGTTAAGGTTTCCCCTTCCGAGGCATTCGTACATGGGGTGACGCAAGGCAAAATCCGAATGACGTTTTTGTGCAGCTGAACAAAACGAAGCCCACCAGCCGTTGCAATCTTCAAGTCCATACAGCCCGAAACACGACTCATAGTGACCAGCGAAAGGAAACCGGTACAAGTATGTGTATGTACAAAAGTGGCGGGTTGTCTCGCCGCCAAAAACGGCGATCTAGACGCCCCCGCCTCCCCCTACCGCCGCCTACTATTAATACTTCGTATAATATTACTACAGGTAGTACAATATTATTATCAATTTCCACTTCATGACCTAAATGTTTCATTAAGGGCAGACATAACTCATTAAGAACAGGTATCGCCTGAACTGCATGTAATATCTTCAGCAGTAGCTTATGTCGGCGGGTGGGGGCCGCACAACGCATACACGCGATCTAGTACACTCATAATTATGGCAGGTCAGTATCTAGATGATCTACCTGTAGATGATCTGTATGATCTGTAGATGTTCTATCTGTCCGACGGGTGCAACACTATGAACAAAAAGGACTCACAATCGTTGCCCGATGAGGCCCACGATGGCGAAGATGCCGCTGCCGACTGTTCCCGCCACGCCTATCACAACAAGGTCAACCCCGCCTCCCCCTTGCCCCTTTCCCCCCTCTCCCCACCCCTGCCCCAATCCCGCCTCCTCTTACCCCCCTACTATAATAATAATAACAACAAGAGTAGCTCACAGTCGTGCCCGATGAGGCCTACGATGGCGAAGATACCGCTGCCGACAGTTCCCGCCACGCCTATCACGACGAGGTCGAAGAGCGTCAGGTGCCGGACCAGCGCCTCCTCGTTTGACTCCGCCAGCATTACCGACAAAGGTCTTAAGGGCGGAACATGAGCATTTCCGACAAAAACAAAAGAAGACAAAAAAAAAGAGAGAACGGAAAAGAAGAAATAAAAAAAAAATTACAAGAAAACAGGATAAATAAGATAAACAGGATACATAAGACAAACACAGGATGAATAAGAAAAACAGGACAAACAAGAAAAGCAGGTTAAAGAAGACAAAAACGGGACCGTTAAGAAAAAATATGGACAAGTTAAGAACAACAGGTCAAATGAGACAAACAAGAAAAAATGAGGTGTTCGCTCTCAATCGTTTGTGTACAGCCAGCCAGTAGGGACGAAGGTCTATCACAAGGGCAAGCCATATTAACATTTGCGACAAAGAAAAAAAAAGGATAAAGGAAAAACAAAAAAAAAGGAAAAATAAAAAACAAACGGAAAGGATGGTTGCTCAATCGGCATTAGGAAATCAATTGTTCAATTTCATATTGCACGCCCGACTCGTTCACTATCACCATGCAATGCGTGTCCTTCATTTCGAGAGTATTTTTTTTGTTGCGGTGCTCGACGAAAGAAGTGGAGGAGACAAATACAACTGCTGTACGTAGCAAGAACCAGGCCAACAAGTGGAAAACAAAACGATGAGTGTGTTTTGCTGATGTAAACTCAAACAAATCACTGGAAAGAAACGAAGGGAAAGTACGAGAGAAAAAAAAAGGGGGTGGTCTTTCTTTCTTTGTTCGTTCTTAATGCGTCTTTTTTAGATTTGGGGCTGAAAAAAAACAGCACGTTTTTTTTCCGTACTCTGCTGTGGTCGACGTTTTTTTTCCGTACTCTGCTGTGGTCGTGTAGGACGGCCATCAAGAACAATTTAAGTATTACTACAGTAGTCAATACATCAAGTAGCACTATATCCATACTAAGATTCATACGAATGTTGAATGCACAGCCCTTTCGAACACACCAGGTATGCTAGTGGACGCTCATCTATAGGCATACTGCATCGTTCACAAGAAAAAAAGGACGAGTACGTCGTAGTATTTCGTAAAAAACATACCTCGAAATTCAACATCTCAATATTATTATTAATAGTAATACGTACACACAAACATAATACTCGTATACTGCATCATGATAACACATTATGTCACACATAGAGTACACACGAACCACACCTATTAATCATTGTAACATATGTATACCCATACTGTAATCAAGTGATACTATACCACACTATATATATATATTTTTAAAGCCGATTCTCTGGACAGCGGGGTAATCGTTTGTGATACCATATCACTTCAATACACATAATATATGGTTACAGGTACATCAAACAAAGTTGGCAGTCGGTGTACGCACGATAACGAGATCTAAGTCGCTGTCATCCGCGATCAAAGCGGATTCAATTGACATTATTAATCTAATTCGAGGTACAGCTTAGTACTGCATCATACATAGCGTAACCTATTGTTATGAACAAGTTACTGTAATACTATAATATTCATACTAATATTTATGGTACATACCACCTGCTATACAGTATATGAGACGTACTACTGTATGATACCACTATGTACCGAAATATAAGCAGCGTTCTGATTAACTATTAATATGTAAAAGGTGCTTATGTTTAGGTACAAAGTGGTATGACACAATAGTATTTTTATTTCCGTTCTATGGTGGGGTAGGAGGAGATTGCTGTTATATGAAACATGTTCCTTCAAGCAGTTTGCTTTTAAGCAGTTTGCTTTTAAGCCTCCTCTCGGCCGTGTCGCGAGAGCTATTCATATACGTACTCGTTGCTCTGCCCTCCGTTGTTGCTGTTGCTCTGCTCTTCTTTGGCTACACTCTAGTAATAGACAGCTGCGGCACAGCAGCAATATCTAAGTTTTTTCTTCACTCCTCCGCCCAAAAGCAAGGCGTAAGAAACGGCATAAGCACGGCATACAAGCAGCACTGCCGGGTGACAACAGACAAGAGTCAGCGCATGCACGGGACACGATTAATTCACATGGCCTGAACCGCGAGCCTCACTGCTGTAATTGCGTCCAGCAAGTAATCATACAAAGGCTTGTTACTAAACTACATAGGACTGTGAATTGGCTGGCTCGTATGGGTTGCCGAATACCACTATGTCCATAAATATAAGCATATTTTATACATCAATATTAAATTAAAACGGTTCTTATATTTCTGGACAGAGTGGTAGTTATTTAGTTGGCTAGGCATTGCAGCTACAGTATGATAGTAGTTTCAACGGTGGTAAGTAATCCGATTTCTTGGGCTTTCCTTCTTTGCAGGAAGGCTTCTTTGATTTTACCGTACTTTTTGTAAATTGAAGCTACGTGAATAGCGTAAATTTTGCCTCCAGCGGGCCCTCCGGGGGAGCCTCCCGTGGACCCAATCTCGGCCTTCTAATATTAGTCGACTAACGCTCGTTTGACTGTATATAGGAAGATTCACTATCAAGCTTCGTCCACCACCTTAATTATCCCGACTTCTTGGGGTTTCCTTGTTGGTAGAAAGGCTTCTTAGGTTTTACCGTACTTCTTGTGCGTAAAATGAAGCAATGGATACGTAATCATCAGCGTAATTTTTTCCTCCAGCGGGCCCTCCGGGGGCGCCTCCCAACGGAGCCAGTCTCGGTCCGGGGGAGGCTTTCTAAAATTGAATTTAGTCCACTAACGCTCGCCTGACTGTATACAGTACATTCGTACTATAGTCGGTTGAAGTCGGTTAAAGTCGGTTAGTTGGCTGGCCCCGCCACCCGACTAATAGCACCAATTATATAGCCGTCAACGTCAAACCCAGCAAACTCACACCCCAAACTCTTACCGTCCCACTGCTTGTAATAATCCTAATCCTTGTAAGATTTTACACGCGCAAGACACAAAAAAAAGGCAATCTTGCACTATTAATAGGTACTTTACCAGGGCTGTTCGCGTGTCAAGCGGTGTTCAAAATTTCAGGGGTCGGGTCAGGTCGGGTCAGGAGGAGAACGAAATCTCACCGGTCGGGCCAGGTCGGGCCAGGTCGGGTCGAGATAGTTTCACATATCGCGGGTCGGGTCGGGTCAGGTCGGGTCACCATTTTTTCGAATATCACGGGTCGGGTCGGGTCGGGTCGGGTTGGGTCGAGTCAAGAGTTGTTTCAAATCCCACGGGATGGCTCGGACGGGATGGCTCGGGTCGGGTCAACAAGTTTTCAACTCTCACGAGTCGGGTCAGGTCGGGTCGAGAGATGATGAATAAACTCACGGGTCGGGTCACAGGTCAGGACCCGCGAGAAACGGGTCACTCGCGGGTCGGGCCAGCATGACCCAAGAGCTGTCCTCAGGTGACCCGCGGGTCGGACCCGCGGATCCGGTCCGCGGATTCGACACTTCCAAAAACGTCCTGCTCTCTGCTCGAAGGCTTCTCTTGTGTCCGATTGCTGCAACGTGCTCGTATACCCTACGTACGTACGTACCGCCTTGTCTATGTATCAGCAGCGTCCTAATCCTAACCCCTATGAATCGTATGTATACATAATATACTCGTAAGAGACAAGAAGCCAGGGAGTACAAGGTGCCAACTTGACGCGAGTCGACGAGGGAAGAAAGTGCTGAACTCTTCTCGAGTAAAATTTGCAAGGCACGTATATACCGTGTAGTGAGGAGGGTGGAGAAGAGCCTACCTAGTGACCCCGGATCTGAGTTGCGACTACGAGTAGTAAGGGGGACCATAGTATATAGGACCAAATATTGGTAGTGAAAATAGTAAAAATAGGTTCGTAAACATGTACGTGATCGTGTGTACCGTAGGTCCTATTTACTAGTGTTTACTATGGTCCCCCGTATTAGGAAGGACAGAGAAAAGAAGGCCGAAGACCAATAAATGGGATGAAAAAAAAAGAAGAAAAAAAAGTGCCAACTATCCAACTATTATTGGGTTTCCTCACTTCCATAGGTGTTTAATGAGGGATACAGAAAATTTCTTGTGTCAAATGAAGCCATTACATTCATAGATTTTGTAGCGTAAAATTCACCTCCGGCGGCGCCTCCAGCGTCTACTCCAGCGGGGTCCGCCGGAAGCGACACCGACGGACCCGCCGGGGCGCCTCGGCGGTGCTGCCTCGGTCGGGGGGGGGGGGGGGGGGGGGTCTAGTTTTTTCCGCTTCGCCCGCCTGGTGTTAAGTCGGCAAGTCGGTTGGCGCCACCTGGAAAAACCAGCCGACTTAAGCCAACTAAAGTCAAAGCCAGCTTCGTGTATAACGGTTTTAGACGCCGCCTACATAGCGATGTAGTTACTACAGTAGATTACGAGGCTTACCAGTGCAACGGTACTAGTCTATATTTCGTACTATCAATACGAGTAAACTACTAATCGTATACCAGGGTACCTGGTATAATACGTACGTAAAGTCCTGCCGAGTTTACAGATCTATGTACCTGCCGCACTGTCATACCTCGTACACCACAGGCAGTGTTGTATGTTGTCTTCACAATAGGCGGTATCACTACGTACAGATCACCAACGAGTATACTTACGTAGACTTGACCAAGACTTGACAGCAGCAGTATCGCCAACAGGGATCAGAAATCGGAAACGAAAGAGAGACAAAACAATCCACCCCCACCGCTGCTGCTGACCCAATCAACCTCGCTGCCTTGGCTTGTGTACATATTATATATTTCATACCTTCATCGTTTATGTTCATGTTCATCCAGCTCTGTTCATCAGGCAGGTTGTTATTAATAGTGGTATTACGTACGTAGTCGGTCGGTCGGTTGGGTTAAGTACGTACGTATAATATAACAAATCCTGCTACTGCTGCTGCTGCTGTAATATTAGGTTCTGTTAATAGACTATGATACTTGTGTAGGTGTACCCCAGGTATTTCATGTAAGGTGGATGGGATACTCTGTAAGGAACTGATGGTGTCGACCTAACCCATCAAACACCTCAATCACATCCACGCACACGCATACAAGTGGCGATGAGGGGTCATGTTGGTCAAGTCGGGTGTTGTCGGGCAACGAACGGGCATACCGCTGCTGCCGCTGCTGCTGCTGCTGCTGTACCAGGTACTGCTTGCTGTGCATGTATAGACGGCCTTCGGTGTACCAGAGCTCGCCTACTTTACTCGAGTACGCTGGAACC
Source organism: Saccharina japonica (assembly GCA_008828725.1). Lineage (NCBI taxonomy): Eukaryota > Phaeophyceae > Laminariales > Laminariaceae > Saccharina > Saccharina japonica. Next base: position 244,870 of record MEHQ01003624.1, read on the forward strand.
CTGCTATTAGCAGATGCGATCTATGAAACAACATGCGGTGCTCCAAACACAGAAAGTACTGAACGTTTCTTACAGCAGTAGAATGGAACACATCGGGCTGCGTGTTGCAGATTGCGAGTGGCATGCTGATGGCGCAGCGAGTGTGGTGGTGGGAGAGGACTGGTCTGTCCTACCAGGAGGTATAAAATACGAATGAATCCATTATCCACGGCCCTTGTCTTCCACAGAGTACCCACCCGCTGCAAGGAGGAGAGCAAGATTTTCCAATGAAAGGGGTGAACATTTCCATGGAGAACGACCTCCTCTGGAGTCGTCCACTCACGGCGACCCAGCGTTGCCGCAGTATACTGTCGGGACCGAGAGCAGACGCTTTCAGCTCAGCAAATGAGACACATGAGACACAAAAAACATTACCGTACGCACTCCTCCTGCAATAACAAGAGCTCCTGCGGCAGTACATTCAGAGGAAATATCGGCTCACTTTCGGATTAGAGCGGGCACCCCCGGGAGACCGGGCAACCGGCGGCTGGGCGTCCTTGTGTTCTGCGACAGAGTGTTGTAGCGCTCATTCTTCATCGCCTCACCCGACGACACGCACACTTGCACTGCAATGGACGGAGCGGGGCCTGTATGTCGGTTAACGACGTGAATCAGCCCCTAGGGAGAAAAGTTCTTAGGTATGGAAACCCTGTAGGGGATGTTTCGTGATCATCCCCTCCTTCCGATCACGCACCTTTCCGCGAAAGCCCGCACTTTTTCATATCCCCCCCAAGAGGCATCCTGCCTGGCGCGCGCTGGCTGGGGGTCTCAAGCTGTTTTTTTGCAAAGGAAGCACCAAGATACCCCTCGTGAGTGGTTTATATCGGATGCTGTGAGCTAAATCCAGTCGGAAGTAGCCATTCGGCCATTAGGAGACCAGCATCCCAGGAGAGTTTATGATAAAAATGTGTGAAAGCCACGCAAGATGTTTGACACACCCTGCAGCAGCAGCCGCTGTCGAGCTTGTAGCGTTGTTGGTTTGTCGACCAACGACCGAGCCGAGGACTGCACCACCATTGCCTCGGTCGAATGTGCTCCACGGCTGTGCGTTTCTCATTCCAGCTCGGCGCCCCACTCTTTTTATTTTCGATTTTTAAATTCCCCCCCTCCGTAACTTCAGAGAACGATGTGCGTGTCGCGCAAGGTGCAAGATATCGAGTCGTGGTATACACACATTCACCTCAACACTCGCGCAAAAGCAAAATATAGATATCAAATCCCTCCCGCGTGTGTGATCCAGCCAGCCTCTGATGATTGCGTTCAAACGAACCCGAGGGCTGCCTACTCGTACACACGGCAACGGTTCTAATTCGCTTCGTCCCTCCTGTCGCTCGTTCAGGCTGCAGAGAGGCGGACGGCAGCCTCTTCCGCGACGCATCGGCATTGAGAGAGCATAAAGCTCCCATACCCACGAACATCTACGTGCTCGTACACACGGCAGGGAAATCAGGTGGGATTTCAGAGATTGACTGCTGCTACTGCTGCAGCATGCTGCTGCTGTTGTGGGCTCTGCTGATGCATCTTATCGTCGTTTGGCGAGAAACCCCGTAGGACGAGTCAAGCAACCCGCATCGCGTGATCGCGTGGCTGATTGACGAGGACACCCATCACTCTGTTGTAGCCAAAAACTCGCGTAAAAACACTAAAAACACAAAGCAAAACGAAATCAGGTACCTGGTACGTAAATATCATATCATAAGTGAAGCTTGGCGCGCGAGCGGCTAATCCTGCCGACGACGCCATTCAGTACTGCTGTACTATCCTGACTATCAAAAAAAGTTGCTCGATAAGAACGACCCTTAGGCCATCTCTTACGGATGGGTTCTGAAAACTGAAAATAATGAACGTTTTTTTCGAGCGTCAAAACCAATTGAGAAATTTTCAGTTGGCTATCTTATCATGACCCAAGAATTGAAAATGATTTCTGGGCAGCAAGTTGTGACAAAAAGTGTACAACAGCAGCAGTACGAGGAAGACGGTACTACTCGTACGAGTACTCGTATATACTCGTACGCGAAAGCGCCTCCGAGCTATTTCGCTGCCGCCCTGGACTACGGGTGATCGAGGTGTTCGTCGCACCGGAGCACGCAACGCAGAAGCATTGTACCCGGCGGTGGCCGGGACAGCGGAAAACACGACGGAGGGGTGTCGTTAATAGTTGTGTTTTTCTCCTCCCCGTCTGTGTTCCTCGTTAGTGGCAGCCTATAGGTCGCAGCTGCAAGGGCAATTGAAAGGCTCTCGTGGCCGACACCATCACAATCCGATCCCATCGCATTGTGGTGATGTCTGAGGCACGTGCGGGTGGGGATCGTGGCACAGCAAGCAGCAGCAGCAGTACACCTGTGTTGTTGCTTGCTTGGCAACAGACGCGGCTCGTACTCAACTGCTGCTGTTTGCGGTACATTTGTACGCGTGTTTGCCTCCAACGATGTGTGGAAACCCATAGATTCCAAATCGAATCGCCAGTTTCAATCGAAATGGGGCCCCATTTCCGAGTGGAGGCCGACTTGAAAGTGATAATTGAAAATCTTGATCGGAAATGGGCCCACTTTCAACCCCGTAAGGCTGTTTCCTATGCGGTTCGATTTTGAGCTTCAGATTTGTATTTTTCGATCTCAAAAACGAAAGCACCGTCCTATGCAGTCCGATTATGCAAAATCTGACCGGAAATTTTTCGATTTGAGAATCCGATGACCCAAGTCGTCGGATTTTGGGCCAAAATCCGACGACTTGGGTCATCAGATTTTCAAATCGAAAAATGGCATGGTCTCTAAATTCAAGATGTTATCCACGCAGCAAGCAAGCAGCAGCAGCAGCAGCACGATCGATGAGTTGGATGGTGACACAGCGACGTTGCTTCGCGCCCGACGCGCAGCCGACGATCGGTGGGCTTCTCCGTCGCCAAATTACAGTCGGCTGGCGCGGGCTCGGACCTAGAGACGAAGGGAAGCGCACTCGGCACGCGCCTCTCCGTACGCGTACTCGTAGACTTCACAGCAGCAGCAGCAGCAGCAGCAGTGCAGCAGTAGTACACGCAGCAGTCAACGCTCGGATGCTTCGTTGTGTCAAAATACAAAATACCAAGACAGGTCGACACGAGCACACTCGGCGCGTCTCTTCGCGGCGCCAGACCACAACAACAACAGCAGTTGGTCTTGCCGTTTGCTCAAATATCTGCACGTATGATACAACAAATCCGTGTTTTCTCGCATAAGAAGACTGTTTCGATTTTCGAACTAGGTCGCTGAAAAATCGATCAGACCATAATCTGAAGCTCAAAAATCGAACCGCATAGGAAACGGCCTAAGAGAGCCAATCGGTTTTGAAAACTGAAAACGTTCATTTTCAGTTTTCAGAACCCATCCGTAAGAGATGGCCTTAGACTGAGAATTCGAGAAGGACAAGGAACTATTAAGACGGCAGTATAGTAACAAGCTCTGAATGAAAAGCAGCAAACTACTGCCGTTGCCGCTGCTGTCGTCGCCGTTGTCGTTGATGTTGGTGTTGTCACCAGTAGTGGACAAAGCATGATAGTAGGTCTTCCTAAGGTAGCTATTTAGGCACTCTGGTTGGCTAAGGGTATGTTTTACGCGGCTCAATCAACTTGGACTCTTTCCCAGCCACGGCATCCCGAGTCAACCTAGAGTCTTCCAAGCTCAGCATCCACGCCAGCCGAGTCAACCTAGAGTCTGACCAAGCACAGTATCCCAGCACTGACCACTGGCATAGGGTTCGGGTTAGGGTTAGGGTTCGGGTCGGAGGGTCGGCTTCAGGCGCCATGCACAAACCCCCCGTAAATATCTACTATCAAGGTTTGTCCACCCCTCGTTGTCACTGTTCGTGTTCCGAAGGAGTTCGATAACGAATCGCGGCGTTGCGATTCAGGGGAATAAAGGGCTACGTAACCAAAAGGCGCCTCCCTCCACCCCCCCGCGCCTCGCGCTCCCGCTCACAACTCCGCTCTTGGTTGCCCCCCCGCGCACCCGCCCTCCCTCCCTCCCGCCCTCCCTCCCGCCCTCCAGAGATGGCGGACAGAAACGGCAGAAATCCGTACGGCTACGGCTACGACAACTACGACGACAGCGAAGGGTACGCAGCTTCGGCCTACGCCGCCGCGGACGCCGCCGCGGCCCGAAACAGCGGCATGAGCTACTCCGGCGGACCCAGAAGAGCTGGCTCGATAGCGGGATCTCGTTACCCCAACCCTTCCACCGCATACGGGTCCTACTCCTACCCCGCGCCGTGCGCCGGTGGGCGCTCCTTCGGCAGAGCGGAGGAGGAGGAAGACGAGGAGGTGGGGGGGGGGCGGCGCCTCTCGGGAGATGGGAGACGTTCCCCCCCCGGTGCCCCCAAGGCGCCGTCGGGTAGAGTGTCTCCTCGTGAGGCTGAAATACGAGAGGCCGCGATAGCCGCAAAGCGGGCCAGAGTTGCCTCCGCGAACGGTTTCTCTTCTTATTCGGGCGGTGAGGGTGGTGCGTACGGCGGTCACCTGACGGTCCCGCCGAGAGATATGGGTCGGGTGCCCGGCGGCGCCCCGTCCAGAAGGCTGCAGTCGCGGCCGGCGCAGGTTACGGATGCTCGATACCGCGAGGGGGGAAGCGCGCAGGGTACGGATGCTCGATACCGCGAGGGGGGAAACGCGCCGGGTACGGGTATGCGATACCGCGAGGGGGGAAGCGTGCAGGGCGCGGGTACCCGATATCGCGAGGGGGGAAGCGTGCAGGGTGCGGGTACCCGATATCGCGAGGGGGGAAGCGTGCAGGGTACGGGTACGCGATACCGCGAGGGGGGCGGGGGCGGTAGGGCGAGGTCTTACTCCGACCAGCACGCCACACTACAGCAGCAGCAGCGGCTGCAGCAGCACCACCACCACCAGCACCAGCAGTACGACGCTCGGCCCCGGAGGAGGTCTTCCTCTCCCCGCGATGACTTCGCGGGAAATTCCTCGGCGGGCGGTACTAGCCGGAGTGGCGATGACAGTCCTCTAGCGGGGAAGCCGCGGCGAGGTTCAGGGGTGCGGGGGGCGGCGGCAGGCGCGGCGAGGTACGCACCGGAGCCATCACCGTCACCGTTACCGTCGGCGGCGTCGACACCCGCGGCAGCGGCGGCGGCAGCGGCAGCAGAGGCGGCGATAGCGGCGGCGGCGGTGGTAGACCCGAAGTCTATGGCGTGGCCTAGCGTCGAGGCGGAGGGGGAGTGGCAGCTCGGCGAGCCGGCGGAAGATAGGCGCACGAAGGCGGAGGAGTCGGAGGGAGGGGTCGAAGAGCTAAGCGCGTTCGAGAAGTGCCCCTTGCCTGGTTGCTCGACAGAAATCTCGAAGAGCCGTGATGCCTCGTGGATGCAGCATCACTTGAGGTGGGCTCACCGTAGCGTTTGGGAGGGGGCGTGAGGGTGGGTGGGATGGCGCTCTCATTTGTTGCTTGCCTTGGTCATTTGACCTTTGACCACGCATCCCTTTCGAGACGGAGCACCGTTCCTACTCCGAATATAGACACTTCCAACACTTGGGCGGGGGGGGCGAACAGGAGGGGTCCGTATGGAGCTCCTTGCCATCCCGCAAACCTTTTGTATTTTCTATCTAGAGACGAGTCGCAAGCACGCCGTTTTATCGCCGGTGTCAGAGTACTGTACCGCCATGTTCGGAATTGTAGAGTGCCGTTTAAATATCCCGAAACTTATGGTTCGTTTACAAACGTATACCGGTGTACCAGTTTGGGGCACCATAACGACGTTAATGGACTTAAAGGAAGAAACAAAAGAAAGAAGTCAATCTCCAGTGAAGATATTATTATCCAGCCCATGGCACAAACGCAGTCCATGTTTCCGAACAGAGTTGTTGTTGTTGTTGTTGTTGTTGTTGGTGATGTTGTTGTCGCACTGACTAATGGCCTTAGTGCAGTAGTCCATGTCCACTATTATAGACAGGCTCCAATGGTTTGTGGTACTCGTATATTTTACCTGGTCGCTCGCCCGCTTGCTTAATTGTTTGGCGCTGTTTGTTCTCCGTGCATGATGTGATATGATGTGATATGATAGCCTTCACACGAAGGCGGCGGCGGAGAAGCATCTGACGACCGACTACATCAGGGGCAGCGTCGCCGAGCTCCTCCACGAGATGTGCCTTGACGCCGAGGTGGCGCCGTCTCAGCGAAAGTTCGAGAGGAGAAAGATGTCCAGGTCAGTGAAACGCGTCAGGCGTGGGAGACGTTTTTTTTTGGGAGGGGGGGGGCGGGTGGCCCTCTTTGCGTATAAATGAGGGACCGCTTGTGGTATCTGTTTTTTTGCTTGCTTGCTCGCTTGCCTGCTTGCCTGCTTGCCTGCTTGCCTGCTTGCCTGCTTGCCTGCTTGCCTGCTTGCCTGCTTGCCTGCTTGCCTGCTTGCCTGCTTGCCTGCGTGCCTGCTTGCCTGTTTGCCTGTTTCGTGCGTGTGGTTGGCTGGTTTGTTGGTTTGTTGGTCAGTTGGTTAGTTCGATAGTTGATTTTTTTTGGTTAGTTAGTTAGTCGGTTGGTTGGTTGGTTAGTTCGTTATTAATGGTTAGTTGGATAGTTGGTTTGTTAGTTGGTTTGTTGGCTGGTTGGTTGGTCGATTTTTCGTCTATTTTGTACCCGCCACACAAGTCACTTCGGCAATCCTTCGGCACATACCGTCACATTTCTCCTTCCCCACCCAAACCCTCCTCGCGAACCTAATTTTATCCGTCCGTCGCGCTAAAACTGCCGTGTGTCCGCCCGCGCCTGACCTCTCTTGCCCTTTCCGGCCGACTTTTCTCCCTCCACCCTTATCCGATCGCACCGTGTCCCAGAGCTCTCCTCGGTACCCCCCGTAGGGGTATGGATTTTTCTGCCGCCGTGGTGGAGACGAAGGTGACAGCCGACAACAACGACCCTCGTGTCAGGTAAGCGAGTTGCTTGTCTTTAAGCCAAGCCGAGCCGAGGGCACGAGTAGGTCGACTCCGGGGGCGGGGGGGCCGGCGGGGGGGGGA